>OZ026612.1:59414906-60014906 GCA_964020975.1 Hermodice carunculata
TGCACCATAAAAGGGATTCCGTTTTTAGCAAGTACAGTAATTAGGTGGAAAAGATTATTTGCTTGACAGCAACTTTCTGTGTGCCTTCAAAACATGAACATTTAAAAAATGCTCTGAGTATTTCCCTTTGCATGACAGATGCAGTTTGGACGGAGAGACAAGAGGCACGCCAAGCACAAGGGTAAAATGGCGTTGGGAGTTGCAGTGGAAAATATGCTCTTTTTTTGACATAATTGTGAGTGAGATTTCTGCCAAAAATATTTCTAATATTGGAAACCAAATCGGCCCTCACCAGGTAATATCAACAATCATGCAGTTAAAGTTTAGACGAAGGTGTCAAAAGTTCAATAAACAAGTTTTAATTATCATGTTACACATAATAGACATGACAACTCTGCTTAATATATTAGTATCAGGACAGCTTTCCTGTCGCTAAAATGAGGAAAGCTGCAGACGCTGGTTGGATGCCTTGCCTGCCAGGCTGAAGCAGTATTTGCACTAAAGGGATCCATCCCAGACTGCTTTGATACACGATCTCCATGGCTTCACAAAGAAACTGAACAAACCTCTCCATCTGACTAATCTCTTCGCCTAATTAGCGTTACTTTCTATTCTGTATTCATTAAATGCGCAATGGTTGATAACTTGTGACACTTGGAAAACGTATCTCTATCTATCAAAGCCTTGAAGATATTAAAGTTTTAAATCTTGAATTACTTCTAATTAGTATAAATTAAAATGCAGCAACGTTCAATTTATATTCATTGGATGCAACTTGTCAATACCATTGGCGTGAATCTCTGCATCGCATCTCTATCATCGTCTTGAAGATATTCAAGATTTAAATTTTGAATTGCTCCTAATCAGCATAAATTAAAATGGAACTTTCATTTTGTATTCACCAGATACACAATAGTCAATAATAGGTGTAAAGCATGGAAATATATTTATATCTATCATAGTCTTGATGATATAAAGATTTGGAATTTGAAATGCCCCAAAGGGGTAACAGTTGGAATCACATCTCTAGCTATAATAGTTTTGAAGATATTCAAGATTTCAAATTTCAAATGCCCCTAATTTGCATAATTTAAATGCAGTGAACCGTGTTTGTAAAACGGCACGTCTTTATGTATGGAAATATAATCATACAAAGTTTGGAGTTTCTAAGCGTACTAATTTCAGAGAAAATTGGACAAAATTGCTGTTACAGAAAGAAAAAAAAAGAGAGAGAGGAAGAAAGTCAGACAGACTGACAGAGAGAAAGAAAGAGAGAGAAAGAACGAAAGAAAGAAAGAAAGAAAGAAAGAAAGAAAGAAAGAAAGAAAGAAAGAAAGAAAGAAAGAAAGAAAGAAAGAAAGAAAGAAACGCTCAGCGTGCCAGTGCGGATACCATCTTTTCACCCCTCAGTGCAGACCTGGCAGCTGGGGTGCTTTGCCTGCCGTCACTGGAAATCGCTTAAAATACATCAGGTCTGACAGGCAGCAAAGCAGGCAAACGGGGTGTGTCCGTGCAGGTCGTGCATGGCATGAGTGATGATCTGTCAACGTTACGGCCCACGCTTTTGGCAAATTATACGTCATGTCAACTCCCAAGCTTCTGTGGTGATGAAAGGAAAAAATAAAGGTGTACATACATTTACTAGGCCCAGGCATTTTCACATAATGGCATAGAGACCTGTTTCACATAATTAAAATAGAAAGGAACTACACACATACACACACAAAAAAAAGTGGTTGTCATGATGATTAGAGGTCCACCTTTCTTCCAAAACATAATAGATAAATCCATCATAAAATGACAAAGAATGTGAACCTAGAAAGTTACGTCAATGTTTATCTGAAGAAACACTTGTTGCGAGTTGTGTTTATCTGTGTAAGGTCGTGGTCCAAGGAGACGATATGTTTGCACTTGCTTCTTGTACTTTTATCAGCAGGCCTCACATAGTTGTACACGAAAAAAGACTGGAAAGCTGATAAGCTCCGGTGATGTGTCGTTTCATATCACATTGCTAATTACAATGAGAAGGCCTGTCAACGTTGCAGACAGCCTGAAATGAAGAGCACAATATCATTTGCATAAATGGTGCAGTGTGACCTGCGACTGGCAGATCTGTACGACAAGGTCATAGAAACCAAAAAAAAAAAAAAAAAAAGACAGTTTAGCCCTAAAAATTGATATTACATTAAAACTAAATTGTAGAGTGTCCAAAAGTGGATCCATCTGGATGATCAAAACTGTACAGGTGACGGAGCAGTAAACATCAGAAATGGTCGCACTTAAAGGGGCATTTAATAACGCAGTGTAAACTTTAGAAATTGCAGAGAAAAGACTGACACCCAAATAATTAAGAGGAATATATGGGTCTTTTTGTGACAATTTCAGTATAGGTGAAATGATTGCTTTTACCCACATAGAAGGCACTTTACTAAACCCAAAACATTGGTTAAATTAGGCACAAAGAATTTTGATAACATCATGATTTTTTAGTACCATGTTTGAAACACTATCTAAACCCGCGGTCTGCTTACCTTTGAGCATCGATACAACATTTAAAACTTCATTGAAATCAATATTTCTGTTCAACCAAGTACCATCTGAATCATCCTTGGCCTCAGTAGCCACAATAATTAATTTATCATTTTTAGCAAAATAAAAAACATTCTAAATCACAATCTAATATACTGTGATCAAGTCTGTTGTACAGACTTGAAAAATCTCCATTCTATAATTCTAACACCATTTCTTTATCAGTCATAATTGTATCCCCAGCTCGTACTTTCATAGGAATTTCTGTCTCATTACGAGGACCTAGATTTTTAATACTTTTCCAAAAATCTGTTGCTTTATTTGTATTCAAAGTTTTGATATGTATTACAGATTCTTTATTATATTCTCTTTCCTTTTTTTTCTTAGACTCTCATCAAATTTACGTTGAGCACCTTTTCTCTTTACTACGCATGTCACGCCAAAGAACTGTCAATTCTTCATCCCAAAAAGGCTTACAATTTCGCATTCTTTTCTTTACACCAGGGCTAGCATCTTTATAATCCAAGTAACTATCCCTTTCTGTCAGAATACGTTGACTCAACTCTTCATAATTACAATCAAGAGCTTCCTGATCATTACGACAACTTTCGATATTGGTTATTATTTCAGTCACTGTATTATGATTAAAAATAATGACAATCTTATTTCAAGAAATAGAAGATTAAATGGTAAATAAAAGGAAATAGAAATGTTCATTGAAAAACATTGTAAACCAGTTGTACAGCATGTATCCAGTTTATAGAACATCTGTCCTTCACAGTTAGAGGGCAAACTTTCCAAACGTGATACAAATCATAAGACAAGTTCATGTTTCAGGCCTACGTGTAAAACTTTTTGGCAAACACACACAAAGTCACATTTAAATATTTTCATATGCATATCTAAAATGTCAGAGTTCGGCCATTTAAGTATTTTCTTCTTTATTTCATATTAGAGAAACTGGATGCAGGTGGTCACCTGACCAAGTATGGCTGGTATAAATATCTCAAGGGGCTGGCTGTTCTTCCGCCAGCCTGGGGTTGTATTGCGGAGAAAAGATTGTATTGTAAGGCTCGTCAATACAAGATTTTATTATCTTACAACCTCATGTTTGCTCTTCTCTCTGTTTGGTTTTGTTTTGTTTGGTTATTTGGCCCCTAAAGTATTCATTTTCCATTTCCTAAATTATTCACTTCTTTTATGTTCTATTTTTGGCATTTTTAGATGATAACTGATCTGACTCATAAGTTGTATTGCATTTATTTAGAATCAAACCATAAACTTCTATTTTATGATCTCTTTGAAACTCAAAATCAATGTTATGGCCTTTCCTGGACCTCTTATCAAAATCTACGCCAAGCGAATGCTTAAGTGATAACTCAAGTTGACATTCAGCCATAACAACTGCATTTCAAAATCTATGCAACTCTGTAAAGTATCATGTCGAACAAGTACGAAGTCAACTACCTATTTGCCACGCGGGATATATATGTGAACTTATCATTTTCAGAAGAAAATCGACCATTTCAAGAACATATTTTCACATCTTTCAGAAATTCTACTAATGATTCATCATTGTGACTAGCTTTTACATCATCTACATTTGCTCTCTCTTAAACATCCTCAATACTTACAAGAATATATAAACTATTTCCTGTCCTACAATTGAAGTCTACACACAAGAAAACCGACCATTTCAAAAACACATTTTCACATCTTTCCAAAAATCTACTAGTGCTTCACCGTGACGACCAGCTTTGTATTTGTGTCTTTTTGCCCAGAACCACTTCCTAGTAGTCATTGCCATATCCCGCAGTCCGAACTCTTTACTCTCCATAAGCTAACCTGTCCCTAACCTATATACATATGGAAGTACCATTGTCCTTATTGCACACGTTCCTCTGTAAAATTTTGACATATGCTGTATTAGCCCAAATAAATTAAAGGGTCTTCAGCAGGTAACTACTCAGAACATGTTTCGGAGCCTATTACCCGCACATGTCTCTCTGAGTAGCGGCTCCTTGTCTAAGCTGAATAGTCAGCAAAGACAACCCACATAATAATGAATAAATATGAACGTGGCAAATGATGAATTAGCTATATACGTGATGTTTTGCTTATAAATGCAGAGCTTCATCATGAAAGAAGAATATCTGTCAAACAAACCATAATTACTAAATTTGTATAATACATGTTCAGATAAGAACAATTTGACTTACCCATGAACCAATATGTACCCTTTCTAGCTGGACAGCATCCTAGTTAAACCACCCACCAGTGTATAACTGAAGTGGAAACAAGCTGGGGCATTACATTCTGTCCCAGTGATAGTAAAATAAACAGTTGCAGCTAGACCACGTGTACAAACTAAGGGAAATCCTAACAAGGACTGCAACAATGGACATCATGCACCAGAAATGTAAAACAAACTCCATGATGACACCTACTCCTCACTTTGAAAGTCTACAAACAATTAAGCTATACTTCACTGCCAATCCTGAGTCAATGTCTCAACGTAATGTATCAAGTTTGTGACATTTGAGAAAATACTGTCAATTTTGAGCGATTTTTTGAAATTGAGTAAATGTGCATTTAGGCCTGTCAGAAAAGAATGAAAGTCATTGGCATTTATGCCAAAAACATGCCATCAAAACATTTTTCTTGACAGGATTTTAAGTACAATTAGGCAAACATGTAACTGTCGTAGGCAGCTGCTTGCTACCGATAGCCCCAGGGGGGTTTAACCAGACAGAAACATGTAAGACTAAAATGTCTGAAAGTGAATATTAAAACAGAATGATGCCAAAAGATAAAGTTAAGTAGCAAAACAGACAAGTCTAAAAACTATAAATTATTGTAGCCAAACTTTCTAATAATCTTTGGATATTAACAGCAGAATTATAGGGCAAGTCAGAAAAGAATGAAAGACATTTGTAACGTCTAAAATTACGCGCTCTTTAACATCATCAAAACTTACAACAATATATAAACTATTCCCTGTCCTAAAATTGAAGTCTCGACACAAATAAACAACATCAGCATAACTGTTTGTATACAGCTGTGCTATCAAATAACCAAAAATTCATAAGAATTACTCCATGTCTAGTTTTCAGGCGGTAAATAAGTATAGGTTAGACGCCGCGTGGAGTTTTCCAATTGAATTAGAAGACGAGCGCGCAGCGCGAGTCTTCTAATTCAATTGGAAAACTCTACGAGGCGTCTGACATACTTATACTCCAAAAGATGGGTATCATAAAAGTATTTCCTACTTGAAACAAAGTTAAAAGACTTGATTTCGAAGAGAAAAGCGACAAGTAAGAGTACATAATGTAACGACCTTTGACACTTGACCTGTCACGCTCCCTGACCCTATTCAATGCTGGTCAACAATAGACACGCTGGAATAAATATTATGTAAAATCAGTGAAGCATCGTCTCAGCTGTTCAGCGTAATGGACAGCACGCTCAGCCATAGATCACAAAATTCGTGGTTCGAACCCTGCCAGGGACAAAATATTTTTTTCATTAAAAAGTGTAGACAAAAATTGTCGAAGTTCCATTGCAAAGTCCCGTCATGAGGTCACTTGCACTTCAGCGGATCTAATTCAATTAGACTCCTAGGAAGAGAGGAGCTCTATGAAAATTAGACTCCGCTGAAAACAATAGAAATTGGGCGCTGAGGAGTATAACATGAGTAAATAATAAACGTGTAGTCTGTATATTTATTTTTAAATTCAACGCCAAGAATTCCGTCGTAACTGCAATCAATAATATGAATGTCAAAAACTGTGGCCAGTGAACCCTTCACAAGTACAGCCACGCCCCCCAGGGAAGCTTTGGGTGCATGAACATGAATCGACGGTGGATTAAATTGAAAACATGTGTATTCTGGTATTTGAATTGAATTTGTATCATTGGGGCGTTGATGAGTCTCACATAAACAAACGATGTCAGCTTCAGTATTTTTTATACTATTGCTGCGCAATATTTTATTGGCTTCTGTCCATCCGTTGATATTCCATGAAATCAAAGCTAATTCATCACATAAAGGCTGGAAATTGTCCTACCCATCTCCCCCGTTATTTGGCGCGTCACTCGCTGGTGGTTTGTAATACAAATTCCAGCTATGTGATAAGTTGTACACAGGTAGATGTTAAAGAGATGACTGGATGATTTGCACAGTAATAGTTGGGTAAACAAAGAACACGTCTATATCTAAAGCCACAGTTGCATATCGGCCTGTTTGTTTTTTTTGTTTTTTTTTTGTTAGGTTGGATATCGTCAAATATCGAATTGCCTGAAGATAGAATAATGTATAAAGGGACAAAATCAGGAGTTGGGCTACTCTATTGTAGGCAGTACCACATGACATACATACTGAAAGCAGGTTGCACTGATCTCCCAGTCAGGATTTCATCAGGATTTCATCTGACTATAAATAGCACCCCTTTCGCCACTGCCTGCCCCCCCCCCCCCCCCACACACACACACGGCAGATGCCAGATACAGAGTGACATTATAAGGGAATAAAGTTTTTTGTGGCAATGTTCTTTCTTATAGCTCATTAAATAAATTTTGACGTATTCGAAGTTTGTTCATTGTAGAAAAATACATTTGACATGTTCTTTATTGAGCTTGAAAAACAAAATTTTCAGTGCAGGTGCATTATTATATCAATTCTGCTCGAATTATGTGGGAAAGGTGATTTTTCGTATCCCAAATACTCTACTATGTGTAACCACAGGGGCAACCAGCAGAATGGTTGTCATCATATTCTGGTCGATACAAACCCATTTATACTGACCGCCAAAGTCACTGTCCACCAAAAATACTGAATAGGGTTAATCTATTCAGTATTTTCGGTGGACAGTGACTTTGGGGGTCAGTATGAATGAGTTTGTATCGAGCAAAATATAATCACAACCACTCTGCTGGTTGCCCCTGTGTGCATGACAGTGCCATGTTCAATGCTTGAAGGCGAACAAGGGTATGCGCTTGTCTGTCTACAAAAATGGAGCACGCATGTGAGTTAGTGGTCTTCTCTTGTACGTGAATAAGTGGTCGGAGGAAGGGATTCTTTGGGACGAAAAACTAAAATAACTGTTTGGCAATCAAAGTTGCAAAATAAAGGCAAATGAGACTGAATAAACACAAGAGTCTATATCTGGGTTAGTTCTAAATTCGCCTGATGGTGGTGCTGCCCATCCTGTTCATGGTTGACCGCCTACAACTTGTGGTCACTTTCCGTGACCGTCACTTTTTTTGCATAGATCAACATGTGGAATTAGCAGATATAAATTTAGCCTCTCTATATGTTGCCAAATGAGCATTAAACTTTCATTTTATCACACCTGGGTGTATTTGAAAGATAATAATATGTACTTCATGTAGATTAGAAGATGATAATTCCAAAAATCTTCTTCATATGCAGGGTGAAACTTTCAGGTCCATTGTAATGTAATGGGCTTTGCTGACCCACCTGACCTCAAATGACATGGGTTGATAGGTGTCACAAACATGCATCATGGGAACAAAAAGCTGTGTGTCAAGAAATTGAACCAACCCAGATAACCCCCATTGATAATGACTGAACCAAATATTACTAGTGACACCATTACATGTCAATATCACAGCCGAAAATCGGTCCAAGTCAAAAACTGTCCAAATCTTGACAAGTACATCAACATGAACATCATCAAACACAACAGCAAGACATAAATAGCTACCAAGCAATAATAATATTATTTTATTTAACCCCCAATAATGGGGAAATTAAAAGTCATGTACGAGATACATAGTATGCACATATCAATGAAAACAGAAATCCCACATATCAATGAAAAACCGAAATCATACAATAAAAGTAGGTAAAAATGTACACAACTAGAAAAGAGGATTTGCTTTACAGCAAATCTGTGTACCTTCAAAAGTTGTTAATATGTCTAGATGAAAATTGCGAAGATCCAAATGACCATGACCTTTGACTTCTAGAGGTTACATGTAAATTACAATATTTTTACAGTCTTGCAATATCTACTATTTGAGCCCGACATGACTGAAATGGGATAAAAATTGTCCAAGTTATCGTTAGATGAAATTTTTAAAGGCCTAAATGACCTTGACTTTTGACATTTAGAGGTCACATGTAAATTACAAAAATATATAATGTTACAATATCTACAATTAAGCCCAACATGAACCAAATCAGATAAAAATTAACCAAGTTATGGTAAATAAAATTTTCATAGGTCCAAATGACCTTGACCTTTGACCTTTAGAGGTTCCGTGTTAGTACAAAAATATGCGGTGTGTCTATACCTACAATTTGGGTCAAACAGGTTCAAAATTAGATGAAAATTGACCAATTTATGGCTGGATGAAAATTTCATAGGTCCAAATGACCGTGACCTTTGACCTTTAGAGGTCACATGTAAATTACAAAAATGTGCAGTGTTACAAATCTATAAATTGAAGTTGGATTGGTTACCTGAACTTATATATACTGTGGAGATATTCAAGATTCAAATTTTCAAATGGCCCTAATTTCCATAATTGTCAAAAATCACCACCACTCTTGATAAAAAGACATAAATTCATGTCTGGACATATAGTCATAACAAGTTTGGAGATTCCAAATGTAATAGCGTCCAACAAAATTGTCTGACAAAATTCCTGGTGGAGAAGAAAGAAAGAAAGAAAGAAAGAAAGAAAGAAAGAAAGAAAGAAAGAAAGAAAGAAAGAAAGAAAGAAAGAAAGAAAGAAAGAAAGAAAGTGTTGGCATACAGGCAGAACTAAAAGCACAGACACATGGTATTATGGACACATAAACCGCTGGCACAGCACAAATGGTGGGCAAGCTGACGTTGCCCACCAGGCTGCCATCCTGCATACTGTAAATTGCTTCACTTTTGCGTATATAAATTTTCACTTTTTTATTTTTAATTTTTGACACTTCACTGTAGTTTTAATTTTACTGTTTTGGACACAATTCCTAATCAAGCAATGATAAAATACCGTTTCACTGTGTGTGTGTGTGTGTGTGTGTGTGTGTGTGTGTGTGTGTGTGTGTGTTTCACGATTTTGTGCCATCAGCGAAACAAGCAAAAACAAGAGAACAGCGAAATTAAAGCAATTTACAGTAGCTACCAACGTTGCAATGCGATGTTCCCTGCTGTCACGTCAATTAAAATCAGCAGAGTTTATTAAAAATTCAAGAAAATCAACAATGCCATTTGGTTCACCCGCTAAACCAGTAGCCCACTTATTATTATTTATAATAACAGACAAGTGCCTCCGGCTATGCCCAGGTAAAAAATAAAACTGACGTCAAAGGACGTAATGTGTGAAAGGGGAAAGAACATCCATTTTTAGCATGTTTCAACAAATGTCCAAGTTACCTAAAACCTAAGCCCTGACAAAAAATATGTGTGGTTCCGGTTACCCGACCCTACTGAAAAAGCCCTACACTACATAAATTTTATAACACATTAAAAAAAACTTGAAAAAAAAAGATTTTCATCATACCAAATCTGTCAGTGTGCCTTCAAATGTTGTAAATATTAAATGCTAAAACTTTTTTTCCTTTCGTACTTCACATTCCTTTAAGCTTATGGCTAGATAAAAATTTCAAAGTCTAAATGACCTTGACTTTTGACCTTTAGAGGTAACCTGCGAATTATAAAAATGTGGAGTGTTGATATATCTACAATTTGAGCCTGACATTACTGAAATGGGACGAAAATTGACCAAGTTATGGCTTGATGAAAATTCAAGGGCCCAAATGACCTTGACTTTTGACTTGTGACTTTAGAAGTCACATGGAAATTACAAAAGTGTACAGTGTTACAATATCCTTTTTCAAGCCGAACATGAACCAAATCAGTTGAAAATTAACCACGTCAGGGCTAGACGAAAATTTCAAAGAGGCCAAATAACCTTGACCTTTAGAGGTCACATGATTGCAAAAATATGCAGTGTTACAATACTTACAACTTGAGCCTGACTTTATCAAAATCCGATAAAAATTGACCGAGTTACGGCTAGTAGAAAGTTTCAATGGTTCAAGTAACCTTGTCCTATGACCTTTACAGGTCACATGTAAATTACAAAAATGTGCAGTGTTGCTATACCTACAATTTGGGTCCAACGTAGTTAAAATTGGATGAAAATTGACAGAATTACGGCTGGATGAAAATTTCAGAGGTCCAAATGACCTTCACCTTTGACCTCTAAAGGTTACATGTAAATCACAAAAATGTGCATTGCTGCAATAGCTACAATTGTAGTTCGACATGATTGAAATGGGATAAAATTGACCAAGTTATGGCTAGATGAAACTTTCAAAGGTCCAAATGACCTCGATCTTTGACCTCTAGAGGTTACATACAATTTACAAAAATGTGTAGTGTTGCAATACCTACAATTACAGCCTGACATGACTGAATTTGGAGGAAAATTGACGAAGTTCTGTCTGGATAAAAATTTGAAAGGTGGCAATAACCTTGACTTTTAACCTTTTGAGGTCACATGTAAATTACAAAAATGTGCAGTGTTGCAATATCAACAATTTGAGTTCAACGTGATTAAAATTCGATGAAAATGGACCAAGTTATGGCTGGATAATTAATTTTAAAGGTCCAAAAGACCTTGACCTTTGACCTTTAGAGGTCACATGTAAATTGCAGTGCCACAATATTTACATTTTGAGCCTAACTTGATCAAAATCTGATATTAAATGACCGAGTCATGGCTTAAATAAAGTTTCAAATTTCAAATAACCTTGACTTTTCATCTTTAGAGGTCACATGTGTATTGCAAAAATGAGCAGTGTTGCAGTACCTATGTTTTGAGTTCAACATGATTAAAATTGAATGAAAATTGATGAAGTAATGGCTGGATGAAAACTTCAAAGGTCCAAATGACCTTGATCTTTGTCCTTTAGAGGTCACATTTAAATTTTTAAAAATCCAATGCTGGAGAACCTACAAGTTGAGTCCAACATGATTAAAATTGGGTGAAAATGGACCAAGTTATGGCTGGATGATCGATTTCAAAGGTCCAAAACACCTTGACCTTTGACCTTGAGAGGTTGCATGTATTTTTTTCAAATGTGCATTGCTACTATGTCTGCAATTTGAGCCCGCTATGATCAACCTATGAATTGAAGTTGGATTGGTTACCCGTACCCATAATAACTTCGAGGTATCAAAATTTTCGAATGCCCCTAATTTGTGTCATCTTCAACATATTTTCTCCTCTTTATTAAAAGGCACAATTTTTTTTCATGTACAGACCTAGAATCATGCCAAGTTTGAAGTTTCGGAGTGTAATAGTGACCGAGAAAACTGGCGAAGAAAATTTGGTAGTAAAGCTGAAAGAAGAAGAAAAGAAAGAACTCTAAAAAGAACAGAATGTCTGTTGGCACACAGGTATAATAATGGTAAAGTGAAAAGGTGTGTATGTTAATCAACCTGTACTTCTGAACCCAATGTGACAAGTTTTATTTCAATAATATCTTCTCTCTTTCCTGTCGATTGTGTTAAGCATACATTTTGAGCAGTGTAACATATCACAATAAATGGATATGTGCAAATAATGACAAACAAACACAGAACAAACTGGTAACAGTACATTTCATCTTTATTGATAAATGTTTTAGGGGTAGTTTACCATTTTTACATGAGCTCATATCATGGAAAGGGGTGGTAAAATGTACGGGAATACTTTAAATGACAAATTCACTAATGATACAGTCATAGTTGTAAAATATATTTCACATAGAGCAAGAGGGTTCAGCATAGGCCCAGCATAGCATAGCTGCATAGCCACGGTTGTTTGGTGATCCATATCGAAATATTGTGCCAGCTTCCAGGTGTCCATTCACCGAGTTACCAAGGCAACCGGTCATTAAAGTACTTTTAAAACATGACTTACTACCTTAACTTTAATCTGTGTCTGAAGCAGTTATCATCGTTCGTTACAAATCCAAATCAACAAAATACCCTGGCAAATCATCTGTGTGATGGTGAAAGCCATTTTGAGCATGGCGCAATGTGGGACAGTCCCAAAAAATACATTTGCTTTGGATATCAAAGTGAATCACGGCCACGGCATATATCATATCATTATTGATGCTCTGAAAAATTAGCAAAATAAGTACTTTTGGTTTTGTATATTATAACCATCCACCCACCCACCCAAAATCGTCCCATTACTATCCTCATTTACAACCCATTGGGTGCAGAATCCACAATTGTCAAAATGGCAGTTGGTGTGGGTTAGTCAAGATTGGATATTTCGAAGAGGTATTATCCAAGATTTATGTGTGATTGGTGTAAAGGAAGGTTAATTTGTCGAATGAATGTAACATACAGCATATAATGTGACTTTTGCAGTGTGAGCATTACCTAAAATTCTAAAAACAGTGGCTTGAAGTAACCAATTGTGGGCGACAGTGGGTCGCAGAATAGGAATATTATATCAGACACTGGTCATCCCCAGGTTTTGAACAAAGTAGCAGCAGAGTGCCTTGGACACTGTGTCAAAGATGGAGCTTAGTGAAGGTTGTCCAGATAGTGGATACAGGTCCAAAACTTACGGCGAGTATTTATACAATTGGTAATCAAGGAGAGCGGCCACATCTTCATTATGTGTTCTTAAGACTGGTGCATTGAAATTATTACCACCATTAGTTTTAAAATATGATTTCTATTGGAAACAACAGTGGTTCTTAATGAAGTACACACCACAACTGTTATGTAATAGGTCAATTTATTCACCTGTTTGCTGATCAAACAATGGTGCTGAGTTGTGACCAAATCAAAGGTCTGACAAGTGTGCCTCTGTAAACATGAAAATGATATTTCTGCCGGGGTTTTTTTTTTTTTTTTTTTTTTTTTTTTTTTGGTTTTTTGTTTTTTTGTTTTTTTGTTTTTTTTTGTTTTTTTGTTTTTTTTTAATTATTATTATAAAATTGACATTTATAGTCTGTGAAAGGAATTAAGTGTGAAAAGTTCAGAAGTGAGTACACCCACTTCATGTTCGGATGACAGCCCAGCCTTCTTCCCATGCCTCCAATATATTGGTGGATCTGCCTGACGGCCAAGCATTGCCACTCACTTTGCAGGGCTGCTTCCAACTCTTGGAGATTCTGCACAGGAGGACCTAATGACTATATTCAACGACCCAAGAGGTCCCACATGTGCTCCAGTGGATTCTAATCTGGGCTCATGGCAGGCCAAGGCAAAGTCGTTATGGCATATTGTTGCAGGTAAGCCCTTACAGCATGAGACCAATGAGGTCTGGCATTGGTGTCCATGAAGACAGGCCTAGTGGCGAGTGCGTGGCATCAAAAAATGGGGTACACCAACTGGTTCCAACATATTCTGTATGTACCCATTGCCATTAAGGTTGCCCTGTATGGTGACTATCATGAATATAGCAAGCAGTCACGCGGGACACTCCCCCACACCATTACTAAGCCTCCATCGTAAAGGACAGTTGGCATGATGTTCCAAGGGCTATAAACTGTGTTGATTTGCCTCCAGACCCTTGCTCGTCCAACCGTGACATGGAGGAGGAACCTGCTTTCATCAGACCAATGGATTTTCTGCCATGACCTTAAATTCCAATTCAGTCACTGTAAACACCATGCCAGGCACTGTCTTTGATGGCGTTCTGTCAGCAGGGAATGCTTGATGACCCGTCAAGAAGCTAGTGCTGCTGCTCTCAAGCAGTGTCTCCTGAGGGCAGTACTTGCAGTAAATGGCTGACGTCGTATCCAAGCATAACAACTAGCTGTTCTCCCGTTGGGGTGTCTTGAATGGCCGTCCTGAGCATTGTTGGTCCTTCACATTGGTAATTTGTCCATATTTGTTCACCAATCAACTGATAACTTAATGTTGAATGGTTATCGGTCTGCAGGACATTCCCGCCAAATGCATTCTGCCATCGTTGTGACTCCGACAATCTTCCACACACCATGTTCACAGACAATCATTGAACATTGCATGAATCTGCCTTTATATACACTTGAAGGTTGCATTTCGGACATTGGCTAGGGACTATGCTCCAGATTCCAACTAGTGTGATATCAGGCATAACAGTCACACGTGTATGATTATATCATTTGTATGGAGGATCATTCTTGCCATAGACAACATAATTGGGACACAAGATGAAACCTGGGACATTGTGACATTCACTGAATCAGGGGTGTTTATTTTATTTTATTTTATTTTATTTTTGTGAGTATATTATGTTCTTGGCCATGAAGTGGGAACAAAGTGACTCATAGGGCTAAGCAGATTTGCAAAATCTGTTCAGTCAGGAGAATGTATTGTGACAGATAACATTAGAAAAATGGGGGGGGGGGTACTTTTTATGCTCTCATAAGGCCAGAATGACGGAACCGTTTACCAAAACCTATTAACAAGAATAGGTCCATGCTAAAACCAAGAACTGATTTAAGTGTTCAATCTTACGTCGAATTTAACAACCTAATTTGACTTTTGGTCAGCAATGTGCACTCCATATCATATGCAAGACAACGAAGATACACACACACACACACACACACACACATATATATATATATATATATATATATATTCATGCAAATAATACAATAAGCACATCACATAGTATAGACAAAAAATATCATCAAACAAGTCTTTGCATTAAGGAGAAAAAAAATAAGCCTATTCATTCAATATTTCACAGGAGAAATAAAGTACTTTGTACTGACTCACACGAGTCAACTGTGTTGATCATGACACTCACACATATCTATCCCATTAACACAGTTTTTTCTTCTTTTTTGTTTTCTGTTTTTTGTTTGTTTGTTTGTTTTTGTAATTTTTTGGGGGGGGTTGTTGGTTTTTTGTTTTGTTTTTTTTTGTTTTTTTTTTTGGTTTTTTTGTTTTTTTTGTTTTTTGTTTTTGTTTTTGTTTTTGTTTTTGTTTTGTTTTGTTTTGTTTTGTTATGGTTTTTGTTTTCAGAAATGGGAAATGCGCATTTCACCAATTTCAGTCAGATGCCGACGGTTGCTGATTCAAGCTTCGGTCGTTCCGTGGTCAAAACGTTAAAAAAAGTTCTAGTCCAGCAGGTAAATTTAATACCTCTACCTTTGACTTCACACGAAGCATGGGCCATGGTCAAGTGCAACGACTGATCAATAGCGTGCAACATCCATGGCTGGTCTTCATTCGAAACCAGAGCTGTCATGAATATGCAACCATTGTGACTCTTGTCATTTTACAAAAGAACCATCTTACCATCATCGAGTATTGTCTCAAACTAAGACTACGAAGTGTAATATTATTTACGTTGACTACATACGCATGCATAAACACAGACACACACATGTATGTATGTATGTATGTATATATATATATATATATATATATATATATATATATATATATATATATATATATACATACACGGGCTGAGAAAAGGCTTCTGCACAAAACCCCACAAAGAAAAATGAGAGGAGAAGCATAACAAATATGTGCAAAGATTCATATACATGAATTGTAATTAAGTGTAAACAATGACTATGATGAGCTATTGTTACTCTGTATAGTTGGAAAGTGCCTGCTGGTGCACAGTCATTTAACATTTACACTCAAAATTGTGATGAGAGAACTCTCACCTGTTATCCCGCAAGGCATTAACCCTCTTAATGCTAAGCATAAATACGTCGTGCTTTTCTCAAGTACCATGACCATTCCAGATTCGTTAAAGTTTTGGTTAAAAAAAAAAAAAAAAAAAAGAGTTTTCATTCAGGAACCAACATTCCTTCATTTGTCGAACAAAATGATGTAAAGCAACAACTTTATTCGGCATGTCCTGGGCTCAAAGCGCCGGGAAAACAACAACACAAAAAAAAAACGTTAATCATTTTGAGCAGGAGTTGACGATTCTGGGAAAAAACCATACTCTACTGTCTGGACAATTATTGTTGCGTGACATATTCCGTATAGGATTACATATTAATATATGTAATATGACAAAACTTCTAACCAGAAAATGAAAGGATATGACCCGATTAAGAGAAACTAAAAAAATAACAATTTGTCTGTGCATGTATGTGTATATCTGGGTGGAATCTATACTCCTAAAGAGAACAGGATAACTAGGAACAAATGATTAATAAATTCCAGGAAAAGAGACTGGATAATATTCCATATGCAATATTTTTAATCTTGCTATCATCATTGTTCAAATTTATGTCTTCGTTCTCGTGGGAACTCCTGTCCATCCACAATGCCTCATAGAAATAGTGCGGTGTAAAAAAACCACAATTTCCCAGCACACACTGTTCATTTTGGTTTATGAAGCCACTTGGTCTGCGGTCGCGCTCTATTTTGAAACATGTGCGATTTTGTACTGTAATTAATTTGTTGACACATTTTTCTATCAATTTTGAATTAGTATTTTTTATAATAGAGATACGCGAATAAAATGATCCAGTTTAGCATTTTCATGCACATTACAACCTCGTTAGGCTTTTTTTACGAATCTTCTGTCTTCTCCAGATTAAAAAAAAATAGAATAGAATAAAACACATACAAAGCGTTTCAGATAGACTGACAGCGCGAGACATAATACCAGTAGCCTCACAAAGCAATGCCGCAGCTGAGCCCTTGAATGCTAACCGACATGGGGAAAGATGTACCCAATTGAGTGATAAAGCCAGACGGTTGAATGCTGGAATGAACGCGCAAAATGATTCATGTATGGTAAGGACAATATGTTACTCCTAAATACATATTCGTCTAGCTAACTGCAAGTACAAGACTGTAAACTTTTATATATATATATATATATATATATATATATATAAACAAAAATAAAAATGTCGTGCAACAATGGGGACTAACTTTTTTCTTTGCATAGTGTGTTCAATTTAATGAATGGTAACTTTCAAATATGATGGGGCTTTACTCCTAAGAATAATTTGCTCCCTTGCACGATATCAAAACTTGAGGGCGTGTATTTCTACGAGGGCCGGCTGAAAAGTTCTAGCTGTGAAAGAATTTCTCTACATAGTCCCCTTCCAGGTTTACACACTTTTGCCAGCGATGCTGCAAGGCCTCGAAGCCGGTCAAGAAGAAATATTCTTCAGCCACCCTAAAAAAATTCATTCACAGCGGAAATAGACGTCATCATTACCACGAAAATGGCGACCGGCTAGTTTCTTTTTCATTTTGGGAAACAGGTGGAAGTCTGACGGGGCTAAATCGGGTGAATAAGGAGGATGGTCAATGAATTGTTCGAAGCCACAATCATGGATCGCTGACATGGAAACCACCGATTTGTGAACAGGAGCATTGTCTTGGTGGAACATGATTCCTTTACAGAGCATTCCCCGTCGCTTAGCTTTGATAGCTTCACGCAACTGTCTCAGTAGGTCAGAATAATATCTTCCATTGATTGTCTGGCCTTTTGCAAGACAGTCAATCAGTGGAATACCCTTGGAATCCCAAAAGACTGAAGCCATCACCTTTCCAGCCGAAGGAACCACCTTGGGTTTTTCTTTTTGGGGAAGGGGGGGGGGAGGATGCTTCCGTTGTTCAGACTGAATTTTGGTTCCTGATTCAAAGTGATGAATCCAGGTCTCACCCATAGTTACAAATCTTGCAGAAACTTTTGTCATTCTCAACTCTTTGGTCATAATGTGCTCAACCCTCTCATGAGAGATGCCCACAACACTGGCAATATGTCGAGTTGTCAATCTTGATCGGCCATCACCATGTCATGCACCCGGGTAATGTTTCCGGGAGTGGTTGCTGTTGAAGGCCTTCCTGGTCGCGCGTCATCGTCAAGGCTCTCTCTGCCAAGCTTGAATTGGGCAGCCCACTTAACAGTGGAAAAAGAAGGGGCATCATCCCCCAAAGTGGAGACTATGTCGGCATGTATCTGTGTTGGAGTTGGCCCTTTCAGTTGCAGGTACTTGATGACTACCCTATAGCCAGTTTTGTCCATTTGTGATTATTTCAAAGGGTAGATTCACAAGATTGTCTGATACAAAGACACTAATCACATTGTGCAGTTGCAGTTCTTATATCTATGCTTCATAAAATGATTGTACTTGTTGGTGGAAAAGGTTTGTTTCAAGCCGATTGAGATATCCCACCTAGGCTTAAAACTTTTCAGCCATCCCTCGTATGTCTAGTCAAACGAAATTCAAATGTTTTGCCCAGCATGATAGGCCTACCTCATGCAAATTTCCAGTGACATGATGATAATGATGATTTATTCCGAAAACTATCCCTTTACAACAGGAGCACCGATGGAACAGTGGTGAATCCACGGTGCGTCCAACATATTCATATTTAAACTGGCTTTTCCTGACAGTATCAAACGATTATGAATACCGATGCGGGTGGAGTGAGTAAGCGTTCAGCTGAAGCCATTCACAAGACCACCCCTTTTGTATTCACCGGGTTCTTGTGTTTGAAAAAGTAAACCTGTCGCATGTAGGGTAAACTCTAGAAAGCGCAGTGACTTCTGCATGACCCACGTTTCTTGTATAATGCAAAAACTTATATCTAAAATCCGTACCAAAATATTAAAACTCTGTCTATTGACACATTAAAAGTAAAAGTAGAAAGAACGAACAGTAAAAAATGTCATACCGAAAGTATCAGCTGACAGTTTTCATGATGCCAAGCTTGAATTATTGAGCCCCCCCCCCCCTCCATCCCCATACGTATGGTCATACAGTTCCCTATCAGCTTGAGCAAAATCATAAACGTGTTCACCAAGGAACCAACAAAAATTATTGAGTGAGAAGGAGGAAAAAAATTCCATGCATGTTCATACTGTACAGTTAGTCCCTTTCCAAGTTCATAAACCATTCCAATCGTATACCATTAAGCGTTGTGCCGGAAATAATCCCATCTTTATAGATCCTCACCTCGACCCAAACACCCAGTGCAGGCCATCATTTTTTTTAGCTCAGCAGATGTCACTCAGTTGAGCTTATGTTATGATGAGCCATCCGTCATCCGTCCGTCCGTCCGTCGTCCACAATTCCCATTTTCGACTTCTCCAAAACCGTCAGCCAGATTTATTTCAAACCTGGTGGGGATGCGTCTTGGGTGGGTGTCTGCCAACTTTGCTCAAATGGTCACACTCCAGTGATTTTTGGATTTATTTTATTTTATTAATTTATTTTTATTGTTCTTTTTTGGGGCAAATCTTAAAAAATCTTCTCCGAAATCGCTCACCCAATTGCTTGGATATGGCATAGGGATACTCCCGAGGACCGCTAGTTCTGAATTTGTTCACCAGGTGGAGCTGCGATTTTTTTCCCATTTTTTATGATTTTTGTGTGTTTATGCTATTTTCGACTTCTTCTCCAGAACCGTCACTCATGAATTTTTGGGGGGTTTTGGGGGCAAATGTTCAAAAAACCTCCGAAACCGCTCACCCAATTACTTTGTTACTGCGCAGGAACACTCCCGGTGACGCCTAGTTCTGAATTTGTTCACCAGGTGGTGCTTCGATTTTTTTCTACTTTTTGTGTTTTTTGCTATTTTTGACTTCTTCTCCAGAACCGTTACTCAGATTAAGCTAAAACTTGATAGATATGTTCCTTGTTGAAGGGTCAAACAAAGTTGTTCACTAGGTGATTCCTGATTTGTAACAATTTTTTCAATTTATGTACTGATCGGTCAATGCAGCTTTCCTATTGATAACTATGTAAGTCAATGGGCATTCTAATGCTAATTCATATTTTCGACTTCTCCAAAACCGTCACTCAGATTGACTTTAAACTTGGTGGGAATGTACATTGGGTGGGTTTCTACCAGGTTTGTTGAAATGGTCACGCTGTAGTGATTTTTGTATTTTTTAATGATTTTTTGGGGGTTTTTTTCGACAAATCTTACAAAATCTTCGTCTCCACAACCGCTTACCCAATTGCTTTGATATTACATAAGAAAACTCCTAGGTACTCCTAGGTTTTAATTTGCTCACCAGGTGGTGCTGCAATTTTTTCATATTTTTAATGACTTTTTGTATGTTTTCGTTACTTGTCACTTCTTCTCCAGAACCATCTCTCAGATGCAGTTGAAACTTTGTGGATATGTTCCTTGTGAAAGGTTCAAGGAAAGATGTTCAATAGCTTGCACGGCTGTGGATTCCTGATTTTTAACGACTTTTTTTCAATTCGGGTACTTGTCGGTAAATGCACCTTTTATATTGCTTACTAATATGCAAGTCAGTGGATATTCTAATGCATTCTAATGGAAATTCACATTTTGGACTTCTCTGAAGAAACAGTCTGTCAGATTTACTTCAAACTTGGTGGCAATGTACCTTGGGTGGGTCTCTACCAAGTCTGTACAAATGGTCACGCTTCAGTGATTTTTTTGGATTTTTTATATTTTTTTTCAAAAATCTTGAAAAAAGTTTTAACAGGAAAGTTTAACATGGGACTTTCTTGTAATGGTTGTCAATTGAATAATTTTCGCCAGATTTATGCCAAACTTGGTAGGAATGTACCTTTTATAAGTGGCTACCTATTTGTACAAATGGTCATGCTCCAGTGATGTTTGGACCTGGACCTCATTCCCAAGGTCACAGGACAACTGACACGAAATTTACTGTTCTCTTGATAACTTGAGATCTGTTCTGAGTTAGGACCTTGATGTTGCACATGTTAATGCTTCTCTATGAAGGTCATGCTTAGACAGTACATGAGTGACTTTGACCTCGTTTCTGGGGTCACAGTGCAAGATACATGAATTTTACTCTTCACTATAACTTGAAACAACTTGAACTGGGACCTTCATGTTGCACGTTAGTGTTCTACTATAAAGGCCATACTTACTCAGCACACGGGTGACCTTGATCCTATCCCAAGTTCACAGAGCTGCAAGTGTGATGAATATCTAAGTCAGCAGAGCATGGGCTGTTTACACAGCCCTCTTGTTTATCATTTGTTGGGAATATATTCCTAAAGACAACTTTTTCAGACCATAAAAGCATAGATGCTCACAAAACATTCGCTCTCTCTTTTAGCAGGCAGACTTGAGATGGTAAAGTAACTCTTTCGGAGGTCGAATTCCGATATATGTCCGATATTATTATAAAGTACATTTTATCGTCACAGTGTGCATACCACGCCACCTAATGTGTTCCGCTGCTTATACTTTTTTTTTGGGGGGGGGGGGGGGGGAGGTTGCAGACTGTTTCGCTCGAATACTCTTTTAAAGTCTGGTATTCTTTTCATTTTGTTTTGTTTTTGTTTGTTTTTTTTTCCAAATCGCTTCTATCAAGTCAAAGTTTGTTGTTGTTTTTTTTTCAGCTGTTTGTACAGGAAAGCGAGTCCTTCTACCTTTTTGACCGTGTACATCTGACCTGTCAACCCTGACCGCGTTCATACCCCGTGTATCGTGGATTTTGTGTCGAAGAGGCTCGTGTAACCGTCTAAGGATATGTTTTCTTTACGACCGCTTTTTTATTCTTTTGTATTTCTTTTTTCCCCTTGGATCGTCCATCTGAAAACCCGGCAATTTCGATTTTCTTTACAGCCAATACTGTCCGGAGTTCTCCTCCGACACTCTTGTCCTTAAGAGCACCAACCTTGCTATGGTAATCTACCTAGTAGTGAAGTTGCGCACCAGATTTGGAATATTCGTGATGTTTATAAATATGCAAATTATTGGCAATTAAACTTCTGCATATCTCCAAAACTATTATAGGTACAGGTGCCAATCCAATTTCAATTCATAGGTTTGGAACACTGCACATTTTTTGTACTTTACATGTGACCTCTAAAGGTCAAAGGTCAATGTCATTTTGCCATTTGAAATTTTATTATAGCCATAACTCGGTCAATTTTCGTTCGGTTTTGACCATGTTGGCCTCACATTGCAGATATTGTGGCAATGCACATTTTTGTAATTTACGTGTGACCTCTAAAGGTCAAAGATCGAGGTCATTTGACCTTTGAAATTTTTGTCTGACCATAAGCTTGATGGAATGTGAAGTACCAAAGGCTTTCAAGATTGTATTGCATGACTGGGTTGCATTACATTTGGTCTTTGATTGGGGGGGGGGGGCGACCGAAGGTAAACCAAATTAAAAAAGGTGAATTAACTATCGTGTGGCGAAATGCATATCTCACACATCAGGTTGAATGGTTAATTTGATCTTTGATTGGGGAGGGGGGGGGGCGACCGAAAGTAAACCACATTCAAAAAGGTGAATTAGCTGACATGTGGCGAAATGCATATCTCACACATCAGTTGAATGGTTAATTTCTCATCAGACTAACTCTACAAACAGTTAATTATGCCAAGGGTAATGTGCATGAGATAAGCAATTGTATTTGCTCGAAATTGTACTGTACAAAATAAATGTATGGCACTTTTCAAGTTTTGTTAAGCCAGGCCGTGTACGCCTTATATCATGTTACACAAAGCAGTTGTTGTAAAGGGGCAAACAGGCCATCGTGACAAGTTGTTGCCAATGTCATAGCTTACATTTCTTTGATCAGATATCTTTCTATACAAGAAAAAGCACAAATGGTGCAGCAGGAACTATCAATCTTCATTACCGAACCGAAAAAATATCACTTCTTTCAACTTCATACCCACAAGAGGCAGGACTTCCCAATTTGGTAAACATGACTAGGCTCTGTTTACACCAATGAAACTCCAGATTTGTCCATGAAACTGCCATTAACCTGTATAGCAGTGGAAAGGGCAGGCGTCAAACTGTCCATCAATGCAAACTTTCAATTATTTACAACTTTTGAAGGGACATAGGCAGATTTGCTTAGAAGCAAATCTTCTTTTCTAGTTTTTCTTTTATTTTCCATTTATCTACCTACCTGCCTACCTACCTACCTACCTGCCTATCTTGTACACATCACTTCACCTCACGTGCAGAATGTTTCTGAAAACTACAATTTTGAACGCCGGTCGTTGCCGTCAAGGAAGACCCAAGCTCCGTGTTATGAGCAGAAATAAGGCACTTGGTCCGCTTTGGAAAAAAAAAAACGGTGGTCGTTAAACTTGTTTTCCTCGGCACTCTCTGGACGTTCATAGTGCAGCGAAGAAAACTAATTAACGTAACCTTCCATACAGCAGTGTTCCCAATGCTACAGCTTCTGTGTGAGGTTTGCGTTATTTTTATCTTTGACGTTATAAGCAATCATTTTCTGAAAGGTCCAAAATCTACTTTATTAGAAAAACTAGAGGGCAGTGACATTCATGTGCTCAGCGGACCTTACATGCACAGACTGAAGTGGTCTTGTGAACTTTATAATGATATCAAGGTCACCTCTGCTTACGACCATCATGACTGTTGCTAACATGAAGATATCCCCTTACCGATTTTCCAAATTGTGAGATTTTTTTAAATCAAAAGACAACAGCTCCACCATGTAGTTAACAAATTTGGTGGAGATCAAGGCCACGTACATTTCCATTAGGTGTGAAAAAGATCCAAATTACACTTTGGGAGAAAAGTCAAGAAAAGTGAAAAACGCACAAAAATTCTTTTAAAAAACGAAAAATAACTGTAGCAACACGTTGCATAAAGTAAGGTCTAGATGTACCCAGAAATGTCCCTATGCAATTTCAAAGCAATTGGCCTTGCTGTTTTTTGGGGAAAAGACTTTTAAACGATTTTTCTAAAATGAAGAAGGAAATTCGGGAAAAAAATCTTAAAATCATTGAAGCATGATCATTTGCACAAACTTTGAAGACACCCACCTAAGGTACATGCTCACCAACTTTGAAGTGAATGTGAGTGACGGTTTTGAAAAGAACTCGAAAACGTGAATTTTTATTGCAATCCCCATTGACTTGCATGGTAATCAATTGGAATGCATGCATTAACCGCCAGGTACCCGAATAAAAAAAATCATTACAAATCAGGGATCCCCAGTATCACTTGCCAAGTGAACAATTTTGTTACCCACAAGGTGCATTTTCACCAAGGTTCAGAACAATCTGAGGGACGATTTGGAGAAGTGGTTGAAAATAGCTTTAAAAAATAATAATTAGAAAATAGACAAAAAAATCGCAAGGCCACCTGTTGAACAAATTAACGTTTAGGGATCCCCAGAAGCGCCCCAAAGCCATTTCAAAGCAATTGACAAAGCGGTTTCAGAGAAGATTTTTTTCAACGTTTTGCCCCCACCCACCCCCACCCCTAGCCCCACCCCACCCCACCCCCCAAAAATGAACAGAATAATTCATAAAAATACAAAAATCAATGGATCGTGATGTTTTGAACGAACTTGATACACGAGACCTACCCAAGGTACATACCCATCAAGTTTGAAGTGGATCTGACTGCTGGTTTTTTGAAGGAGTCGAAAATGTGAAATGTGAACGGACGTCTTAGAAATACATTTCTCGATGCGGTAATTGCATCAGCTCTAATTCGTGATATATATGTGTGCAATTGGTAGTAATAAGTAGGAAGTCAAAGCAGAAAATGGTAAAGTTGAAAGCGCCACAATACAGTGCAATAACTACCCCAGTTACCGACTTGCGACGGTCTGGCGAAGATGACTGGGTTGGGTTAAACGCGTTTAATGGGCACAACGCTCCCCCACTGAACTTTTACGCCGCTCAAGCAACGTATCCACTCACACATTCTCAGCTGCATCCCATTTATGCCACAGATCAGGTCTTGCAGTCTTCCATAGTCATTTTCATGGTTATTCAGTCCATTTTAGAAGTTGCAATTGGTCCCTTGCTATAATATTGCACAGTATCATCGCATTGCATATGTCCCTATGTATGTTTAGTTATTTCATATCTTAGTTAATCTTTTGCTATTTAGCAGAACATGTTTGTGACTGGTTCGTCTTTCGTGGTGTTGCATTTCTTGGAGATCCAGCTGTTTCTCTTCAGACATTATCTACATATCCTTTACATAGTAACTTACATTTCAAAGTACAAAGTCTCTTTAAATCATCCTCACACTTTGAACAATTTCTGGCTATCCTCTATAGCAAGCTCATATACAGCATACCCTGTACTGCTGGCGATGTTTCCTCCAAGGTCCGGGTAGCTCACGATCTCAAACAGAAAAACGTCTCTTTTATCATTTAGCCTGGTGTTGCCTTCAAAACGGACGACGGCCCGTCCTGTAAGTTTAGTTGACTTATCAGTCACCTGAGCTAAGAAGGAAAACCGACAGTGTTGGATTTCCAGTGTAAAATTTATAGCGTCGAGAGTTGCAACTATTAAAGATTTTAGTATATATTCTAGACCTGGGTCATGCGATCTCATGCAAATATCCTGATAGGTCACCTCGGCCACTTGTCAAAGTCATGCACTAAAATACAATCATCATCATCATCATCATCATCAACATCATCATCATCATCATCATCATCATCATCATCATCATCATCATCATCATCATCATCATCATCTATCTGTCCATCCTCTCTCACTCACTCTCTCCTCTCTTCCTCTATTATATTTATTTTAACGACCAGCTATTTTCAAAGTACCATTTTCTGTCCATTGCATTACGCGGAATAGAGATTAACAAGTAGACAGATGACAGTTCAACAGCAGAACATAACATATGTCCCGTCATGTAGGCAAACAGGTTCCATGAACTGATTACATACTATACAGACACGAAATTATATCCTTCCTGTTCATGTTCCGTATCTCCTTTCTTCCCTAATATATCCCCTAAAGATGAGATTATATCAACACACACAACGACGACACCAACACATATACAGCAGAAAAAAGCACAAAATATGTGAACAGCTGGAAAAAGTGACACATATAAGTGTATATACATGAATAAGTTTTTGATATATCATAATTATTTTAGAGCTGGTTTTTGGTGAAATCTTCAATAGGCCTAATCATTTTTGTAAATGTTTAATGTACGAACACACCTGTTGCCTTGAACTGGAGGCTTTCGAGTAACGCGAGATAAATTATCTGTTCATATAATTTGTGTCCGCCTTTTTTACGCTTCGTATCGTATCTATAGTATAGCAAAAGAATTGCCTGTGACTGTTTTATTTGTTCCATGTTACAGATGCACGCGAATTTTCTACTTTTCTTTGGGTTTTGTTGTTTTATAAACATAAAGTATCAAAAGTGTCCTATGGACAGTATGTTCCCAGTCAACAGCGGTCTAGCGCCAAGTATTCTTGATTCTTTATTAAGCACTTGAGAACCAAGACCGCGTCCCGATGCGAATTTCTTTTTTAAATGTACAAAGATATGCAGCATTTCAAATACATTGATGATAAGTCACATAAATATGCATAAAACTTAATTTCATATGCTTCTTATAGATCGGCTTTTATTGTGTTTCTCAGCATGAATCGGAATAACTTAACATCCGTGCTTACTCTGAAATAAATGGGAATAATTTCTCTCATAACTGTTTCACACACAATCCATGCACATTAAAAATGAAGATGAAGTCTAATAAAAGGTAGCCCTGCCGTGTGTATGTGTTTAATGTATAGCCGGCTGGCGTGGCAAGAAATGCTGTGCTCACTCGGAGACAGACTCTGATTGTGACGCAAACCCTCTAGCGTTCAGGTGCATATCGAAATGCGCGTGCCATGTCATGTGCATATCGATATGCGCGTGTCATGACAACAGTGCCATGTCTCAACATTGATGACCACCTTTCTCTCTGTTTTTCATTCATATTTGGGAAAAACAGAATTTTATAGAAGATAAATAAGAGATAAATTTTGACCGTGGAATGCGAAACACGCAACTTTGAAAAAAAAAATCGGAAGAAACGATTTCCAAGCGGTATATTCGCGAAGTACTTAAAATATTCCCATTTAAAAAGTCATAACCTATTTTTCGTACAATACAAGAATGAAAAAATGAATGGATCAAACACAACTAAAGACACAAACTGAATGTTCGCGATAAATCTCGTTTAACCAAGACACATGCAGAATTTGAACTTAGGGAAATATCGAGGAAATGGCTAAATTCTCGTTTCTTCCATAATATATTAAAAGGCACCAAGATGCATTGTCTTGGGATTTCTGGGTGTTGCCTTCCAGAAATTGCTGCAACTGAGCTTTCACGATTGGTAAGATCCATTCATCAGCTGACACCAATTTTACTGCAAGACAAGAAGGTTCTCGAAGTGGTGGGCTGTTTGGTCCAAAGTCATGAATGGTCAAACTCTGTAGCCATTTTGAATCATAAACCCATGTTTACCGACATGTTCCAAGCAGGATAGTTGCTTAAAAGGAATAAATCAATTGTGTAATTTGCCCACCTGTGGGGAAAAGACAACAAATGGGTGCCTTCATGCTGAATGACAGGCAGAAGTTGGACTGGGGACAGTAAGGAGGATGGGGCACCTTGGCTACGACATGTGCCTCTGCGGATAATTTTAGGCTTTACGCTCATCGGTCCCACTAATTTTTTCTGGTTCTACTGTCTCTTAGAACAGCTGCAGGGACCTTTCTATTCTTCAAATAGCAGGCATTGGGATCATGGGTCGTATGGGAGCTTTCGACTTAGAAAGCTTTGCCATGGTCTAAAGCGCCTCTTCTTCCTCCTCCAAGTTTCTCTCGTCTTGATGCAAGACAAGCAGGGGCTGTAGGGCCAAGTGAAAGTTCGTATGGAATCCTTTTCCTGAGGTAAATCAGAATTGTTCGGGTATATATATATATATATATATATATATATATATATATATATATATGTATATATGTATGTATGTATGTATGCATGCGTGTGTGTGTGTGTGAGTGTGTGTGTGTGTGTGTGTGTGTGTGTGTGTGTGTGTGTGTGTGTGTGTGTGTGTGTGTGTGTGTGTGTGTTTATATACTTCTGGTCCAGAACCACTTCCTAGTAGTAATTCCCCTATTCCGCAGTTCGAACTCTTTATCACCGTAAGCTAACCTGTCACTGTCGAACCTATATACATACGGAAGTACTATTGTCCACATTGCATACGTTCTTCTGTAGAATTTTGACATAGGCTGCATTAGCCTAGATAAATTAAAGGAGTCTTCAGCAGGTAACTACTCAGAACAGATTTCGGAGCCTGTACCCGTAAATCTCTCTGAGTAGCGGCTCCTTGTCTAAGCTAAATATTCAGCAAAGACAACCCACTTAATAATGAATAAATACAAACGTGGCAAATGAATAATTAGCTAAATGAGTGAAGTTTTGCTTATCAATGCAGAGCTTTATTATGAATAAAGAAAACCTGTCAAACCAAACATAACTAAATTGGTATGGTACAAGTTCAGATAAGAACAATTTGACTTACCCCCGCTGAACCAGTATGTACCCTTTCTAGATGGATAGCTTACATTAGTTAAACCACCTGCCAGTGTGTAACTGAAGTAGAAACAAACCGGGGCATTATATTCAGTCCCAGTGATTGTAAAATAAACAGTTGCAGCTAGATCACCTGTACAAGCCGACGGAAATCCTAACAAGTACTGCAATAATGGATATCCTGCACCTGTAATGTAAAACAAACCCGTGATGACAACTACTCATCACTTTAAGGGTTTCCACTACATAAAGCTCTATTTTGCTGCCAGTCCTAAGTCAATGTTTCAACATAATAGGTACAATTCGTGACATTTCAGTAAATACTGTCAAATTTGAGTATCTTTTTGACATAGAGTAAATGTGTACTTAGGCATGACAGAAAAGAATGAAAGTCAGAAAAGAATGAAAGCTATTAGCATTGAAGTCATAAGCATGTTATCAAAACATACTTTTTCTTACCGAGATTTTAAGTACAATTTGGCAGACTTGTAACTTATATATGTATGCTCACACACGTGTGTGTGTGTGTGTGTGTGTGTGTGTGTGTGTGTGTGTTCATGCATACTTTCACTGAGCAAGAACTTATGTAATACCATCATACTCATATTGTTATTATTTAACATTTGTACACTCTTAGAATTTAGGTGGGCTGTCTACACCAGATATAAGGTAAAGGCGAGCAGCTGGCATCACAAAAAAAGTGTGTCTGGGAATTTTAGGCTGTAAAACATGCATGATGCTGTTTTGAAAATAACATGTCTATAAATTCATTTGTCTGTCAAAGCACTGAATTTTCTAAATTTGCACATAGAGCATGATTGCAGGAATTAGTTTAAGTGTAGGTTTAGACATACACACTGACTGCATTGAATATGACACACACAGATACTGGATTTTGGGGAGGGGGGAAGTGAATGGATGGAGGCAAAACTACACAGATGATGTACCATTGTTGCACCTGTTTGTAAAACTGGTGAGGGGACGGTGGTCATGGTCTCTATCACCAATGGCAGACTTGGCACCAGAGACTAAAGCCTCCCCTCTGGGACAGACAGGCCTAAACAAATAAGATAACGTGGCCCATCTCGGGTCAGCAGGGTGGGGTGGGGGTCTCTCCCCTGGGTTGGTGGCATCTTGATGCGCCCGAGAGTTGCTGCAAAGGAGCCTGGAGACTTTGGTGCTGCCAATGGAGGAGGTGAAACTACTTCCAATTCGATAGAAGGGCAAACTGGAATTTGTGGCATCACTTATGACACAATGGAAAGCTGTGTGCAACCACAGGCTGTCAATGCTGCAGTCAAGTCGGGAGACGTGGTGAGGCATGTGGGTGCGGGGGCAACCCTGTACACAGGCATGCCCTGTCTTTGAAGCAATAACCAAATCCCAGAGAGCTTGCTGGTCAGGACAATAACTGAATGGAGAATCCCAGGATATACATGCAAGTCTGTAGCAGAATCCACCTGAACCACACCATGCTGCTCCTTAGGCTGCTGACTGTGTAAGCTCAGCCACGAAAATGACTGAGTCCATTGGATGGACTACATACATGTCTGGTGGCACACCAGTCCAGAAAATCCTTGGATAACTAGATTTTGATTGATGTGATGCAGATTACCCAGACATGTTTCTTGTAGGGGGGATGACAGGAGCCCCGTTCTTCTTGTTTTTTGTTTTTGGTGCAGGGGACATTGAAATGCCCCCACAAACTTAACCAGTGATGGTGAAAATGAAGGCTGAGAAGCAACATCAGAAGGTTGGATAGGCGTTAATGCCTCATGCTCCTCAAAGATGGAACCTTCAATCAAACCAACAGCGCACCCTTCCACAGCTTTCATGAGCAAAGATATTTTGACTGATTAAAAACTGAGAGGTCACACCCTTGCTCAATGAAGTGATGGCGGGACAGGACCAGGAGACTCAACAATCCCCCAAAGAGTCCACATCTGCATGAGATGACCAGAAAGACCCAGGGTCGGAAGAGTGTCTGGGGTTGGGACAGAGTGAGGACGGGGTTCTGGCATAGCCAGACCAGCCCCTGAAACTGACTCACTGGGCCAGCCATGTTGGGCCAGGACCAAAAGATGCTGGGCGAGACACCAAGACTGTCTAACACAGAAGATGGAGATGGTCAGGGAATACCATAAGCTGGCAAAATGTTAGCCAAAACTGGAACTGCAGCAAGAAGTGGGTCTGGGCTGGCTCAGAGCTGGACTAGCCTGAGCACGATCTGTCCTTAGTTTGTCTGCAGCTTTGGGTTCTAGGCCAGAATGGCATTCTGGGTCTGGTCTATTGTGGGATGGAGCCAACAGAAGATGTACTCTTTGCTATCCTAGTCTATTGGGGACCAGAAACTGCCTCTCTTATTAGGCCAGATGAACCTGTGTGCGAAGCAGACCTCTCCATGGACTTCAAAACTCTCACAATCTATCTGGCTGTGACTGTCTTCTTTACCTTCTTTACTCAATCCCACTGATTGGATTCCCAAGGAAGCAAAATGAGAACAGGGCTGTTATATCCGACCCTTCTGACACAAGGCACAGATTGGATGTGTGTCTTAAGATTACACGGGTGACCTTAAAGATCATGTCGGACTAGCTTGGGGGCTGCCACGATGACAAGGGTGGCAACAATGACTACCAACACCATTTTCAGACACAGTCCCACTCAGGATTGAATGAAGCAAAGCCAATCAATGTTTTCTTCAGGTGTACTGACCAGAAAGGTGCAACTCTGTGCAAATCTCATGGTAACCGGGTACCTGAAGGTAGAACCATTAAAATCTTCTTTGCACACAAAAATACACTGAAACACTAGATGTCAAGATGAGACAATTGAAGTTAAAGGTATATCAGAGATAGGATACTGGGTAGTTTTTGCCAGACCAGTAACCAGATGGTGAAACTCCAGACATAGAAGTTGGCCACTAGAGCTTCTGTTCATATCTGATGAAGTGGATCCAAGATGGGATTAGCCTCTGGTGTTCTTGTGCTAATGTATTGTGACATTAATGCGGAATGTAAAATTTTTATTGTCTAATGGTCAGATATGCATACAAATCCATGTTTTCGGGTTTCTCTAATAATGGTCCCTTCTGCTAATATTTACTTGAGGTGCAGTTATCCTTGCAAGCTAGGACCTATGCTTCAGTAAAGGGTACAGTGCTGTGTCCATGCAGGCACATATATGTAGAAACAAATGGTAACAATAAGAAGACCAACAAACGTCTGAACCGTTCAGGATGTGAACCTCTAGTGCCTGGAAAAGTAAATCTCGGCCTGCTTGCACTAGTTTCCCTGGTGTCATGTATACTAGTCTCTGTTACATATACGTGATCCAGGTTCACAAAGTCTTGGGGCATCTTGGAGTGTTTTAGGATTCTGATTTTCTCATATGACATACAACAAATCGTGAAACATGCAGTGATTTTTGTGAATCATGAAGCAAAGTTTACAAAACCTCTTTACTTAGGTGCATCATGAGCTTCTAAAACTGAAAATACAATATTCGTATTTACATAATTAAACTGCCGATCTGGAAATAATAAAGATAAAAAAAAGATATTTTGTTGATGTAAATTCATAAATAGAGGCATACATGGCTGCTAACTGAAGTTGCACTCTGAAGTATTCAAAGTAAACAATTACCTATCAAACCACAACAGGTGTATATTGTGTTTAAAGGTACTTCCACACAAAATCAAGTATAAACAAAATCCAATGTGCACAGACACATAATCGACCATAGGTCCCACCTTTGACCCTCCTCAGGCATCATCCTACATCACCTATAATAACCAGTTCCATCTCGTGTACTCAGAAGAGATGAGATTGTCCACACGTGGACTTCGGTATGGCCAAATATGTAAGTATTCTAAAGAAAATAAGGGCATTACAAAGAAAGTCCTGATATTGATGTTAGGGTACACACCAATCAGACCCAGCAAAGGATGTAGCATCAAAATGTTTACCAGGAGACTGTCTGCAATGAGCAACAGAGAAGCCAGTTCAGCAGAGGCTCTGCATGTGGCTCTGCATGTGGCACCCCCTTACCCTTCCACTGTGAAAATTCATACAAAGATATGGATTCATTTGACCATATCACACTCTTTCGCTGATCTCTAGTGCGTGACATTTTCTTTCAGTATCATTGCTCAGCCTCCAGCTTAGCTTTCTTGTTCATGTTACATAACATTCCATGCATTATCCATATTTTCTACAGAAGTTTATATGTAGAGCAGCCTTTATTAACCCTCCGGCCCCCCCCCCCCCCAAGCTGACCAAAATCGGCTGGTGGCCAAGTGCCGTTTGCTTCAATGTGTCCATTTTAATTTCAACAGTAATAAAAATAAGTTTGACTGAGAGTTGTAGGTCAGATCTATCCAGATAACAACCCATGCCAAGGAAAGCTGCTGTGTCAGTCTTAATTCAAGGGGGAAGGGTTGAACCTGCAAGGGTTGCCTCTCTTTTTTTAACGAGAGTATTTGTTTATATTTTATAGTTTCATTATGACACTGTAAAAATGTAGACAGTCACAAGGTTTTTGCCTTTAACCTACATCAGCAATAACACTTCTCTTGATTTCTCTCCAATAACATAATATGAGTAATCAAGTGTTTTTGTCACCTAACAACAGTCATGCCACTCCCAAAGTCTTTTATAAGCTAAGCTTATCAAGACAGAAGTCACAAAGATTAGGCTTTGGCGATAATAAAATGTGGATTGACTCAACTTTTCTATGATTCTTCATTTTGATATAAAGTAAGTTTTTCCAGAGAGTAGGATATTAGAATACTTTCCAAAAAAAGAAGGAAAAAAGAAGATTTGATTAATTAGATGTACTTTTGATCAAATATTTCTACAAATTTTGCTGTAAATATCCCGAGATGGTTAGAAAGTTTGACTTCAATAATTGTAGAGATTTTAGACTTGCCTGTTTTGCTACTTAATTTTATCTTTTGGCATCATTCTGTTTTAGTGTTCACCTTTCAGACATTTTTGGCTAGCTTGTTCTCTGTTCAAGCAAACCCCCAGGGGCTACAGGTAACAAGCAGCGGCTGATGACAGTTACAAGCTTGCCTAATTGTACTTGATATCTGGTTAAGAATATTATATTTTCATTGCATTCTCTTGACTTAAATACAAATGACTTCTTTCTTTTCTGACTTTGCCCGATAATTTTGCTGTTTATATCCAAAGATTATTAGAAAGTTTGGCTACAATAATTTAAAGTTTTTAGACTTGTCTGTTTTGCTACTTAATATATAGAAATTAATAAAGTACTTTCAATGTTAATATAGTAGTCAATGCACCATGTTAACCTTTGGATCTTGATTACTGACAATAGGTATCTGCTCTAAAATGTCCTTTTCACGTGGATACTTCTCTAAAACAAATTTTAGTCGAGGTACAAGAGGCCCATAGGTCAAATGTTCTGCTGATGACCATCACCAAAATATCATTTCCTGAAATGCGTTCTTCTATGACGTAGAGAAATTAGTCAAGGTCATCCATATTATGCAATACCTTCCACATGGTACACATTTGTGGTAGATTTGGTATCATTTCCCTAATTCTTTATCAACATATCGAATTAAGTGTCCTTTACAAAGTCCTTAATGACCTTGAAATATGGTTCAAGGTCACCCAAAATTTCGTAAAATTTGACCATTGGTCTGCTGCATATTTGGTGTAAATTTTATAGTTCTGTCTTAATTTATTATCACAATACTGAATTAATGTGCTTTTCATACCCATGATCTTAGTTCCAATAAGCGGCAATACCATGACTCCACATCTCTTTTGTCTGAAAAATATCCCTGTGCTGGTATATGGATGTGAGTCCACGAATTCAGATGTAATGACTAGCACAAGAAAATCATTTCCGGATATGTATCCCGTGACCTTGAGAATGTAGGTCAAGGTCACCCACATTACATAGCATTCAACTGTCACAGGATACACATTTGGTGAAATCAACCTTATAATTTCTCAACATAATTTCATAAATTTAACCAAATTATAAGTCATATTTCCCAATCACGTACAGGTGGTGCCACAAGTATTGTTCACATTATACATAATCTGCTCCAGAATATTTCCCCTAAATTTCATAACAATCTATTTCAAAATAGTGTTCAGAACGGATTACCCTCAGTGCCCACAATCTTTCTTTCCTTGATTCTGCATTTTTTGAGACTGTGCAGTAGAATACTTTACATGCAATTTTGAAAGACCATTCTTGAGTGTGTTCTTGGGGCAAGTTCTGGTGACACAGACCACTGTACTGTGCGTCACTTAGACGGCCATCAATAAAATACTTCAAAAGTTTCACAACAAGTTAAAAAGTAATAAGAGAAAGCTGATTTTCCATAGAAATGTGGTCCACTATCATGTGCGTTTCTGATAAAATTTTGGTGAAGCTGCATTGGATCCTTGTTGAGATATTATGGTAATGTTGTCCCCTTGTGCACCACTTAAACTGCCTTGAAAATAAATATTTTATAGTTTCATAAATAGTTTATAAATCCAAAAACGAAGCTGGTTTTATATAGGAACCTTCATAAAATGCATATCTGGCAAAAATATGGTAAAGCTGTGGTCAATATTTTTAGAGATATGGCAGTAACGTTGTCAGGGTTGATGCCACTCAGACAGACTTCAAATAAATACATTTAAAGTTTCAGAAAAAGTTTAAAAATAATCAGAGGAAGCTGGTTTTCCATTGGAGCCTGGTCCATCATAAGGTCGTTCTGTAACAAATATTTGGCACAGCTACGGTGAAAATGTTTTGAGATATCGTGGCAAGGTCGACGAGACAGACAGCCGATGCAGGGGACGACAATACCCTCCAACACTTTATGTGCCAAGGGTAAAAATCAAACACACCAGAGAATTTTCAATTTTTTTCACTGTCTGGCCCTTGTACTATATAATCCATTAGGTGGTGCCACCAATAATGAAAGAGACATAAGTGTTCAAAAAAAAATTCGATACGAACTTAAAAATTGTAGGCACTATCATGTCCACAAGCAGATGTTTAAAAATTTTTGGAAAGCCATTGTAAACCTCGGTCAGAAATCGCTGATATGTTTTTGCAGGTACATGCTTATTACAATGGCACAAATTTGAGTTTTTTAATATCCAAAATTTTACAAAAACCACATTTTTACCCAGAATGCTAGCTTTGAATTTTCTGTTCTATCTAAAGTTAATACAGATTCAGCAACAGTTGCTGTCAATTGAGTATATAGATTTATTATGTCAGGGATATTTCTGTGATATTTGGCCTAAAAGTGAAGCAAGTTTTCCAGGCTGGCAAGTTTTAAAGTCCCTGCAACTTCTGGAAAAGACTTCTATCTGAAGGAGGAAATCTTTATTTTTGAGCAACAAGACAGCAAACTTCACTTGACGTAGATAACTGAATAGGCCAAGAGCCAAGATAGGGCAAAGCCTATTACAGTGATTACCCTCTTGTAAGGCTTCTTTAAGAAAGGCCATCCCTTCTACACAGGCTACTTTTCTGTGCAAGTATGCAAGTTTCATGTTACCCCTGAACAGAGGCCATCTCTCCTATAAGGCCCCAGTTTGGGTGCATTTTGGGCCACCTTTTAAGTGGGGGGACTACTGTACTTGCATAATGCCAAGGTCGAGTTTACACAGGTCAGTTGGGACTGGTCATTTAGTCTCCTGCCAAAAGGAAACTCCTTCAAAATATAACCCCCCCACCCCCCAAAAAAACAAACAAACAAACAAACAAACAAAAAAATCCCAAAACTAAATATAATTCATAAAATTGTATGGTTTCATAGACATATACTTCTTTCCCAGAGGCAAGCTGTTGGTCTCCTGCTGAGCTACCACTGCATGCAGGTGTTAGGTGGCACCAGCAGGTGCTGTCCTCATGGTCAATGGCCCATTATGTCCAGAATATGTTGAGGCAGGTGAAGCATTCCTCTTGAGGGATTGCCTCACTCTGCCCCCACCCACCCAAATAAAGTCCTTAAAATACACAGCCTGTTTGACTATCTCCCTCTTCTCTTTGATGTATGCCAATTTTGAAGGAAAATGCCCCCTCCCCCCCCCCTTTGCTTCCATGTAATTTTCACCTGGAAGTCCCAATCTAAACGCTTGGGGGCAGACACCAGTGTAAACTGCCATGTATGCGCAAATGTGTCTCAAAGCATGGAGCTCAAACAGCATGGAACCAGCAAAACTTAAGATGGGTCAACTACACCTGTAATACTGCCAGGCCAAGAGAAGCCGGACAGAATAGTGCCTTACACCACATACAGCATACGTCTAGTACCGCTACGTAGAGGACCATCAGAGCTACCATATACCCCCACCTCCATGCTTGCTGTCAGGTTGCTTAATTCTGAAGGCCAAACATGAATTCTTATTGTGACCGAAACATTGTAGGTGTTGATAAGAGAGAGGTTATAGCGTAAGACAACTGACAAAGGTCACCACCAGGAAACTATATGAAATTTAGTGCATTAACTTGCACTTAAGTTCAACAAGAGCCCCATGGGTAAAATGATCTACTGACATATAATTTGATGGCCATCACCAAAAAATCATTTCCTGAAAAGCATTCTTTCAGTGACCTTGAGAAATTAATCAAGGTCATCAATATTATGCAATATCAAACTTCTACATGATACACATTTGGTATCATTCACCTTACTTTTTTATCAAGATATTGAACTAAATGTCCTATTCTTAAGTGTTTAATGACCTTGAAAAATAGGTCAAGGTTACAAAATCATTGGGTCATGACATGGTGACCCAAAGGTAGGTCACCAAGTAGAGTTTTATGTACAATGTAGTCAAGCGCAATTTGGATCTAGGGGCCCAATTTTCTTTGCAATTGATGTCCAAGCTACACCCTGCTATTACAAATCACTTCTTCCAACTTTACAGGCCTGGTGACCTCCCAAAAATATGTCAACATCACTGATATTACATAACTTGTTAGCACTGGATATGGTCAATATATCCTATCAATTTGGTGTGTCTAATTCAATTACTTTTCAAGATTCGCGATTTTATATTTCAAGACATTCAAACTTATAAGTTCCGTCAAAGTATAGGTGGTACCATAAGTATCATATGGAACCAAAGTTTTGATCTCCTACACAATCTCACTGAATTTTATGAAGATCCATACAATATAAGGATGCTGGAATGGTCACAAGATTTTCACATTTTTGACCCATATAGGACATAATAGTATTGGTGGCACCACCACCATTAAAGTGGACATCAATTTTCATACACTTTAGAACTCCGACCAGTAATACACGCCTAACTCAAAAAATGTGGGGTGCAGAGCATTGACAAGGTTTTCAAATTGTGACCCTTATATTCCAACTGGCCATTTGACCTTGAACTTCAACTCGGATTAAAAAATTATTGGATTGAAAATATGTTGCTGGCTTCAAGCTTTCCATGCATGTTCTGTTTGAATCGGGTATTAACTTTTGAGTTATTGAAAAAAAAAAAAACTGAAACAATAAACTTGCACAAGTGCCAAACTTGATAATCATCGAGTCACAGTGACCCCAAAATAGGTCAAGTACAGTCATATATGTACAATGTAGTCAAGCACAATTTTAACCTGGAGGCTCAATTCTTTTGCCAAGATGTCCAAGCTACAACCTGCTACAACAAAACCACTTATTTCATCTTTACAAGCCTGGTGACCCAACAAAAATATGTCAAGGTCACTGATATAATAGAACATGTTAGCATTGGATATATTTTATCTATCCTATAAATCTAGCATGTCTTGTTAAATTATTTTTCAATATATAGAGTTTTATACTTTTCAGCACAGTTTGGCTCACAATTTGTCGTTATAGGTGGAGCTACTAGTATCATATGCAACTGAGGTTTTGACTTCCACAATGCCACTAAATTTCATGAATATCTATCAAACATTACGGATGCTAGAATAGTCACTAGATTTTTACATTTTGACCCATATATTACAAATTGTAGATGGTGCCACCAATGTTCAACTTGACCTAGATTTTCAAACACTTGGTAAGTCCTGACGGTTATATGGGGCTATTTTGAAAACTGTGGACTGTTTTGCACTCACAAGCAGAAGTTAAGAGACGGAGGGATGTTCAGACAAGTGATCCCATAAGCTCTGTGACCTATGGTCAGCAGAGCTAAAAACAAGAGGGCTGTGTGAACAGCCCGTGCCTCAGCTGATCTTGACATTCATCACACTTGCAGCTCTATGAACTTGGGAAAGGATCAAGGACACCATGTTCTGAGTAAGTCTGACCTTTATAGAAGAACACCTACATGTGCAACATTAAAGTTCAAGTAATTCTCAAGTTATAATGAAGAGTAAAATTCATGTATGTTGCACTGTGACCCCACAAACGAGGTCAAGGTCATTCATGTACTGTCTCAGCATGACCTTCATACAGAATAATTAACATGTGTACCTTACTCAAAACAGATCTCAAGTTATCAAGTAAACAGTAAATTTCATGTCAGTTGTCCTGTGAATTAGCATTAGAATGCCCATTGACTTACATAGTAATCAATAGGCAAGCTGCATTGAACGATAAGTACCCAAATTGAAAATCCTTAAAAATCAGGAATCCAAAGCAGTGCCACCTAGTAAACAACTGTTTGACCCTTCCACAACAATATATCCGTCACATTTCAGCTTAATCTCAGGGATGGTTCTGAGAACAAGTGAAAAATAGCAAAACCATACAAAAAATTCATTTAAAAAAATTGCAGCGCCACCTGGTGAACAAATTGAGAACTAGGTGTCCCTGGGAGTGTCTCTGTACGATATCAAAGCAATGGGGTCAGCGGTTTCAGAGGAGAATTTCGAAGGTTTGCCCCAAAAAAGAACAAAAAAAATCATAAAAAATCCAAAAATCAATAGAGTGTGACCATTTGAACACACTTGGTAGAGATCCACCTAAGGCACATCCCCACCAAGTTTGAAGTAAATCTGGTCAATATTTTTTAAGTTATGACCATTACAAGAAATTCCCATATTAAGTTTTCCTATTAAAACTTTTGTAGAGATTTTTGAAAAAAAAAATCATAAAAAAATCCAAATTCATTGGAACATGACCATTGGTACAAACCTGGTAGACACCCACCCAAGGTACATTGCCACCAAGTTTGAAGTAAATCTGGATGATGGATTTGGAGAAGTCGAAAATGTAAATTAGCATTAGAATGCCCATTGACTTACATGTTAATCAATAGGAATGGTGCATTTACTCCAAAGGAGCCGACTTGAAAAAATCATTAAAAATCAGGAATCCGCAGCATTCCCACACAGTTAACAACTTTGTTTGGCCCTACCATTAGGAACATATCCACCAAGTGTAAGCTTAATCTGAGTGACGGTTCTGGAGAAGAAGTCGAAAACATCTGTAACACACAAAAATTCACAAAAAAAAATAGAAAAAAACTGCTGCGCCACCTGGTGAACAAATTAACAACAAGGAGTCCCTAGATGTCTTCCTGTGTGATATCAAAGCATTTGGGTAAGCAGTTTCGGGGAAGAAGATTTTTTAAGATTTGCCAAAAAAAAAAAAAAAAAAAAAAATTCATTAAAAATCCAAAAATCACTGGAGCATGACCACGTGAACAAAATTGGTAGAGACCCACCCAAGGTACATTGCCACCAAGTTTGAAGTTAATCTGGATGACGGTTTTGGAGAAGAAGTAGAAAATGTGAATTAGCATTAGAATGCCCATTGACTTCCATAGTAATCAATTGGAAAGCTACATTGACCGACAAGTACCAGAATTGAAAAAATCGTTAAAAGTCAGGAATCTGCAGCATTCACACATAGTCAACAACTTTGTTTGACCCTTCTACAAGGAACATATCCACCACGTTTCAGCTTAATCTGAGTGACGGTTCTGGAGAAGAAGTCGAAAATAGCTATAACACACAAAAATTCATAAAAAATTAGGAAAAAATTGCAGCGCCACCTGGCGAACAAATTAAGAACTAGGAGTCCCAGGGAGTGTTCCTGTGTTATATCAAAGCAATTGGGTGAGCAGTTTCGGAGAAGAGGATTTTTTAAGATTTACCCAAAAAAGAACAAAAAAATTCATTAAAAATCCAAAAATCACTGGACCATGACCATTTGAACAAACTTGGTAGAGACCCACCCAAGGCACGTCTCCACCAAGTTTGAAGTGAATCTGGCTGACGGTTTTTGAGAAGTCGAAAATGTGAATTGTGGACGACGGACGGACGGACGGACGACAGACAGACGATGGACCCTCAAAAAACATCAGCTGAGGTAAAAAGGCAACCCTGTTCTCCAATTGTTTGGCAATGAATAAAATGTTTCAAATAAACCTGTACAAGAGAATTGGATTGTGGTTCTTTGCCTCAGCCGTGACTTTAGCAAACACAACCCAGCTGGTCAATTAATTTAAAACAGACAAAAACTAATTGAGAGAAATACTTTATGCTGCACACTCAAGAAAACTCCCATCTTTGCTGGAGATCTAATATGTCATGGTCTATGACAATCTGTACACCAAGATACCCACCTTTCCATACAGTAGTCCCTGTCACCAGAGACCACCCCTACAGCGACAAAAAAGTGGTCTTATGAGACAGGTGGTCTTTCATGACAGGTAAATTAACATGGGAATAATAGGACTTGGGAATCTGAAAAGCAGTCTATCATAAGAGGGTGGTCTCACACGACAGGGTCTCTCTAACAGGGGACTACTGTAATTTTGTGTAAACTATCAACATATTCCTAAGCCACATTTAGCAACCTTTCTCTCCACACTTACACCCCAATATAACATCTGAGACTATTAAAAAAAAAAAAAAACATATTTCCGTGCTTAATATTTTATTGTCTACACATGGAATATACAATATGGTTCTCATTTACATGATGATATAAAATAATCAGTATAATTTTGTCAGTTAATGTGGTGGCTATATTATGCTATAGAGCGATATTGCACAGAGTATTTAGGTTACATAGCATTCTCATCATATCCACTGCTTGTACACTTACACACGCCATCTTGCCGGGCCTCAGCTGCACACTGTCATTGTTACCCATCAGTGCCAGGTGTGTGGTCTTTAAACCTCACCTAACAATGTCATCACCATAGCATCCCTAATTTAATCATGTTATTTTGTAAATTTAACCCTGTGGGACCTAAAGCAGCTGTTTCAGCTGGCAACTCTCTTCCCATCAAAAATTTCCAGCAAGCATTGGGCACAAATGCCATCTCCTTTATCGTTAAAAGTATATGCTCTCAAATCAGCAGCTATCCTCTGTGCCCACATTTCAAAGGAAAGCTGTTGACTGGAGTCTCCAGAGTTAAGTCTACACAAAATCCAGATTGCTTCCATCACAAAAATAATAGCATATTTCACTTTTTTTTTCCCAAGATTGATTTTTTTTTCAAGATTGAAACGTAAGGGGCACCTGAAAGGTACAGGCACTAAAGTGAAACAACATGGCATGTGTGGGAACCGAAGTGAGCTAACATATCTGTTGAAAAGCACCCTGCTGATTCTCCATCACAAATTACCTTCACTTCAAACATACATCATCAATTTTGTACTATTCCAAGGTCACCTACAGCAAGTGCCCAAATAAATATGTTCCCAGTCCCCCCACCAAAGAAAAAAAAATCTGTGAACTCATTTGTATATTCTGAAGAAGAAAAGAGGTAGAACAAAGAACCACCAGTGTCTGGATTACGCATTCAGTTGTTCATTCGAACTAAAAATTCTGTATTCATCAGGTGTCATGATGTCCATCCGGTTTCCCTGTTCTGCAAACACAAAGTTCTTGGTCTGGTTGCACAGTACCTGGCAATAAGCACCATTTTCCTTTCCTTTTTTTTTTTTTTTTTTTTTTTTTAAATCATCATTTTTAGTCCACATACAGATAGATGCCATGTAACCTTGCTGTCAATGGAGAGGGTGACAGTGTGCAGAAGATTGGGTACACAGAACTAGCACAGGTATTTTATACAGGGACACAAGGGATCAGTCTCTTATTCCCCTAAATCCAGCCAAAAGATACAAACTGCACTTTCTTTCCTACATCAGTCAAGATATTAAGAAAGTTTATCCAAACGTTTTGGAAAAGTTCACCATTCTTAAAAATCTCTTGCTATCTTGCATTTTGTTTGAACAGTCCATTGAAATCTTCAGGCTAAAACAGTGAGCAACGTTATTCCTTTTTTAAGCATCTCAATGTCACTAAAATAACAGACTGATCCCCACTTCAACATGCACAATAAAGCCATCTAAGTTGCAGAAGCAACCATAACAATGAGAAATGAGACAAAGCTGGGTGTATTTACAAAGATCTTGGTGGGTATTTGCCTTTGTATCCTTTTAAAAAAAATCTACCATATGCACCAATGCTTTTTCTTTCCAAGTCTAACAAAATCTTGTAGGGAGGTCATAAATATCACGAGCGCATAAGAGTAAATATATATATATGTATGTATGTTTGTATGTATAAATACAGGGCACCCAGTTTTATAGGTGAATAAACTTTGACCTACAAATCATAACCTGCCATAATATGTCAATATACATAAAATTTCCAGTAGGTGGTGCTTATATACAGTTTGCTTCTTTTGTCAACTTGCAAAATAGGCACAAACAATTTTAAGTGAATATGAATTATATTTCTGACATGCAAGGAACAAGATCAACAGGTCAACATTTGACAACCAGATCAAATTGTCTGTAAAAATATGTTTTTTGCGTGTAGCCAAGTCTGTTGTCTTTTATAAGTTTCCACCACCAGATGTCACTGCTGTTGTGGAATTGGCACCACTGTATTGGTTTGGGCCAATCTTAAAGAGTTAGACCTACAAATACATATATACTGTCTTTAAAATAATTTGATACAACTGCATGAAATAGCTGCATAAATAATCTGTAATAAAATTTTGAAGGGTATCTTCTGCAAGAACATAAATTAACAGAAGGCAAGAGAAAATATGAGGGATGCAAAAGGTTACACAACCCGACTTGGATTTGTGTGTGTGCCAAACCTCCTGCAATACCACAAATATTGTGTATTGTGTTCGAGATGAAATTCACACTGGTTTTCAAAAAGCTAAAGACAACAGCAAGATAATGATTCTGGTAAACTACATATTTCCTCAACAAGGAACACAACCATAAATAAACAAATATGAGACCCCTAACAAGGTCAGCAGCACACCAAAGCAACCGCTGATATACTCTATGCACCAAGCCAATTTGGTGCTAGTTTTCTCTGGTTTTTTGGAATGAATCATTTTCACTTCAAGGAACTGGACTGATTCCAGAAGCCTGCCCTCTTATATTTGATCCCAAAGTGAAACATTACAAATGCCCTTCACTGCAAATAAAACATAGTTACGGCGGGAAATACTCTGTCATAATTAATCATGCAGTAATGAGGTAGGAACTAAAGTCACATACATTGGTATATAAATATTGAAAATGCTGCTGTAAGTACATATCTCATGGTTCATTTCATTGCCAGTAGATGGTGCTATTGTCTTGCTTCCAGTCAAATGGAAATGTGAGTTCATTTTGTTACATGCTTTAAAAGATATCATGTAAACATCTTAAACAAACATACTATGTAGTGTAGGTGGATATGGAGTTTTCAACTGGGTCTGTCATTCAAAATTGCCCCTGTGTTTTTTCTCCTCACTTGTCCTAACAGCTCTGTGGCAGGACAGCCCCATATTCCTTTATGACCACATGCTCACTGTGCATGGCATTCACTGGCTAGACAGTTATATAAATAATGCAGACAGAATTGAATTTGCACATGTACAAACGCTTGTAACATTACAAGCTAGGGTTCACGACACAGAATATCTTTTACTATCAACTACTGAACCTCCAACACATGACAAAATACCCCATTTAATCCGATGGCCCTTTGAACGGGCATGGCTGGATAAAGAGTTGTGGCAGCTTCTGTAGAGCAGTGTCAAGAAATAGACTTTTGAACAATCTCTAGCACTTTTGGCTCCGAAACAGTCACCTAATTATAAAAATAGCATTCAGCGAACAGATTACCCTGGGTGCCCACAATCCCCCCCCCCCCCCCCGATTCTGCAATGGGGGGTGGGGGTGAAGACTTTACATACAATTTCCATATTGTTGTGTATGCAATGACAGAGCACTTTTGGGTGTGTTCTTGGGGCAAGTTCTGGTGACAGAGACCACTGTACTTTAAGTAACTCAGACGGCCATCAAATAAATACTTCGAAAGTTTCATAACAAGTTTTAAAATAACAAGAGGAAGCTGCTTTTCAATAGGAATGTGATCCATTATAATGTGCATCCCTGATAAAAATTTGGTGAAGCTGCATTGGATCCTTGTTGAGATACTATGGTAACGTACCCTTGTGCACCACTCAGATGGCCTTGAAGGTAAACACTTTACAGTTTCATAAAAAATTTATAAATAAAAAGAGGATGCTGATTTTATATAGGTACCTGGTCCATCATAAGATTCATCTTTGACAAAAATTTTATAAAACTGCAGTCAATATTTTTTTAGATATCACGGTAACACTGACAAGATGGACAGATGGACGATGCAGGGGAAGACGATACCCTCCAGCACTTTGAGCTGAGGGTAAAAATTGGGGGGAAAAAATTACAAAACAGCACTGGGTATCGAATTCATGGGATAAATGAAGAAAAACCAAATAACTATTTTTAACAATTACCCAGTCCATGAGGGATAAGTGCTCAATAGGAAAGCCATTAACCTAGTCTCTTGGATTGTCCTTAGTGTGCCTGGTTTGTAAATCTTACTTGCAGAAACCTAGCTGTACCAACGTATTTTACCAATTTTTATTCTAATGAAATAAATATAAATTCCTATTTTTGTTTTGTTTTTAACATGTTTGAAAATATAAACCCAAGCACATATTTTTTTTTTCTTGGTGAATAGATATCTATGCTTTCTGCTAGCCCCCCCCCCCCCCTTCCTCAGGGCTGTCTCCTAATCCAGATGAACATACAGCTCATACAGACACACAGACATAATCTCAGAAGTTGCCAAATTTCTTTCCCAGTGTTGGTAACCTGATGGTAATATTCATGGTACCAGAACTTTGAATGTGCCAAAAACCACAATGACCTCATGTTCTTGTCTCTATTATCTGGCTTACAAAGCCTACTCATTTAATGTCATGAACAATTTAGGTTTCTCAGATGGAATGGGGTTCAAGAAGTTTGAAATTGGACCTTTTGCATAAATGTGCCCAAGTGTTTAAACACAAAGATAAAAAAGACAATCTTTTCAGGCTACTCAAATGAGTAATACTAATATTATCAAGCAATAAGATGTATTTAAAAAAAATAATCCTGAACTTCACTTATGCAATCGCTGTTTCCTTTTCCAACTTTGTATTTTAGTAAAACTTTGGACTGATTATGAAATTAACCTAGAAAAGATTACTAAAGATCCGGTGACAATTACTAGATTGTACACAATTGCAGAACTTATGACAACATAACATATTACAAAACCAAAGGACTGTGACAGTCCTGTGCTCAGCCGATCTTGCATACATTGACTGGTAATTGGCAGCATAAATGATAGCTCTGTATGTGTCTGTGACATAACAGACCTTGACAATGCTGGGTTTATATATCACTGCAATAAGCAACCTGATATGCATGAACAAGTAATGAGATGGAAGATGCTTCATTCAAATTCACTGAAGTTTCACTGTTACCTTTGTTAAAGATAACAGCCTTTACAGTGAACCATAATCAAGTATAATATCAAAGTTCCAGCTTCTTCTGGAGTGAAAATCCAGATACAAAATTCAACAATTGCCCCTTGACTAAGAATTACATCAAGGTTATCCAAATTCAATCCCATCCTCACCCTTCCACAGAACCATCATCTTATGCAATATCAAATCAAATAGTTCTAGAGTTATGAAGTGAACAGTGAACTTAGTTAAGTGGCCCTCCGACCTTGGGCATTAAGTCAAGATCAGCTATGTACAGTCTCAAATGCAAGCCAACAGAGAACAATCACCACATGCAATACTGAAGTCATTGCTCTGACAGTTCCTCAGTTATCACCAAGAAAATTATAAAATCACCTAGGAGTCACTTCAAAGAAATAAGTCTGGCAGTTTCAGAAGAGAAACCTTTCTAACATTTTGCCCCCCCCCCCAAACACACACACACATTTAAAAAAAAAAGAAGAAGCAAAAATCAGTTATAGTGATCTATTAACTTTGGTAGAAACCCATTTAAATTCCATCCATGTGAAGCTTGGTGAAGATCAGGACAACTGTTTTGGAAAAAATACATGTTGATGCATTTACATTAGTGCCTTTACATAGGCAGTACATCCTGCTGCTTCCGACCACCCCAGCTAACAGAAAAAAAAGGTGGTCACATGTTGCAGATAGTCTTGAAATATAAATTTATAGGAGAAAGAATGCTATGGAAGGGCTGTCTTAAATCGATACATTGTCTCTTACCATAGAGGAGGTGGTCTTTGGACAAAGTACCACTATAATAACCACCCTAACATGTGCCTTTGTTGACCAATAGTACATTTTTTATAATCCTTTTACAATTTTGAAATAGCAGCACCACCTGGTGAAAAGCTAGACAAAGAACCTGCCAAGGTACATTCCCATTATGTTTGAAGGAATACCAAACAAAAATTAATTTAGAAAAAAACAAAGAAAACGAAAGTTTGCTGCATCCCCTGTCACACAAACTAATGTCTTGGGGTACCCAGAATCATTCTGATATAATTTTAAAGCAACTGGTCACAAAATTTTGAAGATTTTTAAGATATTCACAAAATGAACACACACCTCATGATAGCTCCCCCCCCCCAACCCCAATCACAGAACTGTGGCTAATTGTAAAAACTTGGTGAAGGCTGCTTAAAGTATATCCTTACCAAGTATTGACATGGATTTAGCTACTTTTCTTTCTTTCTGTCTGTCCTTTTTTTTTTTTTTTTTGAGAAGCTGAAACTGTCAATTACTGAGAGGCTACTGATGATGGACAACATGGTAAGTTCAGCTGACTGACAAAATCAGCTGAGCTAATGAAGCATGAAAGAAACTAATCGCCAAGTGAAAGTGGAAACTGCAAGGGAGAACTACATTATGGATGGGTTGAATGGTGTATTCAGGCACACTTGGGGCCAATGTTCATGTTATCTCATCTACTACTGCAACAAAACATCTACGTCTTTCCACAAAAAATGCAGCTGCGAACATAGTCATCAAAAAATATAAATTTAAGAAATAAATACATTTCACTTGATCATTGGCCACAAGTATGTAAGATAACACCATATCCATCTATTATTCATTTAATACTTAGCACCATGGTCTGAGTGATTCATGCATGTGCGAGCAAGTCTTCTTTAGACAAAAGTTTTTAAGGGCAAGATTGCTAGCCCAAGGCTGACCACATTTATGGGGTTAAAATGCTTCAAGATATATATATATATATATATTCATGATGCATTTAACGGTGGGTTTAGACAATATATAAAATACAAAATGTACAATAAAATTGCTAAGAAACACTGGCGGGCATCCGTTTGCATACAATATAACAAATGTACATGACAAAATGTCTGCTTCTATCCCTGCACGGAATAGCTTCTTCACTCACGTACATTATGGTACAACATGTGTATATAGAATATAATCTTACATATAGATCTAGATCCTAAATGTTCGGTCTCCAAAAATACATACATTTGTGGCCTAAGCCAGATTAACTGTTGTGACAATGTATGATGCATTAAAATAGTGATTTTATTTTTTCTATCTTACATACATTGTCCTTTATATCGGTCACATTAACCAAATGATCTTTTGACCTTATACAGTTAAAAAAGACATGCACAATTTACATAAATGGACTGACAACAACCACCAATCCATGGCCTTCTTACAAGTGCCCTGCTATGACACTAATTTGGATTGGCTGCAGTGTATGGTTGTTAATCCTACTTCTTACTGTGCCACCTGATAAGCTAGACCACTTCGGAATGATGTGGATCACAGCATGATGAGACTACAAATCAGCTTGTCCAAACAGCAGACATTTTAATCTATGGTTGGGCCATGCCCATAATACTTTTTGTTCTTTGCAACCTGGGCAGACCAGAGAACAACACACAAAAATTCTCTGATGGTCACACCAATTTCAATATGGCCTCACATTTAGCCTCGCAAAAAAAAAAAAAAAAAAAAAAAGAAGAAGAAGAAGCAGATTTCATGATGTGTGCAGGATTATGTTTCTGCAGCAGAAATGGTCTTCCAATATTAGCTCCGTTACACCATGATGTACCAGTCTAGCCAATCTGAGAATGACATCATTTATCTTAACTGGCACCAACAGTTTCCCATGCTGGTTCACACCAAAACAGCAAGTATGCAGGTAGGACATTTATAAATAGTCTCTTGCCCAACATAAGCCACTTTTATCTGAACTTTCTGTGAATTCAAGAAGCCAAACCATCAAAATAAATGCTCTTAACTTTTATCCTTTTCAAAAGATGAAAGTTGTAGTAGTGCGTGAACACTTCAATAACTGTGCTTTCCCTTTCAGCACAGATGGATCATAAACTTTGAACTCCTAATTTGAGAATGTTGGTGTTATGAGAAACAAAGTGACATTGGATACTGGACAAGGCTGAAGGAAAAGCTGGACAAGAATTCCCACCAATTAAAAAGTTTTACAATCTTTACCAGAGAAGGTTCAACTGCATGCCCTAAAACGTTTCCAAACAAATTAATGTTAATGCAAATATAAAGCAAATGGATTATAAGGATTTTCATTATCTTACATAAATATGATTGTTAAACCTTTAAAAGTTTACACCATGATAAAATTTTATTTTCCACGGGTAATTTTCTTACATGAACAAGTTTTTAAAACACTGTCCACTTCCAAGTGATACCAGATTTTATGTAGACAGCTTTTTGCTAATGGACATTTAAAAGTTTGCTGCGAGATAAAGTTGTAATTTGGGGATAAGAACTTTTTTTCACACAAATTGTTTTTCTCAAATATTTTTTAGCTTACATGTGTACAGTATTTCACTCAAAATGATATAATTCTACAGAGAGAAAAGGGCAAAAGCAACATATTTTGCCTTAGACGAAGTTAATATTCCAATAAAATGTAAGAAAAGTTCCATGAACACAGTTGTGCACATCTTACGTACAATGGCACAAGACTTTCCAGAATTGGTCCATCAGTATCACTCTCATCAGCCAGAAGTCGATGAGACAGTTCCAGGAAGTCTGCCCAAAGTCTACACAGACTTTCTCTCCATCATGCTGAACTGAAAAGCTGATGTTGCAGTCCTCGATCTGCAGCACTAGTAGTGACACCCAGTGACAGAACACACTCAGGTTAGCTGTTCACTTTTGCATTTTGGTGACCATAAGGCCAGCACCACAGTTAGACGATTGACATGCCTTCGCCCTATACACATATTAACACAGCCTACTGTCCGCACACTGACACCACTCAGATGGGATTGATGAAATGGGGTGGAGCATCTGCCTGAGATATAACAGGAGTGCCGCCACGAAGTATGGCGTCTGCGGCAGTGCAATGTGGCCTGGGGCCTGGCTCAGGCGTGTATGTAAAAGTCAGTCCTGTTGCATAAATGATACCATCATTTCGCACCAAAGACACAGGCACCTGCAATAAGACAAGACACCAGTTGCTTTTGTGACATATTTCTGTCTCATTTTACAGACCACTACAGACATTTTGTGAAAGACACATTATTCTGTAACTCAAATTTCAATCCAAGTGTGAGCACATATATTTTAAACTTTTCAGTGGATATTTTTTTTAATCATCACACATAAATACAATGAACTCAAGAATTCTATCGATTAAAGTTACTTTTCAATCCGTCAAAGACCAAATGTGGAGACACAATTGACCATCCATCTGAGCTAATCTGCTTGCTCAATCACAGTCATCACTTGGTAACTTGTAATATCCTGCTTCACTAATGAATTGCAGTCATGTCCAACTGCATGATGAGACAACAACAAAGGTTCCAATTACAACCACAAACACAGTGACACAAATCCCTCCCAAAACAACTAAAACCAAACTGTGTAGACAAGCAGAAGACAAATGGTCCCTAAAATCAGGGTAAATGATTGGTAAAAATCATGCACACGTACTGTGGTGGTTCTGTGAGTGGCAAGGAAAGCTGTATCGTCTAAAGACCAATGCACATCGGGTCTTTTTACCTGGGCAGGGGGCGAGGGTATCTTGAAACAATAAACAGTCATCTGCAGATAAGGGTCTTCACTCTTGCCATTGGCAACTTAGTGAATGCACAAAACACAGTCTTTCATCCAATTTTTAAAATAAAATCACTGCTTCCATGAGATTTGGAACAAAATTTCATTTAATTTAAGATGCATTTTGACTTTTCTTAATTTTTATTTATGTTGAGGATGTTTTCAGAAATAGGATTTCTTCTTTGGGAATATATTGACATTTTGTGAAACTTCCAACTGGGACATTTTCCATGCGAAAAAGAAAAACAAACAAAAAAGATAACGAATGAAGTAATTTATGAGTTTCATGCAATTTTTTTTTAAAAAGCTGCAGAAGTATACAAAATACAAAAGGCAATAAGACAAAATAAAATAACCACAGGAACAAAATGAAAAGGAACATATGACAAGAAGCAGGGAATGTACAAGGGAGTGATGGTGGGTCTGGTGGGGAACTCACTTGTAAAGGCTGCCGAACCCATTTCCAGCCAGCACGAAATGCCGAGATGTCTGGCACCACACACAGCATACTTTCTTCGCACCTGTAACCATGGTAACAATCAAAAGCTACATTCATCGCTTACACTTTAAACTGTCAGGAATCTGTTGCATTTGTTCAAGTAAACTGCAAAAGCTTGTGTACCATACTGAAATCCTGACAAAATATATTTAACTAGTACTGTCCATGTAAGATGGCAGCACTCTGCAGTCTACAGGGCTGTCTCTCCTATGTCCATTTACACGCATTTTGAATTCATAAAGAGCTTTTCCTATGCCAAGTTTCCAACCGATGAAAGTGAATTTGCTCCATAAGGAATACAACTTACCGATACATGGTCTCTGCTTCCACATCACCGAACCAAACCCTTAATGTGGGCGTGAAGTTTTCCCCACTGAGTTCTAACATGGCCACATCTCCACCTCCATTGAGCTGCAACAAAATGCACGTCTGGTTATTGAGAAGTCCTGACCTCTGGTGGCCAAAGTACACATCAGTAATTTGCTCAAACACCCGAATCTGCGGAAATTGTTTACCATGTACAATAGTAATTCTAATATGTTTGTGTTATTCACACATTTTGATATATACACATTTATCATACTTTCAGTTTGTTCCTATCAAATACTGCACATGTACTTATTTAGTGTATAAGTTTTCATAATTTTTGTACTTCAGGCAGTTTAAATGAAATTTTGATGTCATCTTTTTGACGAAGTTCCAATGTTAAATTACAATCCCATTGTGCTATTAGCTATTATTTTCATGGTTTTGTGCAGTCAGTGCAAAAAGTGAAAGTATAAATGCAGTGAAATTAAGTAAATTTACAGTTATAATGAAAACAGCTTATCTACACATAAATCTTGAACTGGCATGAGGGTGAAAGAGGGAGAAGCACACATTTGATATTTTCATGTGGTGGTTGAGAACTTTCTCTTGCAGGCTTTAAATTTCACTCCAAAAGTAAACGAACATATAACCACAAAGATTCTACTCGGTGCATTCAAAAGCAGATTCACAATGGGTTGATTACCATAATATCTCACTACAAAGTACGATTTCAAAACACTTTACTTCCAAAAAAAAAAAAAGTTGCAGTGTTAAAATTCAAAATAAAGCTGATTTTTTTTCCCACCAGATGGGAGGGTTCACCTGCCAATTAAGACATAGCACCCATTTATGAAACATTTGTTTCTTAAATTATGAGCTGTGAAAATATTCCTCATTTATTACGATAGGCTGTCATTAGACACCATATCACTTAAAAATTGTGTAAGATGACTGAGGACCATTTGGTACAATCAATGCCACAGTAAAGGCAGGATCTGTACTGGTTCGGCATTGCTAAGGGGTCCTACATTGCAATTATGTCACAATGGAATCTTTGCTGTTACGTCTGGTATAAGTACTAACATATGCAGTGAAAACTTGTTATAATGACTCCATCTGTTCCATGAAAAATGTGTCAGATAACTGAAAATGTCAGATAAATGAATCAAATAACAAAGAAAATAAACTTTTTCCACAGGCAAATTTGTGTCATTATATTGAATAGGTCTGATATCGGAGTGTCGTTATAATGAGGTTTCACTGTACCTGAATGCAAGTGATGTGTATGTTGCACCCAACTATATGAACATGCACACACACCTGCTACACTAGCCTCTGAAGAGCCAGATATCAGTAGAAACCTGTCAGGCATTTACAGTCAGCAGTTGGAGGGATTTGAGCTACTTTTGGCCTTGCCCTATCAATTTGCTTATAAATTACGAAACTGTTTAACTGTATTGTATCCTTGCATAAGGCAAAGTCTGATGTGTCACACACATGACATAAAGTATTTTTCTGTTCTTACAAATGTAGCAACTTGTGTCAGGAAAATAGAATTTTAATTTTGAGATCGAGTAAAATATGAAAAGAAAGTAAAATGGCAAAACACAGGAGAAAAAATATGGCACAGACATGCAAAGATGCAAGACTCACATGTAAACTATTGACGACAGGTACAGGTGTGACTGGTGCCTTGACTGGCCCCATTCCTTCATAGAACGTGTACTCGGCTTTGTCTGTGCTAATGATAGTCCACGATGCCCCATCGTTGATCATCTCTTTGTTTGGCTCTTTCGGACATGGTGTCGACTGGAAACAAATTTTGCACACATGCTGCTATAGATTCGGCAGAAATTTCCCATTGAACTGAAATTCAACTCTACTGCTGCAACAGTCAATACTGAGACCTGAGATCAACGTTGCGGGGTTTTCTTTTTATATTTTAAATAGAAATTTTACAGTACAACATAGGATGCTGGAGCTCTTTGGACTTTGCAATATTTACCGTGCATCCATGTATGTGTTATGCATGACAAAGTACCTATAGTAAATATGTATGTCATCACAAAGGTGTCCCCATGACCTCAAACAATAAGGTCAGGTGCTACACTGGTAAAAGACGTGCATGGTAAAATATTTCACGATCTTTTGAATTAGAAAAATGACTCATTCACCCATTTTGAAATGGTTACAACCCAACAATTCAGGACTTTCCCCCACAGGTGGACAACTGTACCCAGTGATTTTCTCACCTCCAGTACCTAGAGAAAGCCACTTTGCTGGGGTAAGACTATTTGATTGTCCAGTTTTAACATAAGCACTTGCCACAGAGCAAGGTTTACATGGTAAAATAATGTGTCCATCTAAGCTGAACAAGTTGAGTATGAAAGGAAAATGGCCTCTAAATTATTAATGAAATCTTTCATAAAATGTTGAACTTATGACAATAGGTTAAGAATATTTTAGATCAGTAAAGTTTGCCTAATCAGTGATGTGTCTGCCATAACTGAAACAATCCCACAGAGCCATATGCTGTGGCATCATGAGCACATGCTGCCAAAATGCACTCAGTTTAAAGGTTTCACAAACTACTCTGGTGATAAACCCCACAGGTGTCAGAAACCAATCAACACACATGCTTGTGCAGTGGTTAGTACACAGATACTGTATGAGGGTCTCATTAATTTTGCTTGTAAAAAGTTTCTAACATCTTCAAATTATAAATGCCTGGTACATTACCGATATTGACAGGCATACTAATAAAAAATTTTACAATTTATGTTAATGTTGCTATAATTGACCTCAAATTTACTTTGAAGCTTGGTACTTTTAACATGCATTACCCAGAAGTGTCTACCGCTGCGATGCCCTCTCCTGTCAGCTGGTGGTGAGAAAATTCTATGTTTTGCTGGTTCTGTGAAAGGAGTCAATTTTGCCGACTTTGGGGGGAGAAGGGGGAGGGTAAGGTCTTACATATAGGAAACATAATATATCTAAAATTAACAATCTTTTTACTTAACAAAAACTGCTTAATTGCTTCAAATGAATGAAGTGTGACCTTGACCCTTTGACATGACCCTACCTGAAACTGTATAATTCTTTCCTGAGATAGACAGAGGTACATGCGTTCTGTGTCCTTCATGTAAAAGGCACACTTGTGAAGCTGTGACACAGGGTCGTCTGCGTCAAGTAATGCTGTCTGTTTGTCCACTTTTCTAATAATCTGTAAATACATGTGCACACAAAGATCAACCAAACAGTCACAGTCTTTCAGAAATAACATATGTAACAACAAAAGTAGCGTTCATCTGAATTATAACATGTGCCATGATGACAGACTGAAACTTCTTGTACAAAGACAAAAAGAACTTTCACTCAAGTTACATTTCTACAGGGAAAAAAAAAAGAAAAAGATTGGTCTAAATCAACTGCTTTCCCTGGCATAGTTTGTCAATGCTGCACCCACAGAGCACAGAGAAAAACTGTGTGCACATTCTACAACTGCACTGACACAGTTCACTCATATCAACGCCACATCAGAATCTGCTTTATCAATACAATTGACAGATTTATGGCAACTTAATGGTAGGATCATCAAAGGGCAACTGAACTTCATTAGTACAGTAAGGGCATACTGTTGGCCCAAATCTACAACATATGTGCTGCTATGTCTACACCATGATTTCAATTTCAACATATTGAATATTGAAGTGAATGTGATCTGGGACAAAGCCCAACAAGAATGAATCCCCCTCACAAAAAAATACCATCAATTTGTATCGGGGGAGACCTTTTTTTTTTTCCACATTACTCACTATGGTAGTTTCTTAATGATTCAGTTTCCTGATTTTTATATCCAAAGTTGCTCACAATATTTTGCCCAGTATGCATTTTTTCTTCTCTTAAATTGATGCACTTTTTTCAACAGGAACTGACATATGCACCTGTTCTTTATACATAGAAGTTTCACGATTTTGTGCTGATTAAGTAAGTCAACATCCTCCCATCTGCACTAATAACCACCAACTCTCCCCGATCCTTGCTTATGAATTAGAATAAGCGTCCAAAATATGCCCTGCCTTGTATACCTCTCCAGGTCTCAGTTCACAGAGACCCACAACCATACGAGTTCACCTTTACAATATGAGGTGTCATTGTGCAAAACTGCAATAAAGTTAGTCAAAGGGTGTTTGTTTTGTTTTGTTTTGTTTTTCATTAGAATATTGCTGCACAGACAACTTGAGACAAAATGCCTTCCCAAGCCTCAGAGAGCAAGCATCAAAGTTGGATGATGCCCTGGAGGATGTGGATGCCACAAATATTGTAAATTTTTGCATAAATAAGACAAAAAAAAAAAAAACCTTACCAGCCTAGGTAAAGCCATCCCTGTAACTGAACATACTAGTTTGACTGTTGACCCATAATGTATATAGCCATCCCGCACGGTGAACTCTTCAGATTCACTCTCGTTGTCGTCCACTGAAAACAGTCATGGCCAAAAAGACATTTGGTTACTATATAATCATGCCATGGTCAAAAGGCAGAACTCTGATGCTGTTTGGATGCTCCCCACCCCCCAATCTCCCGTGTCATATTTTCCCACTAAAAGAAGTGAATGAATTAAAATCATCATACATTAAGCATCCTCATAAACACAGTGAGCTGCCATCCCTTATGGATTATTCTCTTATCTAGTGTTGCACAAAGTCAACTTTAAATTCAATAATATCAACTAACCTATTTTCCCTGGGATCAATCCTTATTTGGTACAAAAAAATTGCCTCTATACAGGTCGAAGGATATTTCATCAGCCCGGAGAGTAAAACACCCCCATTTGGTGGTAAATGGAAACACTGGGGTACAAGTGTACTCACACAGATGGATGGTAAAAGCACCCCATTGTGTTGAGCTGGCATGGAAGTTTCCCCCTTCCACATGTAGGTAGCGTGTGCTGACTGTCTGTGAACGTAGTCGGTTGAACAACGCCACCTTTGTACCCGACGCTATACATACTGCAAGTACAAATGCATGTAATATTTAAAACGTTTTCAACCCAACAGTCTTTCCAGACCACAGCCATCAAAGACAATCTGTCCATGAGGGTCAAAATAACCTGATCTAGTAGAGTTGTTCAATTCAACCTCTATGAAGAGACCTCCTGTAACAACAGACCACTTTTAAAGCGATACATCTGCAAATCAATGGTGGGCAGGGCCATTCTGACAGAAATGTTAGCTTTGAGCTTACTGCTTCATCCAGTGCATCCTCAATCCCAATACATTATATATAAAATGTTTCTCATTTGATTACAATTACATTGAGGCAAGAGATGTCGGTATTAAGATTGTCGATTCCATGCTAGTTGTCATGGAAACAAGCTTGCTGAAATGGAAGGTATTTCTATGATGCTTTGCAACCATTGTTTATGTCACCTTTGAACCCTGTGTAATAACACTGGGAACTATATGATGTCTGCAAAATACATACATGTAGGCCTAATTATTTTGAAAACTCTGAAGCAGTATTTTGTAACTTTCCACACATTTTATCAAAATAAATTAAAATTTTAGACTTGTATACTTTGCATGGCTGGTCTGAAATCTGAGAGTAGGGACTGTTGGATCATTATACCTGATAATGTGTCACCTTTAGCTTGCCTTCCTCCTGGGGCAGTCTCTTAACCCTTTCCCCCTTGAATTAAGACTGAGTCAACAGTTTTCCTTGGCATGGGTCATGTTGTCTTGATAAGTCTCATGTACATTTCTCAGTCAAACTGTTTTTCATAACTGTTGAAATTAGTTGAAAACACTGAAGCAGACGACATTTGACCACCAGCCAGTTTTGGGGGGAATGAGGGGGAAAGGGTTAAGCAGCACATCGTACATCTGTATTTTGAGCATGAAACTGCTTGGCCTCAAACCCGCAACCTTCAGCACCAAACACCTGGCTGAAAATGGGAATGAAACATATCCACCTCACCAAATCCCCATTCTTAAAAAAAAAAAGATTCAAGGGAGGTAGGTATGCGTGAATGCCATCATCAGCACGGCCATGTTCACTTTATTTAATCAAGTACAAATACTGTGTTCAGAGTTGTCCCTGCCACAGCACTGTTCATATATGTGCAAGTCCACCAGTATCAAAGGAGTACCTGAAATGTATTTGTTTTTTTTACGAAGGAACAGCTAGGTCTTGAACCACCAACCTTCAGCACCAACCACCTAGCTGAAAATGGGAAACGCACAGATCCACTGCAGCAAATCCAGTACATGTATGTGCTATGAAAGAGAGCTGTCCCTGCTCTGAGGGACCGCCCATATGGCTGATCTAAATGTGGCCACATAGAGCAAGTGGTCAAACACAGGTCAAACAACATGGAAAGCTAAAACCAGGCACCTCATAAAGGGGTCTCTTACTGGAGTGGTCTGTTAAAGGAAAGACCACTGTGCATCTTTCTGAATGGAGGCATAACATTTCATGGACTAAAACTTAAGGTCCGAATCCTGACATATATCCCAACCCCACCAGAACTGAAAAAAATAAACACTACGACTGCAGAAAGAACATTTTTGGATCCACCAATTGTACATAATGGAACGTTTTGGTCTGAATGTCATGTGAAAATAGGCACAATTGCCCAGTCTTATGCTCAATTTTACAGTTCATATGCCTATTTCTCCTTGACATTGTTTGTATTGCACATTGAGGACAGGGAAGGAATACTGCCATCCATAACAGACTGCTAAATAAATAAATAACGATTTTTATAGTATTGGGAATAATTTTTTCCCAAAAAAATTGCAGACCCTATTACTTCCCTATGGGTGCCACTGCTCTAGTCTGCACATCATTTAATCCCACAGTTTTGGGGTGTGGACCCAGCCCTTCACCTACTGACAATCCCATCTCAGCGAGGAACTAACCACGGGGAAGAATCCACCCTCCCTGACAACAGATTGTCTTCACGTTCAGACATGCACAACCCGCACATCATTGCACGTGAGTTCAAACTACATGTATAAGGTCAGCATGTCAAATTTGACTGTTACCTGGAGGAACACAGAGTCCACTTTAGCGTATGGCCAGTTACATGACCATGTGTTACTAAGGCCAGTGTCATCCTACCATATAAATACTAACAGCTTTCCCTTAAAAATTCAGTCTCTGATGAGCCCCGGCAAAGGGCGAAACCAGTCAGACTTGTTTTGAGTCAAGTGAATTGATCAATCACGATCTTTTCTACTGCAAACACCGTGTGCAACAAACAGGCATTTTTTGCTGGCTTGGCACTTGCTGTGTTTTTTTTAAATAATATTTTGAATAAATTTTAAGCTAATGGACACAAACTTAAACAAAAAAAGTACAAAACTCCTCAGAATGTGTCCACAGAGCTGTACATGTCCCAATATTTACAGAGGTTGTAAGTGAGAACTTACTGTCAATATTTCTTGTATACAATTTATTGAACAACCATTGACCATGACTTGTTCACTTATTTGAGTATTTGGTCTAAACGCTTTGATATTGATACAGAAGAATGGACCAATACATTTTCTACGTGCAATGTCAACTGACAGTTTACAGTTTCAAACAGAAACTCTGATTTTGTTGCATATCATATGACACAAACACTTCAGCCCCTTTCATAAGAATGGTTAATTGTACCTAGCCACACAGGCACACACAGAACTTGTTCAGAGCATACAAAAAACACCAAGCAAGGACTAAGGCTACTGGTCAAGTGAAAAAGTCTATGCTTGCAGACAGGGTGGCTCATCATGGGATACAATGATAGTATTTAGCTGCCATGTTGCTTTATACATTGACAGTAGAACCAGTGACAATGCTAATGTCAGGATATACACTATCTGAGGCCCACATTTCAAAGGGACAGTCCATCCATACACAACGACAACAGCTTGGAATGCTTGAGTTTTTCAAGGGTAATCAATTCAATTGATATTTACATATTTCAGAACAAGGCCTTTCATCTTCAAATTTGGTATTTTTGTGGATGCTCTAATGAATGGATGCAAGAAACTTAGAAAGAAAACCAATGCTTTCATTAACCCTACGATTGGACACATCCATGACAGCTACAACATATTGCAGGTTTGTCTGTTCTCCAGCTACATGTTGAGGCATGTAGTCAATACACAACTCTATCTCCATTTAAAAAACGGAAAAAAAAAATTAATAGGCAATTACTATCAAGCTCAGTCTGTCCCTACTTTGGTCCTTAACAATACGATGTATCCGTGTAAATGTAAAAGGACCAATTTTCTATGTAACATGAAACAAGATAATGAAGATAAGAACCAAACAGAACGGTAACAATCAATGTGGCAGAAAAAAAAACAAGTATTAGCAATGAGCCTTATATGAATGCATCAAATGGTTGCTCAGTATTTGTCGTGATACACAGGCAGGGTTTTAAATAACATGTGCCTGATTTCTAAAAAAATCTTTTGCGTCTCTATTTCAATACCAAGTATGGCTTCAGGTTCTTTGACTTGGAAACTGACTCGGAGCTTTGTTAGACCCAAGCAAAGAGCTGTTTCATAGGCACACTGCAGGAATGTTAGTCTAGTATTCTGTGTCTCCATTGTGTCTGCTGTCAATTCAGTTCTTAAGTCGTGGATCTTGCTGTGCAATATATCAGTTTCAATGGCAAAACTTGGATGATACCACCCCATCAATCATTCTGCAGCAACACAATCTGACCTGGTGGGCCTTTGTCATTTGGAAACAGGCCATACTCAAGTTGGAATCAAGATTCTTCAAACAAAAAGTACCATTAATTTGACCCTGGTGACATAGGAGGGGTTGTCAGCAATGCGTTTCCGCCCAGGTTCCCCAGACATATGTATTCACTGCCTATTATTCCAGGAAATTAAAATGAATACAAAGCAGTTCTTCCTGGCTTGGCTGTAGGCAAGGATTCTCTTACTATCTTGGAGTCAAGCTAAAGATTTCTCTGTTCAGCTGAAGGTGGGCTGTGTTACATGCTATTTACCATCAAAAATTGACATCAAACTTTAACTGGGGTCTTCTATACAGTTCCACAGTGTGCTGGTGTCTGTTGATTTTGTTGGGAAAGATTTCCGATACCCATCCCGTAACCCTAGCACGATATGGTAAAATATGCATGGTGTCTCAATGGTGAATATTAAATAAGACAGCAACAATAGGTTTCAAATTTCTGCAAGCCAATAGTGAGCATACGAGATGGTCAATACGATGATAGGTGATGTTATCATGGCTTTGTTGCTCATTTATTCTCCAATAAGACACAATACCTGCCAACACCTCCACAATAAGCATTTTTATGCCTGCTAAACTTTATTTCAAGTTTCTGCTGTCAAGGTTTTGAGTCTACAGTCTATCATGTACAGCACGCTACAATCGGCTTTTCACGCTCTCCACACCCTTTATGTCAAGGACCATTTGACAACTTGTCAAATAAACAATCAAGAAAATATATCGGGTTTCCCGGAGAGGAGGAGAGCACACAGAGCATTTAGAGTCAGTGCGCTTGCATAAGCTTGAATTAGAGGCCCACATCCTTTCTTATTTGTACAATCAAATTTCCATTGTACATGGGATTTTTATTCCAAACATAATCTGTCAATTCTTTGCTGCCTGACATGCAATGATACACTTATTTTCTGAGGTCATAAAGTATGAGAAGAAGACATGGAACACTTACAATCTGCATTTTTCAGTGATTGTTTCTTTTTTGAAGGCTTGGATATCACCTTGATACGTTTGCTGTTAAAGACGCCTATGTCCTGGCCATTTCCGTAGAACATCTTCACCGACAACATAAAGTGCTTGCGCTTGTCTGAATCTGATATGTACAAAGTTTTGGCTGCACAATAGTTCTGAAAAAAAAAGAAAGAAATCATGTAATTAGGGATAAACATTTTATGTTTTCATGCTTTCAACCTGATGGAACACACTAGAAGCTCACATCGTAAATTTTGTGGACCCATTTGCCATCATTGACATAGCCTGTGAATGAATTTTACATCTTGACTGACAAAAAACAGTCTTGCCAGACTTTGATGTCACTCACTACTACGTTTACATTCACTTACCCCCCACCCCTCTCTCTGAATTTCACAGAGAGCAGTAACCATGCTCATCCAAGTGAGTACGGCAGTAAGCTCAACAAGATTCAACACACCTGGTCATGAAGTGAGATCTACAGCTGTCCTGCACCTTCTGTCAACTTGTCATTGACTTTCTTGGAACTTTACATCACGTATGATGCCCACAATCACCATAAAGCATACTCAATACAAGACTTTCGGGTTTGGCAATAGAGACCAATTTTGAAAGACTAGGGGAAAAAAAGGACTGTGACAGTCCTCTGCTCAGTTTACCTTGCGTGCACACACTGAAGTGGTACAGTGAGCTTCAGAACGATATGAAGGTCACCTTTGTTTTACTGTAGCTAACACATACATAGCCCCTTACCAATTTTTCCTAATTTTGATAATTTGTTAAAAATCAGAAAAGTGCCACCTGTTGTACAACAACACCATGTAGTGAACAGCTTTGGTAGAGACTAAGCTCATATATATTTCCAATAAGTTTGGAGATCCAGTTTACAGTTTGGGCGTAAAGTCAGGAAAAGTGAAAATACCCACAAATTCTTACAAAAATGAAAAATAATCACAGTGTCACTTGCAGAACAAATTAAGGTTTACAGGTTTCCAGAAGCATCCCTATGTAATTTTCAAGCAATTGGCTTGGTGGTTTTGTGGAAGACTTTTTCAGATTTTGCCCCCCCCCCCCCCCCCAAAAAAAAAAAAAACATAAAAAACAAACAAACAAAAAACAAACAAAACAAGAAAAAGAAAAAACAAACAAACAAAACAAAAAGAAAATTCATTAAAGTATGACCATCTGAACAAAACTGCTAGAGACCAACCTAAGGTACATGCCCACTAAGTTTGGAGTTGGTCTGGGTAGTAGTTTTGAGGAAAATCAAAAAGGTAAATTACCATTCCAGTCCCCATCCACTCACACAGTAATTAACAGCAATCATGTATTAACCTACAAACACCCAGATTGATTTTTTTTTTTTTTTAATCAGGGATCCAGAGTATCACCACCTGGTGAATAACTTTGTTTTACCCTCCCTTAAGCTCCATTTCCACCAACTTTCAGCTTAATCTGAATGACGGTTTTGGAGAAGTCAAACATAGTGAAAACACACAAAAATTTGTGAACCAGAGGGCTGTGTGAACAGCCCGTGCTTAGTTGACCCAACTTTGTTCACAAAATCAAAGTTGAAAATATATAGACTTGTGTTGAGCCTTAGCTGAGTGCACATGACATTTAGATGTATTTCTAAGAATTGCCTTAAGAAAAATTCATTAAAATGTGAATTATTATCAGAATGCCCATTGACTTACGTAGTAATCAATAGGAAAGGTGCATTTACCGATAAGTACTCGAATTGAAAAAATTGTTTAAAATCAGGAATCCACAGCAGTGTCACCAAGAGAACAACTTTGTTTGACCCTTTCACCAGGAACATATCCACCAAGTTTCAGCTTAATCTGAGTGACATTTCTGGAGAGGAAGTTAAAAATTAGAAAACAAATGCAATTGGGTGAGCGATTTCGGAGATGTTTTAAGATTTGCCCCCCAAAAAATTCATCAAAAAAGCCAAAAATCACTGGGGCACCACCATTCGATAAAACCTGGTAGAGACCCACCCAAAGTACATCCCCACCACATTTGAAGAGGATCTGGCAACTGGTTTTGGAGAAGTCGAAAATGTGAATTGTGGATGGATGACAGATGACTGAGCCTCCTAAAAGCTCAGCCAACTGACAAGTCAGCTGAGCTAAAAAGAGAGACCTTACAATATAAATTCACACATAAAGGACTTTGTATTCGTATACAAAATAATAGATGCATACACGGGTCTTGCCATCAATAATTTCATTGTAATGAATGTACTGGTCACCCAGTGCTACACAGGTTATGAGACTCCATGGATTTATATATGTTCTAAACATAGCAAAAGAAAAAGAAATTTTGGGTCCATCTGCATGAATCAGGAAGTGACAGGATAGGGTCATCTTTGGACACATACTTTCCATTCAAGCTAGTAAGGCATTGATTGGTACAGCCACAGACCATGGACTGGGGTACCCATCCATAACCATCCAACCCCTATCCACAGCTCTGATGATACCAATCCTCTCACAAAGTCGGGAAGGGGGGTGCCTGTGTGATGACAAACCCCTGCCCCTGTACTCTGAAACCTTCTTGCACCCTTCACTGTCCAATTTCTAATTCACATCATCCTTTTCCCACTTTTATTTGTTAAAAATACAAAAAATTGTATGTTGGATACAGAGATTAACGAATGAAGTCATTGCTGTCCATAGCATTGTACCACATGATGAAAAACAACTTGAATGCTACCGGAAGATCAAGATCACATGCTGCAGGTCAACAGCTTCAAGATCACATGCTCCAGGTCAACAGTTTCATTTGCCATGGGCTGGACACTTAATGTAAAACCAGTAACAAGGAAAGCTGATGACTCACTCTTAGCCCTTTCCCCCTTAAACCAGCCAAAACCACCTGGTGGTCAAATGTCGTCTGCATCAGTGTTTTCAACTAATTTCAACAGTTATGAAAAACAATTTGACTGAGAAATGTACATGAAACTTATCAAGATCACTTGTCCCAGGTCAACAGTTTTCCTTGGCATGGGTTGGGCACTTTGTGCCCAACCCATGCCAAGGAAAGCTGTTGACTCAGTCTTAATTCAAAGGGGAAAGGGTTGAGTCCCAGTGGAAAGGGTCACTTTTGAGCGGAGAGGCCACTGGTATATGCAAAGCATGTCTACCAATAATATTAACTTTTTTTTAATTTAACTAATTTCATGCTGTGGTCTTAAAGCCTTGGTCAGTGGCTTTTGCATTGCCTGGAGAGTCACACTACACCTGGCACAAGGACAACTGAAGCATGACTTGCCTGGCAATCACTACACTTTGTATCATACATGTTGCCACTCTCACTACAATAAGTATAATTTTGAATACAGTGGTACCTGCTGTATGTGGCCCCCTCTTTCTGCCACAAAAAAGGAGCCACATACAGCAGGTGACCTGTCACTAAGAGAAAACTGACTCTAGTGGTCACAAAAAAGGCAGGAAACCACAGCAGAGGTTGCATACAGCAGGTATCACTGTATTTGGACTTCGGTGAAAATTATTGAACTAGGTTAAATTTGTAATGTTATTTGCACAATTGCAAAGTGACTGTTTACCTAACAATTAGCTTGCAAAATTAAAATTGAAGTCAAATTTGACATCACTGAATGATACTTCGTAAAACTTAGCATCAATACTTTTTTAACTCGTGAGCCCTTTTTAATAAACCGCAGTACTCAAAAATGCTTTTGCTATATCTCCTGTCAATCTATTATATGGAAAATTCAATCCATACTAAGGAGTAAAGTAGGAAGGACAGGTGTACACTAGTCTGTTCTCAGACTTTCTCCCTTAGGACTGCTGACATTACCCCTCATCTTCAGCTCTTGCCAATCATCCTATAATTGACACATTTGACAGACCCAAATATTTGACTGACAGTCAACACACACAGTCAAGTTAATGGTTCTGGAGATCTCTTCTAATGCACTCCTCAGACTCTGCCTTCAAAGAAAAAAAAAATTACCCAGTGATGCATTGAACTAAATGTGGGATGCTTCCTGTCTCCTGTACAGTATAGTGTATCTTTAACTTACTTTTTATCCCTGACATCCATCAAATACCCATACACAGACTGGGCAATACCTGCAAAGGTCATTGCCCTAACAAGCCTCCCCCACTTTTCATTTTTAACATTACTGAATTGGTATTAAAGAAGAAATAGCAACTTGAATGAACTGAAGGGCCCTGGTGCTTTGATCCCTTTTGCAAGTTATAACAATAAAACATAAAACCGAAGGTTTGCACTTGGTTGGGGGTCAGACGGAAATCAAGCTACCTGAGGATTGTGTATGCTTTGTATGTAACACCAATGTTAAAGGCCCCATATATAAGTCCATTATCATAAATGGGCTTCACTTGATACGGTCAGTGATAACTTTTAGGGTGCACAGATCCATACACATAGGGTGGAGTTGGGATAATGTTCTACTTCACACTCCTTAATTTATTTGACTTGTCATTTTTTCAAATTTTCACTTCAATCCCTGGTGCTTCAACATTGTGAAATGAATCAGCAGTTTTAACCATAGCATGCATATCAGCGTTCTTTCAAAATGACAAACTCAAATGTCAGTGAACAGTCTGAATAGCGACTGAAAAGTGAAAATTACTGAAAATTTCCTTGCCAAAAATAAACAATTTGACTCTATTGGCCAATTGTAAAACAACAATGGCTCTTATTCACAGAAGTTCCAATGTGAAGAGCAGTGACTGTAGTTCACAGTTACTGGCCCAAGTCTATACAACTATCATTACTATTAACCTGTTGTTTGCCCATCACAACAAAATTCATGCTAGTCTGAATTACAATGTGTATAAATATTCCACACTCAAATTCTTCTTGGCAAAAACTTTCTCATTCCAACAAGCCGGACGTTCCAGCTGAACAGCTTGAATAAATACATTACATACTGTATGAATTCACTGTGTCTTTGTTGTAAGCAGCCAGACACTTACTTTGCCTTCTAGATTTAACTGTACCATCTCCTGGTCAGAGTTGCCAATGCCCATGAATGCACAGACTTGTGAATCTGTCTCGGATGCTCCGTCCCTTTCCATCTGCTCTTTTTTCCTTTTCCACCCGTTTCCGAATAAATATATACATGGGGGCGGACAGAAAAACCTGCAAGTATACAATACACAAACATGTAACTTGGCTAAATATTTATACATGTAGTGGAAAACATGAAGACATCTCACAAGCACTAACTGCTGTGGAACGGGCAACAGTTGCACTTAAATAAATTCTGGGTGCACTGAGCCTCTGGAATAAGAACCATTAACACTCTGGTCCAAGACTGTTTATCCATCATATACTCATCCGTAAAGTTTACTAAATTATACGGCCCAGGGTTAAATATCGTGACTCATGATGTAATGAGTTCAATGACTTGCACCTTGTCAACTTGTCAGTCCCACTTCCTTTTGTATTCCTCTGTGCCTTGTTGAAACTTAACAGAATCATACAATGACTTTGACCTCTCTTAGTAGAGATTCTTGGCATGTCTGTCTTGGATGTCTTCTATTTATTCAATAATGAGATACATCCCAAAGTGCTCCAGGAACAAACATGAAATTGCTTCCTGTTTAAACTGAAATCTGCCAGCAATTTTCACTTTCATTGTGTCAGGACATAAATCCTGTGACACCAATGTGAGCCGTTCCCACTGTTTCCCTTGATGCTCATCTGTGTGTTTGCATCAGACATTTTTGATCATCTGGAATGAAAGCTGAGGATTACACTGGATTAAGACGGCTGAGGATATGTAATTGCAGTGTAAAAGGCACAAGTGGCAGAAGAATAGTGAGTGTGGAGTGAGGATAAAAGATGGAGTGACAAAATAATGAGAGAGCCTATCCTGTCACATGCTCAGCTCCTGCGGGACAAGCCCAGTTTTTGTTTGTTACTAGCTGGAGTACTCCACAACTGCTCAGGGGACTCCTTGCAAATGAAGATAGGACAGGCACAGGGCAATTCCCAGTGTCCAGGCTTTACACATCCAGAATTGGTAAAAGGTTTTGTACAAGAACAAGTCGAGATATGTGATGTACACATGGTGTTGCTTGGATGGCAGTTGTACAATAGGAAGTTGGTTTACTTGGGAAGTCTAAACCTGTACAGTATGAATTATGGTGTGTGTGCGCTTGTGTATGTGTTTTGCAGGTATAAACCTATTTTTTCTTCATACCTGAAAGAAAAGAATGACTCCAAAAAGATACTATGAATGTTAATGTGCACTACCACAAGTGGAAAAAAATTAACATCACAAAACACTTTGCCTCACCATTTTGCACTTTATTACATCATCCTGATACACCAAAATATGGTATAAGATCAACCTGGCTCTCCAGCTGCACAAAAATAAGACTGTGGTTTCAACAGTTCACCATCAGGCAATAGCACACCCCCTCACCCATGGCTATAACAAAGGGCATGCAGTGTTTCGCCACCAAAACTCTGTTTTCTCCAGCTGTTTTATGGTTCAACACCTGAACTGCGACACATTTTACTGAAACTAAACTGTGGTCCAACAAGTCATTTGCACACAATTGCAACTGGGCCCACACAATTAATATCCCATCTTAGGCAATTTAAATTTCTCTTTTATGCCTCAATAGCTGCAAGGAACAGCCCATAAGGAAAGTTGACTCTCAGTTCAAATAGATCAAAAGACCACAGAACGTTATCATCTTGGGTACAAAGAAATATACTTTGTAACCATTTTAAGATATGCCGAAGTTGCACTCAAGTATATACTGCGCATATTGTATTTTATATCTATTTTTAGTGACCATATGAGCAATCAAAAAACTCTATACATGTACAATGTCTTGTGCTTTATGGCTGCAACTGAAAAGTTTCTGAGCTGGTTGCACAGGGTTGTATTGTAGTAGAGCACACAATTCAGGACTAAACCAGGAAATAAAAAGGCTTCCCTTTCCATCATAAATGCATGTAACACAAGACTATGCACTCCCACCACTGTAAGTCTGATTGTGAGCATATGAATGAAAGGATTTGAAGAAGCCTGCGTTGCCTGACTCTGCTGATTTACTACAAGATCACCTGCTTTTTCAGGAAAGTCTCCCAATCTCCTGCTTTCTGCAAAACATTTCATTTTTCAGCAAAATCTGGTAGTGAAACAAAAAATAGTAAAAACATTCAATTAAATTAAAATGCAATCAGGGACTGCTGGATCCATGCTCCCTTGCCTCACTGATAATCTTGCTAATCACAGGTCTCATTTGGAAGAAGCGTAGTCATGAACAGTCAAACAATTCAAAGGATAATCATGCAATGTTTGCATTGTAACACGCACCACGGAAACCAAACAGGCAAAAATTGCCCTATGATCTTGAAAAAAGAGGTCAAGGTCACTGGACTTTGGACTTAACCTAGATCTTACAGTGGTGCATAAGCATGTGCAGGTTGGAAGTCTCAATTCCAAAAGCTTTCTAGTTGTCACCCAGAACACAGCTGGCTGATAGATGGACAGAATAATGAACAGACAGACAAATGAAACCTGCGCAATATGAAATCTTGGAACTTAAGCTCACCCTTTTAGGGGACTGTAATCCTGTGCAATATGAAAGCTTTAGCTCAAACACTCTTCCTCATGTGGAAATAAAATTTACTAATGTGGCTCTGTGAGCTTGGGAATTGGGTCAAGGTCACCCATATTCGAACTCGGCCTAACCCTCACAGAGAACTAAAAATTCTGTGCAATATTCCAGCCCTAGTTCAAAAACTTCTCAAGTTATTTAGTGGAAACCAAATTCAGTAATGTAGCTCTGTGAGTTTGGGAATTGGGTCAAGGTCGCCCATCTTTGAACCTCAAAAATTGATGAAATGTAGGTTATTTATTTTACACATTTCTGTAATTTTCCCTCTAAAGAAGGCACTGAAGTGGAACTACATTACAGAGAGAAATTAAAACTTGTTTGGTGGGGAGGTGGAGGATGGGGTGGTATGACCCTGACCTCACTACCATTTCTCCAAACATCTGGAACTTGTCCATTTTACCACAAAACCTCTCTAGCCCTCTGGACAGAGATCTGTCCCTTTCAATCTTCAACTGTCAACTTCAACTAAGAATATACCTCCAAGATACAACAACAAATTTAAGTGTCACGATACGCCTATCACTTTATAGATTTCACACACATTTTCATATGTTATCAAGATTCAATATTGTTAAATGTTACACATATAAGCATAAAAGACACCAACTTAAAACTGTAAAAATTATTTACAATGACCAAAGATCCACTGTTCTCTTTGGACAACAACAGCATGGAACTTTAATGCATAACCCCCACCCCCACCCCCACCCCCACCCCCACCCCCATCCCCAAACTGCAAGAGCAGGTCTGTTTTTATTTTTAAAATTTTAATAGCTACTTTAACTCACTCCCTTCCGGGACCACAAGAATAAGCTGCCTTACTATACCATGGTTTCCTTTTTAAACCAGAAGAACATGCAAAACAGCTCTGGAACCAATGACACTCTATATACTAGGATTACAGGAGCATGCTACTTTGCCATGCTGCTCCCTGTAGTGGTATAGGAGCATACCACTTTCCCATGCTGTTTGCTAAAATGATACAGGATGCACGCCATTTTGCTCCCTGTAGTGGTATAGGAGCATGCCACTTTGCCATGTTGCTCCCTCTACTGGTACAAGATACACGCCACTTTGCCATGTTGCTCCCTGTACTGGTACAAGATACACGCCACTTTGCCATGTTGCTCCCTGTACTGGTACAAGATACACGCCACTTTGCCATGTTGCTCTCTGTACTGGTACAGGATACATGCCACTTTGCCATGTTGCTCCCTGTACTGGTACAGGATACATGCCACTTTGCCATGTTGCTCCCTGTACTGGTACAAGATACACGCCACTTTTCCATGTTGCTCTCTGTAGTGGTACAGGATACATGCCACTTTGCTATTTTGCTCTCTGTACTGGTACAAGATACACGCCACTTTTCCATGTTGCTCTCTGTAGTGGTACAGGATACATGCCACTTTGCTATTTTGCTCCCTGTACTGGTACAAGATACACGCCACTTTGCCATGTTGCTCTCTGTACTGGTACAGGATACATGCCACTTTGCCATGTTGCTCCCTGTACTGGTACAGGATACATGCCACTTTGCCATGTTGCTCCCTGTACTGGTACAGGATACATGCCACTTTGCTATTTTGCTCCCTGTACTGATACAAAATGGTGCTACTTTGAAATAAATCAACTGTTCCTTACCAAACTATAACAGCATGCCACACTGCCATGGACCCAGCTTATCCATTACAAGTCACCAGCATGCCATTTGGACATACATGTATAATGCCCTCTCAATTGGCACCACAAGAATCTGTCACTGTACTCTTAAACCAATTGCTCTCTCCTTGAGGAATGAATACCACTGTTCTTAAATTCAGCTACTGTGAATACACTATTTTTATATGTGTAGATCTTCATGCTTTTTTGCACTTTAAACATTTTAACTTCATTATTTTGGACATAGTTCCTATATGCCTACGTCAACCCTCTCTTGCGAAAATTACACAAAGCACCTGGTTTTAAATTGTCTTTAAAATTTCATGTCAACGGAAATAATTTTGTGCAAAATTGTAGATGAAACTTATCATGATGGACCTGCCTAGATCATCCGCTTTCCTCAGCATGGGTTGGGCACATTTCTACCATGAAAAGCTATTGACTCAGTCATATTCCAACCCAGAATGAGTTTAAAAAGTTTGTTAATTTTTTTTTTATCTTCACACCTTTTGTGTCATCATAAAAATAAAAATACAGTAATACTAACATGAATTTACAGCAATTCCTGCCACACAATGCAGACACATCACTATAACAGTGGCGTTCTTCGGCATTTTGTCTTTACCAATGTTTACTGCTGATCATTATACCAAAGTTATACAAGCCAACTGGCAAAATGTCTTCCATCAACTTCTCCCTTCTGCCATTATTCTTCCAGTTGCCAGTACATTTGCCAACATCCGGGCTGTCAATATGGATTGTTCACTACAAAGATCTCTGTTGTTTGAGATTACTTCAGCTGCTAATGCAATCTTTCTTCCATTGTTTTACCTCTGTGAACTTTCCCGATGATTACTAACAATCAAAACCAATAATTTTCCACAGGCAACAGACACAATGTAAGCAAGCAATAAGAGGGAGGAATTAGCTAAATGCAATATTGAAGGGCTGGGCTCTTCCCTGTTTCTCTCAGTGGATTTCTACATCATTTACTCTGAGGACCATAAACATATTGCTCCAACAAGTGGAGGGTTATTGTGGCCTGTTCTCGGTGATTGCTGCCCGTTTTATTTACCTTGATGTCCTCGCTGTCATTGTGCATCACTTCACCCGACACTTTCCCTTTTCACATAAACTGACAAAGAGTCAGTTTGTAAAATATTTAATACACACAGGTGCAAGGCTTTAGAAAATCCAACACCCTTCATGGTTTTGTTAAGTTCAACAAATGGAGACCAGCTAATTGTTGGATTTTATTGTTGACTTAACATGCAATCATGGACTATTAGCTCTGCTTGCCGATCAAGTCGCAAAGAGAATCTGCAGTGAAAAATACATGAGCTACCAGAGACTTCAAACTGATTATCTGATACTGCTTCCTTGATGATACAATAAGGGTCTCCCGCACAAACCTCAGGAGTTTCCAGGTAATGCTGGGGCATATATTACACCTGGTATCTTTTGACAAGCAGGAGTCCCAATGACTTCCTCACCTTGCATATCTTTTACTTGTTACCTGAGATATCTTTGTGTTGCAGGTTTCTGTCTCTTGTAAATATCGAATGCACTTGTATCATGTCCTTCTCCTACGAGGTGTTAGTCTGGTCCTCTTCCACTCCCCTTCCCCCCCCCCCAAAAAAATATATATATATTATTCTCATTTATATTATAAGCTTGGAAGTTTTCCGATTGGTTGAAAATGTATGCTCTTTGATGTTTTGATATTCTAGTTGAAGTAAGATATCGGTCAATGTAATTATGAGCTGTTTTTCAGCACCGTCATGAGTCAATGTAACTGCACACAGTGTAAATTTAAATTCTTTGGTTTGTTGTATTAACACCACTGAATTATCCTAGTCTCTAGAGGAATGCTCCATAGGTAGCACGCAACTTTTAAAGGACAGTGTTCCCCTATTGTAACACCCCTTTAAAGAGAGGCCACCCTCTCCAGCAAGGCCACTTGTCTCTGCAGCAGAGATTGCATTTTCATTATATTTACTTACTTAAAGGAAGGCACTCCTTACGTTGTATTATACATCATTGGAAAGGATTTTTCATCAGGATTTCATATCTGATGTTTATTTTATTAATTTTCACAAATTTCCGATGTTTATTGCCAAATATTAAAACCCCCACATTACCAGCAGTTCACCATTACGCGAAGCCAGTCGAGATGTCGGACCAATTAGAAGCTACTATACAGCTGGCCTATCATAGCCATCGGTTGATAACGAAGCCAAGCGCACCATGATCATTGTTCAACACAAAGCCACTTCAAATTATGAAAATTGTTTCCGAGGTCGTTATCGACGTAAAGAATATGCATATGTTATGTGTTTCAATCAAATCAATTATTATTTATCAATGTATTTACTCCGTTCATGATAATCGGTCGTAAATCGTGACCGTGTAACGTGAGCGATAATATGAGCTCCGGGAGTTATCAAACGATCGGAATTCGTCACGCAGCTTGAAGTGCGCTGAACACAACTTCATGCTTTTGTATGCTGCCAATACTTCTTCTGGGATTTTCATAATAGCATTCCATTATCTGCTAATGATGTGTCTTTTGGCCAAGAATGAAAATATCTTTCTGGATATTCGGTGGCTGTGCCACCGCACGAAACACACCTTGGCATTTTCGTCTGTTCGCAGTCAATGAAAAACTTGGAACTCTCTACCGCACGGAGGTGTAGAAGGCTGCAGAATACCGCTGTTTCCAAATTTGGCTATAAATATGTCCAAGATCGCGCGAGGAAAGACGTGACATATCGTGACTCGTAAACGTTGCTTTTTTCTCGCTAAAACGAGTTATCAAAAACAGTTTTAAACAACTGCTGCATATACATTGACATATATTATTAGTTTTCGTTACATTTCCGACCACCTCAATTTGAAACTAGGAGTTTATTCTCATCAAGTAAAAAAAAACTAGGTGCAGAAGTAGGACTCCCGTGATCCACGAAATCGCCTTTGATCTTCCATAGGTTTGCCGCTTCCGGTAATTTGACAGGTAAAGCTGATTTCAGCAACATTAAAATGCAGATTTTAGAAATATGGAATAAAATATAACTAAACCATTTTACATGTGGTAAGTGCCTGACATGAAGTTCCCAAAACACTTTAAATACAAGGTAATGAGTGCCCTCCTTTAAGAGAAACCACCCTCACCCCCTCTAATAAAGCTGCAATTCTGCTCCATTTGGAGTGGCCTGAGAAGAGAGGGACCACTGTAACGTAAAATGCTTTAGTTTTCAGATGAATTTCTCACTGAAGCTAACTTGCTCAGACTCCAGTCAAGATTTTGCAAAGTTCTCTGGAATACCATGTCCACTTAACTGTTACACCTGCAACCTACTTCCTTTTTCACACAGCCAAATGTTGAATTGATCAGCGGAAAGAATTTACAAGATCTTCAATGAATAGCCTAAGTTGTGTCATAAATAACATCAAGAGACACTGCACTGGCCTACCTTTCAGGGTATTATTGTTGTGTTTGAACCACCTTGAAAAAGATTTCCTTGTCAAAAGGCTGGCCTGAACACTGGTTTCTTCTCTATGTGACAAAATGTTAAATAATTTCAAATTTGCTACCTCATTTTCTTACATAAATAACAAAGACGTGTTTGAAAATACAAAGTCAATTAGTAGATGTGGCAAGCACACCGCCTGTGGAGAGTAATGAAGTATGGATGTTAACAATGGTTGACCATACTGAAATGACAGCACACTTCAACCAGTCCTCAACACTGTAAACACTGAGTGAACAATATCCTTGTTTGGATTCTTTGATCAAAATTCAAGAAGTTGCCACAGGATTCGGTAATGTCTTGCAAATGGGCAGTATTTAGTTTAGAAGCAATGATCATGTGAGCCCACTAAGTCATCTTTGGTGGTCTGTGTTCCTGATATCCACCCTGATATATGCATGCTTTATTCCATGTTTATCCTATAGTTTTCTTTCTGATAATGTTCCTATTGATATCACCTGGGGTTCTTAAATAATTCAAAAACAAGCTTTTGAGGTAATAAAGAACTGAAACCTTACAGGCAGGCCATCATTAAAATTTAATTAATTTTGGACTAATGTAACATTAGATACAGGTCAAGATGTATAAATGACTGCTAGCTGACAGTGGCATCCAGGAGGCTACAGGTATCACAGACTTACAACACTGACAACCGAGATCCACACAGCAGAGCCCCAGCACCGGGCAATAGCTACAGGGCATAGACTGCTGTAATTGCCCTGTTGTTACCATCTACCTATACAGCCAATGGTGCAATGATAAATGACTTTGCCACCAAGCCTACACCCTAAGTGTCACAAGGTAATGGCTCCAATTATGGCGGGTGGCCTTGCCAGTTCTCTGAACAACAATCAATCCACCAACAACTTTCTTAATCTGTTACCTGGCCTGCATGCTCTCTTGAAAATTCCTTAACTGTAGATAGGTTTTTCAATGCATCTCCAACTGTGTCTCTATTAACAATGGCAGCACATTCAAAGAAGCTATTTCAGTAATGGGAGCCGTGGTCAGTGGCTTTGAAGTCTTTGTCAGTTCCCTTGGCCCTATCCAGTCCTTGTCTCAATATTGACCTAAACGGATAATTCAAGGTAAGGTAGACTCTCCTGCTTGGTAACATGACCAATCTTTGATTTTTCTGTAATTTACACAAGAGACGGCCTTTCTGCATGTGCCAAGAGATTGGTATGCTTGTGTTTCATTTCATTTGTTCTTTAAAAAAACCCGTTGACAAGTCCAAGCAACTTGTGTGTCTAATTTACAGCAAATGAAAAATCAATACACAATTTTCTTTTCTTATAGCTGCTCTTCAAATGCAAATTGTTTCACAGCAAATTTTATGACATCAAAGCGCAATGTCAGGTGCTACCATCTCACTTAATTTTATGTCTGTAAGTTTGACAAGTCACATTTCTGATACAGAAGTCTCTCCTTGCAGAGACCATCCCTAGTGCCATCCAAGAAGTGGTCACATAAAGCAGGTGGTCTCCCAAAGGAGGTTCAACTCTTGCACCACCTGCCTAACAACTAACCACTGCTTTGTATTCCCATCCATAATTTAGATTCAAACATGACTGATGCAAACTTATTACATCCCATTCCACCTTGCAGTCATGTGTTCACTTATTTATTGGTATTTTAAACATATTTCAAATTTGTACACTGGTTTTGACAAATTATTTTACCAATCTTGTACACAATACCTGGGTTTTACTTGTCTGAAAAGGGGAATTTGTGGATGGATAAGTGGTCTTTTGGGGGTTATTTGGGGTGGTCACTGGTCAGGTTCTGCAGGTGATCTCCAAAAAGACGGGTCTTTCGAAAGAGGGGACTACTGTATATAACATATACATATACATATATATATATATATATATATATATATATATATATATATATATATATATATATATATATATATATATATATATACCTTATGCTATTATAACAGTTGTTTATCAATTTTGTATACATGTAAGCAAATACTCAATTTTCAGATTAAATCCATGTCCCTTGGATCTTTTTATGCAAAGATTTTCCTTATTATTCTACATGAACACCTAACTACATATGTAGCAATCCCAAATCCAAGATTGACCCGCTTCATATACTCATACCCAAACTTATATTTTACCTGAATTGTAAGTCCGTAAAACATTTCGACTTCTCAAGACCAGAAATTCTGGGGGTTGGGTGGGTTCATAAATCACTTATGACAAGACAATACGAGAGTATCTAATGATGAACAATGCAAAATGCTGACAAGGGGTCTGAACCTGCTGATATTTATTTATCATCTGATATCAGATTGGATACCAACAGGGAACTCCGGCCACAGTTTATGCCAATCCTCAGGGACCTTCAGGAAGATAGATCTGTAAAACAGCTTGCCACTGTCATTGAAATGCCCAAGGGGCCAATCCACTGACTTCTAGGATCTCTTCCTTTGGGACCAAGGTGTTAATTGAGGGATCATACCATTGTTCTGCACGCTTGTCTGTGGGCCAGCCCTGGACCACACAAATCCTTTCTAATTTACCACATATGTCTTCCATTATTGTAAATCCCATATTCAGGACATGTTCCTTTGTCTTTCAAACACTAATTTACAAATTCCAAGCCACTAATTACCTGGTTGGGATAATGCAACGGAAACAGTAACATACTTGCAAAAGCTGACACTATCACTACTTGCATTACTTAGCATTACCTTCCTCTCAGTTACTAATCTTCTATTCAATTATTTAAATGTGGAATTCCATTTGGCTGCATGTCTTCTTGGGTGTAAATGATGTAAAAACTTAGTATCCACATCAGATGAACATCCCTTCACAGATCTGTGCTCAAATCACACTTGGTCCACTGGTTAGAAAATTGCAAGGCACCAGACTTTGCCCATGCAGATTTCAGTCTTGTGACATGAATGATCAATTCTGTCAGAGCAACTTGTGATGTGATATCAGGTTATTCAGAGCTATACATGCTTACATATGTACAGTGTACCTCATTGTTCAACTGCTTTCATTACATCTTATCCCGGTCCTGATCTATATGCAGCAGTCCCTCTTTTCAGAGACCACTTCAATGAGAGACCACCTGTCTTTTAAGACCACATTCACCAGGTCCTTGTGCTATCTCTATCATGTTATTTAACCTCTACTGAAAGACCACTTGCTTTATGTGGCCACTGCACGGACCTGCCCAGGGTGGTCTCTGAAAGGAGGGACTACTATAAACCAAATGAGTGTCAGGAACTGTCTTCATGGTTAAAATCTGATAACTGGATTTTACCATTTACCTAAATTACTTTTTTTCTACCTTTGATGTGTAAGCTGTGCATCATCTGAAATTATTATCGAAACATATCTGCAATGGAAACAAATGCACCAACTCATACCAAAGAGAGGACACTCCAGCAATCCTACAAGTTTGAGGCTGTCATTACCTCTATTTTAAATAACCATCAAACTTGCTTATTGTACTAGTTGGCTCCACTTCCATAGACAAAAATTATCATTAAACTGGACATTTAACCAGTTTATGTGCACTTCACACTGTGTTTCCTATCAATTAAAAAGCCTGGGAATTTTCACTGGAGCGTCATAGGTAAGTGAAAGCAATGTCCCCACCAACTGGTCAAGCTACAATGGTATAGAATGGGTCCCCTCTCCTCTTCCCCCCCCCCCCCCCCCCAGTGTTGACCCATAAAAGAAAATACTACAACTTACTGCATGCCCAGTACCACATGTGATCAAAATTCTTGGTGGTGAACTGCAATTTTTGAGGAGGGTCACTTTTACAAAATGTATATGAACATCTAAAACTGACTTCTTTTAGTTCTATCATGCTCAAGAAAACTAAGTCTGTACTGTTCATGGGAGAGAATATTCCATGTGACAATTGCACATTTTGCAGTTCTTCTGCCTCTCTGGTGTCAACTGGAAGCACTCCAATACAAAGCATTGGTTGATGGGTCCACCTTCACACATATATGATCCTGTGACCTTGAAAATGAAGTCAAAGTCACCAAAATGTCATCAGCTCAAGAAATGGTGTAATGGTACAAATCAGGTAAATTGGAGCTTTATGTAGCGAGTAAGTCTTCAGATATCATGTTCACAATCAAATGGTGAACAGACAGAGACATGGATGGAACCAGACTGACAGACGAACAGACCTGAAAATGTAACAGGTCTCCCCTTGTGGTACACCCATAACAAACTACAACAAATTTGCATGTTAAAAAATGAAAACAATGATGTATTCATTATGAGAAGGGGGTTGTCATGACTGGGAACTTAACAAGTTAAGAGTTCTCTGGGCCTATCCCCACATACTTCACTCACTATGCAACCTAACAAAAAGCGAATGGGAATACTTTCAAATCATGCTGAAAATCACAGGATGGTAATTTTACCGACTTCTACTATTTTAATCCTAACCTCTACATAAATAAACAAATAACAGCATGTGTTTACTTATTTAATATTTTCATCAACTTTCTCTGCTACATTCTGTTTTACTAATCTTTAAAAATAATTGCACGTAAGTTTTTAAAAAATTATCCATGTATTTTCATCAGGAAACAAAATACAATATTTTCATCTACACACAAGTACAAGTTTTGATGTGGAATAATGTTTATATGTGGGATATGCACACACTTCAAGCTGTTTTATTTATGATGCACTGAGAACCTACTGGGGTAAAGACCACTTCCTTCCACCCCATTCATATAAATGGAGTGGCATGGGAAAGCGGTGATTCTGTACAATACCACAATTCAACAATGGCGCAGTTTTAAATCACACCATAATGCCAACTCTCGTTACTTACACAAACTCCTCGGCAATTTCTGGGAACAGTGATACATACCCATGCAGTCAGCAAGAAATGCCAACAACAGTCAATTCTACATGTTGTAAAAATTTGAAGGTCATAATTTTTACTGTTATTACTGATCAATACAACTGTTCTCACATGGGAACTAAACTGGACCCCTCAGGTAAACCCAGTATTGGCCATCTCGAAGAACTGACTCATGATCAGTCTATTGTGTCATGGTCGTAATCACTGGACCAGGCACTGAGGCTGGCCTGCCTGTAAGACTCCGCAACAAGGTTTTCCCATGCAGGTAAAATCCGACCCACAGCCACCCGTGAGATTAAAATCAAACAGCTCTGGCTCCTCCCATGAACTCCATTGTCGATGTAAGTGGAGCTATATTTACATTTTTATCAAATCTGATGGGCTGTAAATATGCGGTGGGAATACTTTCACTGATCAATGTCTGTTAGGTAAACGTACCAAAGGAATTGTACACAGTTTTCTGCTGGTAGCTGGATACAAGCAGAAGTGACTGGTGTCCAAATACAGTTAATAGCAAAGTTTGATGCAATTTTGCCCTGGGCCAAAAATCAAGCTTGTTGAACCATCAGGCGCTGACTGCTTTTATCTCTATTAGACAAATTGTTCTCTGTTCTCTCATCATCAACTAAACTTTTGGTTGAATTGAACAAAGCCACAGTAGTTGGGGTTGGGGAGGAGGAAGGAGGGAAACAGAACACACATACACAACCATCAATTTGGCGGACTTCCCCGTCACTTTGCTTTTTGTTATGACTTGTCTAACAAGAGTTTCTGTATAATATTGTTAAAGTGGCTCATTAATTAAATAATTTGGTTAATCATGTGTCAATGTGATTATTTGAACCTCTACCATAAAGGTTGAGAATTTGTGACATTTGCTTATAATTTTGCATGGCTATTCAAGCCAGTCTTTGGCTCCAGGCATTACATTTTTGCCCTAGCAAACTGGCAAAGAGATGAATTGTCACTTAATCAACAAAAATATCAATGACTGCACACATTTTCTCAACATGTCTGGCATATTCATGCATCTGTGAATTCGAAATGGTCTGAAATAAAGACAACAGATATTTTACCACGTGGAGAAATTTTGATGAATACGTTAAAAATAAATGTCACATTCACAAATTTGAAAACCACAGTCCAACAAATCATTCCATTTGTCATATCCATGAAAATCACCATTTACATATATTATGTATTATTTCTTCATTAGTACGCACCTGATAAAAACCTACATTGTAGAAAATGTGATGCAGCAGTTAATCAGTAACTACATGTATATGTGTGTGGGGAGGGAGGGGGGAGAGAGAGAGAGAGAGAGAGAGAGAGAGAGAGAGAGAGAGAGAGAGAGACAGACAGACAGACAGACAGACAGACAGACAGACAGACAGACAGACAGACAGACAGACAGACAGTGCTGCAAGCGTGACTAAATATTTTCACTCTCTATTTGCCAATAAGATAACACAATAATCTGCACAACAAGGGTTAATATTTTCTGCAGGTCTGACTGCAAATTCATCCTCTCCAAAACTACATTCCCACCAAAGAAAATGTATACAAGCAAGTCTACGCATTAAGCCATCAACATCATCGGTCATCCACCTAATCCCCACAATGGTAAATTCTTTTCCTTGATGTGATATGGGTGCTGGACTTTGACATTGTTGGCATGGGCTACAGAAACGAACGCCTAGGTATATGGCACAGAAAAATGACCCGGGCAGCCTTGTTTCATCTCCACGCCACCTGGGCTTTTCCCACACTGACATCCATATAGGTTAGCTGACTAAGGTATTGCTTATGGCAGCAAGAAAAGCCAGCAAAAACTGTCGTCGGGAAAATTTGTCAGAAGTGTGGCCCTCATATGAACTGTGATAAGATATGTGATTATGACATTTTCGTGATCCATTCATTTTTCTTGATCAGCAGTCTTTCAAGGGCCTCCACCTGCATCATGCCATGCATTACTCAAAAATAGGTGAGCTGGGAGCAGCAATATCACAGTCTTATTTGTATTCCACAATATTCCACTTACATTTGATACTGCGGTTATGTGATCAGGCTTACATACAAACAACGGCTTAAAAATTATTTGTGTAAAGGAAAAATACAGCTACAATCAAACAAATGAAACCTAAAGTACCACTGATTCATAAATATTCAAGATTCATGAAACGTGTGTGCTCACCAGTCTAAACTTCTTCAAAGATCTTAAATCTTCAGAGCTCAGTGCTTCTCACAACTGATAAGGATATCTGAGCACACTATACAATTCTGACTGAAGTGAAGATGTATCATAAGAAGGAGAGGGCATGACTCACAATATGTTATTTTCAGTTGGGAGTATGATGCACAAAATACTGGTCTTTAATTTCCATTTCTTCCATCACTATCAATATGGTATTTCAGTTTGCACTTACGTATACCAATGATTCATCCCTTTGTTCTACTGTACCCACGATACCTTTTTAATGTGGTCATGTAAATAGAGCAACTTCTCATAATGGCAATCACTTTTCTAAATATCAGACATGAGCCTGACCAAGGAAAAAATTCCCTGAAAGTATCATATAAAGTACTCATCCTCGGTGAAAAACAACACTTGAGTGGGGGGAAAAATGTAACTTTCTTTAGAAGTTCAACCAGAAATCCAGGAATTTCTGTACGTCTACGACGCAAAATTCCCTGAAATTCTCTGAACAGCCTCATCCTTGTAAATATCCACAATGACCTTATTGCAGAGACTGATTGACAATACAACTGTATACACAAGACATGCCAGTGCACTTCCTCCTCTAATACTACTCATTTTGTGGCCTTGTTTACTGACATGCAACCAAAGATTCCCATTTTCATGTAGCTGTTTGGAGAATTCTTGTATTCTGTGCCCTGCTTGTACACTTTCAAAGCCCCCGAGCTTTCACATCAATATTGCAAGCTACTTCAGCTGGAAAAAGACTTTTGTCTTAACTTATGAACCAAGCAGTATATTTTTCCTGTCCATCAACAGCAACACCACTTATGTTCTTGCAATGTCTGTGCTGTAAGTTACACATAAACCCTGGTTCCTTTTTCTATAAATTATGACAAAATTCATAAAAAAAATAATCAGTTGACGTGTATGGTAGAAATTTTTAGTTTTTTTTTTTTTTTTCTTTCTACTTTTTCCAGCTTGGCGTTGTCCAACATCTGTTTTTCAACTGTTGAGCAACTCTTGAAAAGTTGTCTGACTTCCACAGCAATTGTCTATTCTTTGTATCACACAACAATAAAAGCAAATGTCCCTTACCTTTTCTCGTTACCATAAGACTTTTGTGCCACTTTTGCATGTAGTATGACTAAGACCTGGTCCCCTCGATCGTGCAGGTATTTCCTCATCGCTTCCCTGAAAAAGTGCACAACCATTCATATATTTATATTCAAGCTGCATTTTTTGCTTACCTGCACTGCTATATAGTTACAATTTTTTAATAAAATAAAGTTGTATATGGATACTGAAAAGTACATGCATGACAATATTCTGCAAGAAATAACCTTTTTCTCACACTTGGCATCAGTACAAAATTACGTCAGTCATTCTTGCATTTGGTGATGTCGATACTTTTCATTTTCTAACCCCCAAGACATCCATCACCTGCGAAATCTCTCAAAAAACAACTAGGGCTGACACCCATAAATGTCACCGAACATTTTGTCAACTTGTGTTTGCCACTTGCACACATCAGCCTTACGTTGCACTTGTTCTGCATGCATGTATTGAATCCACCAAAAATGAGTCAACCAAATTATGTCATTGACGAGGTACTGTGAGCCAACTTCCCAATAAACTGTCACGAGCGTGTAACTGATGTCATAAGAAAAGCGAAATACATTACACCCTCCGCACAATCTGAATTAAGACAGCAGCTGATTCCGCCCGGAGAGTTCCCACAAACACAAGTGAGTGTCTTCTTTCCTGCAGTGCCTTCATTATCTATACTTTGTCCCAGGAGTCCATCTCTCAAACAAACATTTTTTTAAATGCCTCTCAAATCTGCATGATGTGAGTTTAAGTGAGGAAATTTGTATGCCCACATCTTGTGTAAGTTAGTCCAAATATACAGACTGCATATGTCATGACCTGTACAGTTTTTAGCACAAAATAATTACCCTCCTGCAAACTATCTAAAAAGATACCTAAAACACAAAATATTATGTGTGTACCTTCTAACTAGTGCACCTGGACGCAGGCCCCTACAGTACCGCGACAGGTCCATTGTGAATAATAAACAATTAGCTAGCGTTCCATGCCTTAAATCACGGCCCACTACAATAGGAATGAACGGTGCTAAATGTTACTGTGTAATTATTGATAACGAGACACCGGCTTCTTGCAGCGTCTGCCTATGATGTGGCACTGACGGGCATCCAACCCAGTTCGCTTTCCTCTACTAAGGCAAGCATGTCAATAAAGCGCCACCAAAACTGGTGTTAATAATTTAGGCTTCATTTTTCTCCCTTTTTGCCACTTGCTTCGAGAACACCTCCTATTGATATGGTGTGCTTTGTTGAGGCTTGCCAAGGAACTTGTGAAAATCACGCAAATATGCAACTTTCTGTTACTGCTTTATAAAATATTGAATTTCTATGGGTGCAAGATCAATTCTAATGATTTTGGGTTTCTGTAGAGCTAATTGTTTCGTCATCACCCTTGCTTTTCTTGTAAACCAAGTACCCAGGTTTTAGTTCTTTCCTTCCACAGGCTAGTTATATGTGACATCATGTTTTATGCAAATGGGCATTTCTGGAATCACTTTGATGGGCACAGGATCTGACACCAAGCTATGCACAATCTTGGGCAAATAATGCGAACGGAACGAACCTCGTGCACATATGAGGGTACCATAGAGCGGAGGAGGGCCCAAGTAGCAGCAATCATTTACTGTCACTGGAGGTGTTCCCAGAGGAGGGCCCAAGTACCTGCAATCATTTACTGTCACAGCAGGTGTTCCAGTCAAAAGATCACAGATGATCAACCTGTGTTAAGCCTCACACACAGACAAATTGGTCCTAATTATTTGAAGTGAGATGCAGTTAAACTTGAAAACTGATGGAGTAAATATGATTTATTATGTTTCCTCATGCCTTTTATTCATGGGAGGTACACATGCAAGACAATTACCCGATAAATGTTTCAAGCTTTTGAAATTTCCATTTTAAACAATGTCCCATACCAAAGGCTTTATAAATGTTCTCAGCTTTTGAAATTTCCATTTGTAAACAATATCCCATACCAAAGGCACACTTTTACATGCTACTTTTGATTTGAGCTTTTATATTAACTCTCCTCTGATACCACCATCAATATTGCAGTAACAGGGTCTCCCAATTACGGAAAAAAAAAAAAAGGTAAAGCTAATGTTTTAGGCATTTCATTAACTTCAATGGATGACCTATGTACATTGTTTTACAAAGGTCTTCTTTTTTAATGTGATCTGATATATGTTTGCTGCAATGATCTTTCAAAATACTCAAATGTTTTCAATATTTCCAAAAAAATAACAAAACACACCATGACTTACAACCTCATTAACATCCAAATATAGTGTATACAATACACTAATTTATCCAAATTGGTGAAACAATCCTTTCTGATTGTAAGTACATTTAACTCATTCCATACTATGATGACTTGCCAGGCAGTGCCAGAACCACTGACTTAAGACTATAGGCATGTTGGTACTTGAACGAAAGCTCTTTTCATGAAGAATTTAAATATGCAATTGTTGTCTTAAATCTAGATAAATATACAAATATCAGGGACTGGTATGGAATGAGTTAAATGCACATCCTGTGGCTGCTCCTCTATTCAAAACCCTGGTGCCAAACCTAAGTACATAATATATTAACATTCTACCTTTCACTGTTACATCCAATTACTCTATTTTATCTTCATGACAGCATGAAGTAGCAACCAAAACAAAATTTCACGGCAGGTAAAAATCAATTGTTCATTGAAATGGCAGTAATGTCAGTCTGTCAATGATGCTGCTCAAGAGTGGCCTCATTGCCCTTGGGCACACCTGAAACCTACCAACAAAAATTGCTTTCGTTCATTCACTATCAAATTTACCGGGTCTTCTTTCTGCCATTAAGAATACATCATTCTTTTGCACTGTGATTATTGTACAATATTTATTCTGCCCATTGAACCCAAAAGTGGGTGAAAAATCAATCTACGACAGAAAATCTCAACTTTCAAAAGAATGCCACCATGACTTTGGAAAAGGAATTCCTAGAAGGGAGTGGGTTGTATTACTCATCACAGCATCTGGGTCAATAAGTGTTGTCATTCGTTATCATCAATATTTAATTTTCTGTACTTTATCATCATAGCCATCATGGAAGCTGAGAAGGGAAGAAAAGACACAAGTTACAAACCTTTCTTCCCATATAAAGACAGACCCACATAAAAAGACTGACAGAAAAGTTTTGCAAATATAACGTCCACATTAAAAAAAATATAATAATAAAATAAACAAACACATTAAATCACAAAGATACAGGTGCATACTTTACAAAATTCCTCATAACATATCAGTACACCATATATATGTGTGTGTGTGTGTACATGGTACTTGAATTGTTTTTGTAAACATCTGTATGAAATTAAAAATATAAAATCACTTTTTTGTAAAAATCTATTTGCAATTACAAATACAAAATTAGTTGTACTTTTTCTTGTAAAAATCTGTACGCAATTATAAATACATAATTAATTGCTCTTTTCCTTGTAAAAATTTGTATGCAATTACAAATACAAAATAAATTTTGTTATGATGCTGATTTACCAATACACAAAGGTTTGGACAAAATTGGTCCCTAATACCTTAAGTTTGCATAGAATCACATTTCCAATACGTCAGACACTTGTGCTCATATATATACATAGTTTTTTTGTCCTGACAACCCCTGGCATTCTTCACTCTGCAGTTCTCTCACACAAGTTCAAAGTTTCCAGGGATAGACGCAAAAGAAAGTTTTGTGGCTGGTTGGCTGGCACAGACATATTGATTAGATTTCAATGGACCTCTATTCAAGCTAAGCTTGCAGTCATCAAATAAAATCCTACGCACTGTAACATGTACATGTTCTTCGCCAAATATCAACATTTTCACTTTCTTGTTTTGTAAGCATTTCAACGCCGCAGTGATAAAGTTTCCACCATAAATTAGCAAACCACACAGGTGCTAAGAGCTGCCCATTGATCTGACTACAGTGATATTTAGACTATGGGTCGATACTCCCTATCTAATTTTCTCAACTGACAAACTTCAAGACAATACAGATGAAGAATAACAATCAGCCCCAGTTACTACATAACTTCATTATTTTGCCTGCTGCAGTTAAAGATAAAATTTCTCTACGCTCTCAGTATTTGCTATGGCAATGTAACTGTTGCTCTACCAGTGATGACTATTTCAACACAGCGGCACTCCCTATGGACAAACTCTTTTTAGAAATATGTAAATAAAAGGAATATGTCTTACCTGGTAAGCCTTTGGTCCTGGTACTGGCTACAAAAGTAAAGGGGAAAATATAAATTACAGTAACCATTACAGTAAATCTGTATTGTGAAACAGCTCGGACAACTTGGCTCAAATTTTGTCAAATATAGTTTCATACTATTACCAGTTTTTTAAAAAAATCTTCTGCAAACTATATCTAGAGAAGACTCCACTTTGGCAATACAATTTTGCATCCAAACGTCACAAGAAGCCATTTTATCCAGCTGTCAAGAATGCGTCATTAAAAATGACTACCTTGGGAAGTTTGAATGTCCAAATCGGCAGCTACTGAGAGCAGCGCCGGCATCATAGTAGCTCTGGTCATAGTAGTTGTAACACTGTGGATATGGCATGGGAGGTAGTGGGGCAGGGGCAGGGTTGTTGTATGTCACACTACTACACATGTCCATGTCTGCCATCTGTAACAAGTCACACAGGGGGCCTCCTTCCCAACATGTCCCATCGCTAATATCCAGCAATTTAGAGTCATCCAGCAATGCTTGCATTTTGACAAGTCAGTCACTCCAGCAACTTTACAAAGAAATGGACATCTTTCACTACTTTTGGGACTTTTTGGTCCTTGGGAAAAGAAAGGGGGGCTGGGCTTTTGGCAGGCAAATTAATCAACGTCTATGGGGAGCTGCCAGGCAAAGGATGGCAGATCGGAGAGAAATCATCTGAGAATAAGTTGTGCTGGACAATGTGTGTTAGGACTTACTTATCCAAATAAGCAAGTCATCTATTGTCAATTCTTGCCTGCCGTTCTTTTCTGTGACAATTTCATGGCAATAAAGTACACAATGACCCAAAGAGGCCGCTGCCTATAGGTGCCACCCTTACATCTTGAGCTTTTGTGTCCGCAAGGGCCCAGGGAAATAAACTTACAAACACCTCTTCCTCCGTGCAAAATTAATTTGCACTGCCAGCCAATAAAATCTTTCAAAATAATCTTGCTGGCTCCATACAGCAGCGCAAATGGCTCTGATGAATTCATAATAGACTGAGGCTCTACCACCTCTTTCTCTTTCAGTATGAAGTTTGGACCTTCATAACTTTGGACACCTTCCATGATGTGTGGAGAATAAAGTTTAGGCCACAGCCAACTGGGTGATGAAAGTCTCAAGATATGAGTTGTTGGCTTGTGCAGGCTATTAGCATGCAAACACGGGCTTTGTGTGAGTGTATGAAGTCTATTAGCGATTGACTGCTTCAAGTGCTGCTACTTGTCAGCTAGTATCATGCCTGTCTTGTCAATTATGCTCCAAATATCCGCTCACAAATGGCCACTTAAAGGACGCCTCCACGTGCTCACGAGCACCAGCCACGCAGCGGATTGCCAAACGTGGCCAATCTGCGACACGCAGCCCTGGTCCTTGGTTAGCTCTATGTCCTGTGTGTGAGCAGAGACTGTCAAAATCAGGAAACCAGCCAATTATGGTCAACATCTAAGATGTCATGGTCAGCACTTTTTGGCCAATGGTTTAAAATGTTGTAAACAAAACAGCCAGGGGTTTACCATTAACTATAGGCTCTGCACAGTTTGTATTTCCTGCAGACTTGGTACAGCCAAAGCATGCAGTGCACAGGCTGTTCCCTCATCATCCAGCCACTACAGCTTTAATGGCATTGTTAACTCTTTCAGTGCCTATTACATCTAAAGTCGATCTACTAAAGTCTGACAAGTCTGAATTATCATTAGGATCCTAGATTCGTATTCCTCGTAAAAAGACCTTCATTCAAGTACCAGTTTGCCTATAGTTCCAGAGAGAATACCCCAGGTCAACAGCTTTTCTTGGCCTACATTGCGAGCAATCCGTGCCAAGAAAAGCTGTTGACTCAGTCCAAAATTTGGCCATCAAAGGGTTAATTTCATCCAGGCATTACTTTCTTCCTTTGTCCAATATGTACTGGATCACATGCACACACCTTGTTCTTGTACCATTGTGGATGTCAGCAACACAGAGACATTTTTGAGTATCATAAACTTTTAATTTTGTCTTAACAGCATACTTAATTCTGAATGTGCCTGGGAGATACAATCATAAAGATTTATTATCCAAACTGCTATGGATGAGCTTAGATCAAAGGATTGCATTCGAGAAGGCTTTGATAGTTTATAAATCTCTGAATGGTCTCTTGCCTCCAGACATGGAAGAAATGTATTAGTATGTAGGGGATGTGCATAATGTAAAGTTAAGGTCTGTAAACAAGAAAAATTTGTACCTAGGTAAACCAAGAACCTATATACATATAAATTTCCTAAAACCCAGCAAAAAAGGTGTTACTGTGCTACAGTGCATCTTCAGCAAACAGACCAGAAGCCTGTTACTGGGTAGAAGGTTCCAGGAGTAAACATCATGTAGTAACACTAGAGGGACTGCATGTACTGACGAGTATAAATCTGCACGCTGCCATCTGGTTCTGTCTTTATAAAGAACTCACAAGAGAGACCAACTGTTTGCACATTAACTTTGCTTGGTGCATTCCAAGTTATTTACACCTCACATAAGAGACCACCTGTATTGATATACAGTGGTCCCACACTTATAAGGCCACCCCAAATGCCACCAAAAATGGCCTTATAAGAAGGGTGGCCTCTCGAGGGGGAGAATATAATGGAAATACCATACTTTCTGCACAAGAAAGCTGGCCTTTCAAGAGGGGTGGTCTCTGGTGAGAGGGGCTTTATAAGAAGGGGACCACTGTACTGCAATTTATGATCCATTACATGGTCTTTGAAGACACTCTATTTGGGACTTAGAAATCGTACAAATTTGAAACATCATATAAACAAATGTGCTTATGAATATTTACAGTCAGAATCATCTGATAACAAAAACATGCACGGCAGTCTCTCCCTGGAGAAACTACTCCAACCACAAGAAAGCACCTGCCTTTTAAGACCACATTTATCAGGCCATCTTTTCCATGTTACTTGACTTCCATATGGAGTCCACCTAATGTGTCCACTTTTGGAAGTACTCAGGGCTGGTTTCTCAAAGGATAAACTACTGTACACAAAGAAACATGTCACCTGAACCTTTCCACCTTGCATTGTATCTGGACTGTTAGTCAGCATAATCACCCCCTCCACACTCATTCTGAATGGGCTGCTGAGCACTACACAACTCAACCAAATAGAAACTCATTCAGCGACCTCCCACAGGTAACATCCACAATGTTACTGCCTAATTTAATTATAAATTCTTTCACTGTTAATTACAGCACACAGTTGTGCTGACTTACATCAACCAAGCGACTGTCTCAGTATAGCGGGCCACAAGTAAATTTAAATCAGATGTCAATGTAAACACCAAGTGAACTTTTCCCCATTCAACTTGTTAGGTTACCCTGGTGACCAGAATTAAAAGTTTCTATCATCTTCCTAGGCAGCTTCATGTGAAAGTTAAGACTCTGAACCTAGTGACTACAACACTCACAAGAAAAGACCTCTTCATAAACCAAGCTCTTGCCCAGACAAGTTCTCAACATAGTTTTTTTTACCACTGTATATTTCTATTTCTTGTAAAAAGACCTTTCATTGAAGTGCCATGGCATTTCTCAAGACAGAAAAAGAATGCAGTTAACAAGTCTGCAACTTAGCAGTAAAAGGGTCAACTGCATACATGTATATCAATAACTCAAAATTATCTGTGTTTACTGCAATGTTTTAACTTTCACATGTCCGGGACTGAAAAGAAATTTCCACACAGGTCAGAAGGTGTAACATGCGTAATCTTTGGCATGCTGTTCCAAACCATGGGCTTTTGCTTAACATTTCACTTTAATGACAATGCTTACCTTGTAATTTCTTTTTAAAATTTGACAGTAATAAATCTTATAAATGTAATTTACAGTCAGCTTGGATGCTTACCCATTATGATGGCGTGTGTCTGTGGCCATGGGAGGGGACGGAGTGGGCATGGGGCTGGGTGGGGTCTGGATGGACGTCGCCATGGTGCTGATGCTGAGCGGACTAGTGGTTGCCATGGATACCAGTTCTCCATTGATCTTGTCAGGTGGGGTCAGTGAACCAGGAATCAGACGTTGTGTAGTATCTGAAGGCAGATAAAAGTGAGTTTTGCATCAGTGAAGGTACATCTATTGTACATGTGCTCAGTATGTAAACAGGGGTCATTATCTGTCACCAACCAATGACATCTTATTTAGGTATGTATTTTCCTGAAGAAGAAAAAAAAAAAAGAAACAAACAACAAACAAAAACACTTGTCAACTTAATAATACACCTCATCTCTTCATACAGCCAGCAAACCAGCACTCTTTGAATGTATCAATATCATTTATCTGCCATGGATGCCCACTGGATTACGTCACAAGATCTGGGGCATGTTCTCTAGAGCAAAAGGACAGAAAAACATTGTGATTTATATTACTCAGTGAATTTATATGTACGTCACATTTATGTTTGTACTGAAGTTTCACTTCAGTTTTTCTTTTAGCCCTGAGGGTCTTGACAATGTATTCGTATGTAACTTTCCCAAATGGCCCAGTGTCACAAATGTAGTAGTAGTAGTAGTAGTAGTAGTAGTAGTAGTAGTAGTAGTAGTAGTAGTAGTAGTAGTAGTAGTAATGTTGGTCAGTTGACAAGTTTCCTTTATGCACTTCAAACAGACAGACTTTACTTTAGGAGGGTAACCTGATAAACAATAGTTTATCTACTTCGGGGTCCTCCGTATAAATTGCCATGCAGATGACAAACATCCAATGAATACACATGGAAATGGTATGTAGGTATAATCATATAAAGAATATAAAACAGGTACGATATTTTGTGAAAAGAAAGACAGAGAAACTACACTAATAGCTTCATAACCTCTAAGTATGTGGATATATAGATATTTAAAATAAGCATGTTATTTAAAATAAGCATGATGCTTGAAATAAAGCACTTAAAATTAAGACTTTTCATAGATAACACTAAAATTATTAAGAAATACAAGTCAGTTGGGACAACCATGACCACTATCCCCACACACCAATCTTACAACTGAATTAAAAGAGACAAAAAAAGTCCAGAGTGGACTCAGAAAAACTGTTTGTCTCAGTCCCTAGAAGTTCACAGTTATAAAGATCATTTGCCAAAACACGACATGACAATATGTGCACATACAACTTGTCATATTTTACTGTATTTTAGGTTTGGATAACTGGGACTGGAACATGTAACCTCCAAAAAACATGCATGCTCAAAAGTACACAGATACACACCAGCTGAAACGGGACAATCCAATGATCATAGAGGTCATATATTAGGGTCCTACAGATAAAGCTCGAGGCAATCCCCATAAAATAACAAATGTTCATAATCAAACAAGAACATTCTTCCAACTGTACAGGTCAAGCACTCACAATGGCTGTCCTCCTCAATGTAACTTATAAAGTTTGGGTACAGTATAGAACAACTGGTGCAGATGTTTCTTGGGTCCATCCTGCAGAGGGCATGAAAGCCTGGAATCATGTTGTATTGATACATCTCGTTCACAACTCTCATTCAAATTATTTCTCAGTACTGCTGAAATTAGCCAACAACTTTGAAACAGATGACATGTGACCACCAGCCCGTTTGGGCCAGCTTAAGGAGAAAGGGATTCGTGGAGCCCTTAACCAGAGTGACCCTTTCCTTCGTTCTTTTGACTTTGCCCACTTCTCTACAGTTTTATCAGCACAAAAATACCTAATAGAGCAAAAAACCAAAATCATCTCTATGACAGTTTTAGTAGAGACTTCCAGGTAGCAATGTTCAGTAACAGGTCGCTTACCAAGTGCCTGGGATCTATCAATCCAGCATCCCCTGGTGCCACTGAAACATGGAAGCTGTTTTACAACATGGATGCTTCACTCTTGATATCAAATGTTACCTGTAAAAACTGCAACATCAAACATGTCAACCGACAGGCCTGGATGAGTTTTTTTGTACACGTAAAACTTTTCTCTGAACCTGGGGTGACACTTTGGAGTATTGTGCCAGGTGTCAGTGTTCTATGATTAACTTAACTCTTTCTGTGTCTTTCACGTCTCAAGTCGATCTACTAAAGTCAAACTAGTCTGAATTATCATTAAGATCTCAGATTCATATTCCTCTTGAAAAGATCTTCCATTCAAGTACCAGCATGCTTCTAGTTCTAGAGAAAATATCCCAGGTCAACAGCTTTTCTTGGCATGCATTGCACCCATTGCATGCCAAGAAAAGCTGTTGACTCAGTCCAAAATCTGGAACTTAGAGAGTTAAGTATCATTTACTCATATCCACAAAGGTTCTTGCTTTTGTCTTTTCTTACAAATTACTTTTGATTCCATCAGACTCTTCAGGAAAAAAATTTGACACTGCATTATATTTCATTGATGTAATATTTTTCAAAAAGGCACAGTCTCTATGTGGAAGATCTTCCATGTGGAAAGAGTTATCTGCATCTGATGTTGTAGGACTTTCCCCGACACCACATATTGAATGGAGACTACATGATATTTTCTGTCAATAAAGGTGGAATTTAAACAACAAACAACTCCACCTGGGAGAAACTCAGAATTTGACTTGACAAGATGTATTTGGATGGACATAAGAGACATTGTGGCATAGGAATTTTATAAAGGAATTGCCGCAAGGACAAAAATAACATGAAAAATTGATGTCCCCTGATCAGGGTTTCTGAATCACACATTATCCTATGATCATTAAAAGAACAAATGAACACAGATCATTGGTGTAAAGGACCTTGAGTGTGAAGAAAACACTGGCACCATGACAAGCACATGTATACCTGTGACAGACACACTGTCACTGGTATGTCAGGCACATTATGTATCTCAGTGAGGGACATAGTCACTCCTATAACAGGCACATGGTGTATATCTGTGAGCTGCACACTGTCACTTGTATTACAGGCACATGTATATCTACAACCGATACACTGTCACTCCCTATAACAGGCACATGGTGTATATCTGTGAGTGGCACACTGTCACTTGTATTACAGGCACATGTATATCTACAACCGATACACTGTCACTCCCTATAACAGGCACATGGTGTATATCTGTGAGTGGCACACTGTCACTTGTATTACAGGCACATGTATATCTACAACCGATACACTGTCACTCCCTATAACAGGCACATGGTGTATATCTGTGAGTGGCACACTGTCACTTGTATTACAGGCACATGTATATCTACAACCGATACACTGTCACTCCCTATAACAGGCACATGGTGTATATCTGTGAGTGGCACACTGTCACTTGTATTACAGGCACATGTATATCTACAACCGATACACTGTCACTCTTATGACAGGCACATTATGCATATCTATGACCGACACACCATCACTCCAATGACAGGTGCATGTATATCTGTGAGGTATACACAGTCACTCCTGTGACAGGTGCATATATATGTGTGAGGGAAACCCTGTCCCTCCTGTGACAAGCACATGTATATCTGAAGCACAGACCATCACTGCTGTGACAAGCACATGTATATCTGTGAGGGACGCACCGTCACTGCTGTGACAAGCACATGTATATCTGTGACGGACACACTGTCACCCTTATTGCAGGCATATTATGTATATCTGTGAGGGACGCACCATCACTCCTGTGACAGCTGCATGTATATCTGAAGCACAGACCATCACTGCTGTGACAAGCACATGTATATCTGTGAGGGACGCACCGTCACTGCTGTGACAAGCACATGTATATCTGTGATGGACAGTTACCCTCAGACTTTGGTGACCATGAGGGACTAAGTTGTGTTAATGGTCAATTTTTACCTATGAACACAGAGAGAAGAATGTGTAGACCGCCATTAATTGTCTATGACCACTGAAGGGCCAGGCTATGTAGACCACCAATATTTACCTGTGTCCACTGTGAGGCTATGATATGGAGATCAGATGTATTCATCTGTGACCAGTGAGATACTATGACGTAAATCATCAGTATTTACCTGTAACCTCTGAAAGAATATATGCTCCACAAGTATTTATCTGTGACCACTGAGAGACTGGGATATATATCAAGCAGTAGTTATCTATGACCAGAAACCATGAAATGGAGACCAGTAGCATTTATCTATGACCACTCAGAGACCATGATATGGAGACCAGTATTATTTATTTGTGACCACTCAGAGACCATGATATGGAGACCAGTAGTACATGTATTTATCCATGACCACACAGAGACCATGATATGGAGACCAGTATTATTTATCTGTGACCACTCAGAGACAATGATATGGAGACCAGTAGTACATGTATTTATCTATGACCACTCAGAGACCATGATGTGGAGACCAGTAGTATTTATCCATGACCACTCAGAGACCATGATATGGAGAAAAGTAGTATTTATCCATGACCACTCAGAGACCATGATATGGAAACCAGTAGGATTCATCCATGACCACTCAGAGACCATGATATGGAGACCAGTAGGATTCATCTATGACCACTCAGAGACCATAATATGGAGACCAGTAGTATATATCTATGACCACTCAGAGATTAGGTTATGTACAGTATCAACATTAATCTGTGACCACTGAGACACTATGATATCTAAATCACCAGTATTTACCTGTGACCACTGAAATAGTATATGTGATGACAAGTATTTATCTGTGATCATCCATGGACTGGGATATGTGGACCACCACTATTTACCTATGACCACTGAGAGTCAAGGCTATATAGACAGACCAACAATATTAGACCAAATATCTATGACCACTGAGAAACTAAGATATTGAGATCACCTGCATTTATCGTTGACCAGAATGTGTAGATATCATGATTTACCTGTGAACACCAAGCCACACATCATCTCCTGAGTGGGTGAGTAGTAACTGTTGCAGTTTTCAGAGAGTTATGACAATACTGCTGTGACAATAATTAGGTAGATCTCCTGTTCACCTGTGATCCCTGCAGGAGTAGGATATGTAGACATCCAGTATTTACCTGTGAACACTACAGGGCTCTGATATTTAGAGCATTAGGATTTATCTGTGATCATTGGACTAGGACATGTAGCTGTGGTTGTTGTGGGACTAAGATATAACAGATTACCAGTGCTCTGGGACTGGGATATATGTTGATCACAAGTATTTCCCTGTGACCACTCTGGGACTAGGATATGAACAGGACCAGTATTTACTCTACCACAGAGAGACAACAGCCTGCAGGCTACAAGAATTTACCTGCTCCCATGATGTCTGCTGCCAGTACAGACATTGGGCACAGCTCCTGCCCCTCCAGTCCAGCCCCGGCCATTGCGAACGCAGTGGCAAAGACATCAGGGTAGCCTGCCATGTTTGTACACACGGCCTCCTCCTCGGTCCAACCTCCATGCAAGTAGGTCCTACCCGTGCAGGGCATTGTTCCCAAAGCCAGCTTATAAAGCTAATCCTGACGATATCCCTTGCAGTGGTACTCTTCTAAAAATCCAGCTTATTCAGGCAGTGACTTGTAATCTTGAACTTGTTATCTACAGGACCTCATGTTGATTCTGCTGACATCGGCTGACTTGAATACCAACGAAGCCCCGAGCTTTCTGAGAGTCCAGTGACCACTATGCAGGCTCCAGTGAATTAGTGTTCCAACCTGCAACTTTCCTGTCTTGACTTCCAAACACGTTGGTGGGTCTGTAATTCTGCCCTCTACAAGCTGCGTGTATCGGCCACTTGTGGATTCAGATGTTAGAGAAGCAGTGGACAAGCCGCAGGCAAACACAGGTTGTCTGCAAGAACTTATTTGTGCAGTTGGCGTCCCTTGTTTCTCTTACCGCGCACACACACGTGTCGTGGACCTCTGCCATGAAAAGCGTGCAATAAGCTGGTTGGAGATTAAAGAGTTGGACAGGTAGCAGTCTGATAAACGACATGATGCCGACTGTGCACTGCTCACCTGCATCATTGGCTGGCCTTATCACAAGCAACACCAAGGAGTCGCCAGGGAAATTCTACTTTTGACCACAATCTCTCTGCATTTATCACATCAAACTGGCAAAGTGGATTTGCAATGAAGCTAGATCCACTAAGAGAGTATTAAAATTCAATTAAAGGTGAAGAGTTTGCTACAATGAAAACGAAAAATCATACCTGCTAATTGTATAATATATATGACGTCTAATATGTTTAATATGACAGTTCTCCTGCTACACATTTAAGGATGTTCTCATCATAAAGACAATAGTGACAATGTCTCCAGGCTTTAAAGTATCACTAAACTTATAAATGCTTGAATTGTCTCTGCCAATACTTCCCTGGTACCAACCCCAGGGATGAAATCTGAAAACTTGGGTCTGAACATGACGGAACACAAAAAACGCCCGCATGAACATACCATAAATAATCAAAATGTGGTTCCACTTTTGTGGAATTAAGACAAAAGAAAGAATGGGGGGAAAAATCCAAGCAATTCTTGTGCCCCCTTGCATATCAGACTGACGTGATATTAAGTGTAGCGAGCCCAGCCAGTGTGCCTATCAGCAGGCTCGTGCCCAACTGGTTCAAGTGGGTAGGCAAACACAGGTATCAACAGCCACACCAGGCAGTTATCATGCTGATAACCAACCATTTAACCCTCTGAGTGCTGGTCGTGACAATAGTCACACTTATCTGAATTATTTAAACTATTGCACCTTCAAAGTTCTTATGCAGAGACTCCTCACTCAGGTACCAGCAGACCTGGTCTACATCCAGCAGTCCCAGACAAAGTCAACAGTCAGCTTTCTTTAACAAATTTTGGCACATTGCACCAACGCGTGACTGACGAAAGCTGTTGACTCAGTGCTGAAATAAGCACTTCAAGGGTTAAATTGCGACCAACAAAGCCCCAGCACACTTATAAGAGTACTTGACTCGTCTAACTTCTCCTTCTTTGGCTGGCTTCAACATTGCTCTGTGTACCTTGCTGGTCGGCTGCCACATGTTGCCAAGTGTTGGGTAAAAGTGCTACGTACACATCTTGTGTTTGTCTCTCAAACATGCTTTGTATTGGTTTTTTTGTGTGTACTTTTTACTCCACCTGCTTTAGGAAAATGATAGTTGTATTGTCGAAAAATGTCAATTTGAGACACTAAAGAAATACCTCTGTACTCAAGATCTCTTTTATAATCTCTTACCTTATATTTCTCTCTTACACAAACAAGTTTATTTCACAAGCTCTGTGACTGTTACAAGAATAACAGCAGTTTTGCTACAAGCTAAAAAAAAAAAAAAAGGAACTGCAGGAATATCAGTCATATATTTTTACATGTATGACCATTTTTTTTGGTCTTAATTTACTGACTAACTTGACGGTCATTATTTTTCACATAAATTTCTTGATGGTCATTATTTTTCATACAAATATCAAGTTGCTTTACACGTATTCAATACTTCATTTCTGTCAGATGTGCCATTTTTAGGTGCAAATAAAGATGTATAGAAAACCACTTGAGTGTCCACGATAAATCTGTGTAGCTGCATACGACTTTGAGCCCTGCCTTTCAAGCAGCTGGTTCCTACAAATGCAGGACAAATTCCCATGAACTTGACATGGGCTCATTCACTCTGTCAACCAAGCCAGCTGCCACGCTTGGTCTTGTGCAACATTATCGTTATCCCCTTCATTTGTTTCTGGAATAGAAGATGGTCACCAGATAGACATGTGTGCCCACACGCTCCATGTCATGCCATCATCAAGATGTAGGACTTAATTGTAGCCTACTTGAACTAGGAACTTGAAGAAAGGCAGGTAAGTGGGCGGAGTTATAATGTCAGTACTTCTGTCTGCCACAATAATGTAATGTCTTCCTGGCATTTTAATATTTAATGGCACATAAACCACTCCAGTATGGCTCCACCTTTTGAGAGTGGTTGTAAAATTATACTATAGTTTACAGATAAATAGGATCACAGGGAAGGTATACTAGCACTGATATGGGGGGGGGGGGGGCGGGCTTGCTGACTACCAAATTGGAACTTATTTTCCCTCTGAAAACAATGCAAAATATCTATTATTTATTTGGCCTACATCGGGTATTTTTTTTATCATTTAGGGACAAAAATTTTCAACAAATCTAATATAAAACAGCCATATAATAGGAATTTAAAGTAATTTTACAGTCAATTGTATTGACGTTACCAATGAAAAAAAAGAAAAGGAAAAAAAAAAGTGCACATATATGTGTTGCTGTTGTTTCGTTCATGCCAAGCAGCATTTTGCACCACCTGTATTCAAGTGATTATATAATCCTCTTTGTGCCTGGTCCATTGCAGCCTACAGCTAAGTAAACTGACAAGTGGCATCCACAACATCCCAAGCATCGATTCTATATCAAGCCCTAACCTTCCCCTGCCATCTCTAAAGCTACAAAGATCAACTGCACCATTGGCATTGATGAGCAAATTTGGACACTGCTCTATCGAACAGCACTTCCTCAGAAGCCTCTCTCTGTGCCTCTGGGGCTAAAACCTTGTCCACTATTTTAATACAGGTCCACGATAAAACTGGGATCCTCTTCAGTATTTTATCCATTAGGACCACTTTGTTCACTTGGCCAGTCACATGTGGCTAGGTTATGTTGCTGGCGGCTTAAAAGTGGATTGATTCCTGTTGAAATGTCCATTTCGCTTGACAGGGATCTCCGTGAGAATGGAAAGGTTGACCCTGGGGATCAGCGTGTGAAACCTTGGGAGATCAATGCCAGGCCGGCTGCTCTTTTTACACATTAATGCATGCATTTTCCCAGAAGAGCCTGCACCCTCATGTCCATTGCTACAAGTTTGTCTTCTTCTATCAAGAGCACAGATTATTTTTTTTGAGGAAAAAAGTACCTGCTAAACAAGGATGTAAGCTGAATATCACCAATCAAGTTTTTTTACCGCATTTGAAACAGTCTGCAAACTGCTAGACATAAGCGTTTGTTTGACAGATTACCAATCAAGATTTGTTTAGGTTGTAACAAATTGATTTCATAATCCAAGTCAATTAGCAATTCCTTTCGCCCATCAATTTGGACATGTAAAACACAAATTGAGGTTCATCAAATACAAGTCCTATTTATTCTGCTCTGACGTTCAACTGTCTTCCTCACTCTATGCTATTTGCTTTAACATTGTTAAATGATCCCTAATGACATAGTAATGTTCATATTAGATCTAATTAGAGACAATGTCACTCATTTCCTCCTTATGACACTGGATATGATTAACATAACAATTTACACCCACATGATCCTTACAATTCAATTTCATTCTACAATTCACTTGGCAAATCAAACAGCACGCCATTTGGTATCAACACCACAGTACAGCATGTCAGAGTGGTGTGACGGCCATGGTAGACTCAAAATGCACGTCTGAATGACTCTCTTGTCAACTTGAGTACCTTTGTCTCTTTATCACTCCTGGTTGTCAGTACGATTGATTGTCAGTCTATCACCAATGATCATAAGGTAATTAGCTCTCCGTCAAGTCAAACTGCCCTTGTATTGTGTCAATTTCAAAATGTTGTGCAAATGACACTGACTGTGTCTCTCTTCTCAAGTACACAAAGATGAATCTTTGTTGATGAAATCAACCTGTATTAAATTTCAAGCCCCTACAATGGATGTACTTACTAACTGGAAATATCTAAACATTAGGCATTCTCCCTTAACCTTTTAGTTGGACATGATCTCTGTAAAACTATTGTGATCAGAAATCTAACAAGATATAGACTGACTGGTATTTATAAGCATGCACAAATTTGTGTTCCCCCAAATTTTCTATTTCTAAAAATGCACAGACATGAATCTGGGAAAATGAATTAAAACCACAGCTGAATGATCTATTTTCCACACTATTCCTTAACATGCTTCCTGGGGCTTCATTGATTACAGTGAATTCGTCAGCTGCTTTCAAATTATGTCCACAATGACCACATTGCTGTCTTTACCAGCAGCCCGGCCACTGTGTGTCACCCTTTCACTGTTCATCACTAAGAAAAAACAAGCTTGTCCGCGTTATTATATTGAGTCTGCATTCATATTCCTGGTACTAAAATAAAAAGGATATTTTACTGAAGTACCAGCATGCCTGTAGTTCTATCTCCCCCACCCCCACCCCCACCCCCTATAAAAATAGGAGAATAATTAGTGGTCGTTGTCAACAGTCCTCTTTGTCACATTCTGGGTTCACTTTGCCCAAAGCTTGCCAAATAAGACTGTTGACTCACTCAGTCTCCCACTTAGCACTGAAGGGTTAATACACAAAAATCAATGAAATTATCATCTGTCAATTCCTTGTAAAAGCAGATTATTCTGTCCAGGAGTAAAAACAAGAAGACTGTGTGAACAGCCTGTGCTCAGCTGAATGAAAATAACAAGAGCTTAGAGATGGGTGTCCTCAAGTTTGAGGTGGATGTGGTGTACAATTAAGGAGAAAATTGCATGAACATACATGCATTCTTTTTTTTCAATTTTTTTTTTAAAAAACCTTGTTAAAAATCAATTAATAGTGGCATTAATTCATAAGCACTAAATAACTACTAAAAAAAACCCCACAGAGAACTGTTTATGTGTAAGTCATTACCCATATAAATGCACAAAATTGCCTACAACAAATTCTGTGTGTGACTATTTTCCACCTTATGCAGCAGAAAAAAGGGATAGTGGTGTAACGTTACGGGGTCACACAGGTCAGGATCACCTTAATCTTATCATTTACCCACTTCCTGTCTATTTTCAAGGATGTGGAATGTTAACCCTTTCAGTGCAAAGCTGGTGACTGAGTAATCAACATCTTTCTTCAGCTCACATTAGCTGCAATGCACAAAGTACATGGATTGGAAGAAACTTTGCTGACCGAGATTTTCTTTTCTCATTTTTTTCTCCCTTGAATAACATCTTTCTATGAGTCTGAGATGTGGAGCTGGCATCCTAGTGGCACTAAGGGGAATCACGACTTCTGTTAGGATCAGCACTGACAGTTACTGACGTACATAAACAATACTGTAACTTCAAATGAGCACAATAACTCAAACCACAATGAACACATATGTGGAAGGACTAGGTTTGAGGGTGATGTATTTATTGAGTTATTTCAAAAAAAGTATATTCATTACAACTCTCCTGTCACCATGGGACTTTGGTCAAGCTGATACAGATTATCGAATCAAGAATTGTGGTCCTATATATCTTTATAAGTTAAGACAAATAATTTTTGCACATTTCCTCCCACAATGAAAAAAAAGTTGAAAAGTGAATTGTTGAAAACAATGACAATGGACCATGGGAAAAGCTCATCTCATAGACAAGTTGCTGATATAAAAATTCTGATTGCTGTTCACTGCTGCACTCCATGTACAGTGGCTCATATTGTCATAATGAACATATATTGCCAACCACAAAAACATTATAAAAACCTGTGTAGGTTGTATTGCAATTTAGAAATGCCCTGCTGAGCAAGAATCAAACAGCCAACAGAAAAAATATTGTCCCTAAAACAGATGGTTCAGCTTTTTGTGTTCATAAAAAGTGCTTTTCAGAGTAAATGTATTCACGTAACCACCACTTGCAACCAGTTTCCTGACCAACCATTTTCCATCACCCATGAAGAAATTTCTTTCGTTTTGTAACTGTCATGAATATTCACTTAACAACAAATTAGGGTAATATGAACACCCTTGACTCATTCCATGCTGTATCAAACAAAGTCTCAGGTTAAATGATTTTGAGATGTCCACCTATAAAGCATTATACATCATGCAATGTCCATACAATACATGATACTGCTAAATAAATGTAACCACTGAATATGAAACCATATCAGATCAAAAACGATCGCTTAAACCCTTTCCCATTCAAACCACCTTAATGTAGGCATATACCCAAATGTTATCTGTTAACCCATTTTGTTTAAATTTGATTTGTTTTCATCAAAATTTTGTGTGGAGTCTGTTTAAAATATTGTACAGAATCACGATGCCCCGGGTTGTCTCACTGAGCTGGGTAAAATACACCCAGACACCTAAGAAAGCTGGCTGTTGATTCTGTCTTACTTCAACCAAAAAATGGAAATCCCTTCCCCCACACCCATCTCCACATATGTGCTCCTCCACATGCCACTGATATCTGTAATTGTTGATGTATTTGTGATAATACTGTTATCATGGCATAATCACACTAATATGAATGGCAGTCAGAAGTTAACACCAATGGAACCTACCTTCAACTGTATGTTGTTCATTTTCCCAAATATATGCAACATGCCAGGACTCCACACACTTGTCTTAACTTCAATAACACGAGGACTGTGAGAGTCCTGTGTTCAGCCCATACTGTCACAGTCCTCTTGTTACTGGTAACTTGGTGAAAAAACCATGTCTGCTCCAGGAAATCTTTGCATTAGCACAGCGTCTTACTATTGCAATGAATATGCTCTCGCTAGCTGGTATGAGTCAATGTCTCTGAAAAGCATTTGTCACAACTGTCTGGAATTATACATAGTCCACGTCAATTCTTGCATAAAGCATAAAACAAAAGTACCTGGAAATATTATAAATGGAGTAATTTTGATGAATGTACTGCCATTCACAAATTGCTTCTGGATAAAGTTTCTGTCCTTGTACATAATATGTAATATTTTCCTTTTCAGTTCCCCCCCCTCCCCAGATTTAAGAGGCAGATTGTATATAAAAATTCTTCCTAAAATCAGCCTCCATCCAGGTACAAATGTGTCTGAAGTTGATGCTTTTTGCAGTACCTAGGTAGTCATGCTACACCACTACCACAAGACAGTTGACAGCAGTAGTTGCCGGGCAGTTGACAGCAGTACTTGCCTGGCAGTTGACAACAGTACTTGCCGGGCAGTTGACAGCAGTACTTGCCGGGCAGTTGACAGCAGTACTTGCCTGGCAGTTGACAACAGTACTTGCCGGGCAGTTGACAGCAGTACTTGCCTGGCAATAGAAATCTACTGCCCACAGCATCCACCTCTGTATGAATTTATTGCTTCAGATGATAACTATTCTATGTTTCTGTAGCTGGGAAACTATTATTTTCAACATTAATTCTATCTCTTACAATATTTTTCTGTTTTTTACAATTAGAAAACATCTATATTCTAAATGGATTGTCATCATGACAACAGCTACCTGCCAAGTCTGACAATGATATTTGTTGATGTGAAAAATACGAAACTGGCTAATGTGAACTAAATGCTCTTTGCTCCTAGTAAAAAAGAACTGTGCAAGGCTGTCTCACTTGACTTAAGTGTGGGCACATCAATAATGCAAACTCTGCAATTATTCTGGCAGTGACACGCTTTGCTTGTTGGACTGCCTTTGTTGCTGAAAACACAACCTATTAATTCAGTTTTGCATCTAATTTGTACCATAGAGCTAGAGCTGTATGTTTCTGTCACTAATCGTGGTAATCAAATTTTAAACAACAACAATTTGATACCTTCATGTTTGGACCACATGGCAGTCTGACACTTAATTCTGACCGAATATTTAATCCCAGCAAATCAATATCTAAATGTTCAGACGGTATGACATCATTACACCAGGCAGTGCGGGTGGAAATAAGGGTTCAACAATCCATGCTTGCTTTTCTTAAATCATGACACCTATGATCACATTAAAAAAATTTTGCAAAGCACAGCAGAGCAGAGAAGTGTAAATTAAAACAAAACAAAAATATAACTGTCAGAATGACCTCAAGACTACGTCTGCCACCATTCAAGGTCACTGAATGTCAAACTCAAGGTTCTAATGAGATGATCCACCAGTACGTTTCATGAGGGTAGCTCCATTCCTTAAAAAGTTATTGTTATCAGCTCCAAAGCTCCTCCCTCAAGCCGGCAGCCTGTGTCCCTCGAGCAATTATTCAGCACCAAAGCTCCTCCCTCAGGCCTGCAGGCAGTGTCCCCAGGGCAATTATTCAGCACCAAAGCTCCTCCCTCAGGCCGGCAGCCAGTGTCCCTTGGGTAATTATTCAGCACCAAAGCTCCTCACCCAGGCTCTTTTCTCTAAGTAATCAGCCGAAAGGTATTTCTTTTTTCTTCTTCCCTGGTTTATTTGTCTTTTTTTTATTTTTAAATCTGAACAACTTTGCCGGCTTGTTTAGATCATATGGATGATCACGTGCATAACAATTATAATGCCACGGTATCCTTTGCTTGGTATTTATCATTAAATTGCAATTTAGGTATGATCTTGTCTCATTATTGCATGTCCTTTATGCCTCTACAATTCATTTTGAGACTCTGTACCTGTTGTTATAAATATATCAGCAGTTCTGTCTGATATGACCATCCCTTCTGTGATGCAAAAGTGATCTTATCAAGGAGATGGCCTTTGAGGGCACGGTACAGGTAGGCACTTGGTGTTAACTGACAGAGTGCACGAAATCTTCTAAGGATGACAGACCTGGTACTGAACTCGTGCACAAAATGTCATAAACTCACACAAAGGCACGTAATTCACAACGGCCATAATGGCATTTGTTATCCTTCAACTATATATGTGGCTCTAAATTGAGGGTTACCATATATGTATACTGTATATATAACCTGTGACATGCTCACCTTTATATCCATATATATTACAAACTTGTGACATACGACATGATGTCTCACGTCACAATGCGACATGGGACATAGCTGGCAGAATTGTTTCATGCATATGCATATATTTATGGAGGTGTGTTTGTGTGTGTGTGCGTGTGTGTGTGTGTGTGTATATATATATATATATATATATACCCACATTCAATCGAACTTTAACATCACAAGTATATAGGAGATAGCCTGGTATGTTAGGAGACCATAACACATGAGCCTTGTGCATTATCAGACCATAACATGTGTCCCACCCACATTCCAATATGCCACGCCCACCTAGGTTTCCGGAACTCAAAACTTGAACATGCTGGGAAAATTAGTTTCTGGTCATTTCTCACAATTCTAGGTACTAAGTTTCATGTAATCGAGCAGAAAAATTATGGAAAAAATGTGAACATAAGCATTGAGAGTTGCTTTTGTGTGTGTTACGGCATAATGACACCGGTGATTGAAATTGGCATTGTGGGCATGGCACACATGTGTGTGCCTTGCCCAATGCCAGTTTCAATCACCTGCGTCATTATGCCATACCACACACAAAATCAACCCTCATTTCTTATATATATATACATATATGTATATCACATAATAATGTAGGTGGTGCGACCAATATTGAAAGGGGTCTAGATTTTCACACACCCTATAAGTCCTGAAAGTTATATTGGACTAACTTGAAAACTGTGGATGGTATTGTGCTAACGAGCAAAAGTTTACAGACGGACTGACAGACAAACATGAGCAGTAGCATAAGCTCCGCGACCTTTGGTCAGCAGAGCTAATAACAAGAGGGCTGTGTGAACAGCCCATGCCTCAGCTGATCTTGACATTCATCACACTTGCAGCTCTATGAACTTGGGAAAGGATCAAGGACACCATGTTCTGAGTAAGTCTGAACTTTATAGAAGAACACTTACATGTGCAACATCAAAGTTAAAGTAGCTCTCAAGTTATAATGAAGAATAAAATTCATGTATGTTGCACTGTGACCCCACAAACGAGGTCAAGGTCATTCATGTACTGTCTCAGCATGACCTTCATACAGAATAATTAACATGTGTAGCTAACTCAAAACAGATCTCAAGTTATCAAGTAAACAGTAAATTTTGTGTCAGTTGTCCTGTGAATTAGCATTAGAATGCCCATTGACTTACATAGTAATCAATAGGAAAACTGCATCGAACGATAAGTACCCAAATTGCAAATCCTTAAAAATCAGGAATCCAAAGCAGTGCCACCTTGTAAACAACTGTTTGACCCTTCCACAACAACATATCCATCACATTTCAGCTTAATCTGAGGGACCGTTCTGACAACAAGCGAAAAATAGCAAAACCATGTACAAAAAATTCCTAAAAAAATTGCAGCGCCACCTGGTGAACAAATTGGGAACTAGGTGTCCCCGGGAGTGTCTATGTACGATATCAAAGCAATTGGGTACGCAGTTTCGGAGAAGAAGATTTTTTAAGATTTGTCAAAAAAAAAAGAACAAAAAAATTCATTAAAAATCCAAAAATCACTGGAGCATGAACATTTGAACAAAATTGGTAGAAACCCACCCAAGGTACATTGCCACAAAGTTTGAAGTTAATCTGGATGACCATTTTGGAGAAAAAGTAGAAAATGCGAATTAGCATTAGAATGCCCATTGACTTCCATAGTAATCAATAGCTGGGAAAGCTGCATTGACCGACAAGTACCCAAATTAAAAAAATCGTTAAAAATCAGGAACCCGCAGCATTCCCACATAGTGAACAACTTTGTTTGACCCTTCCACAAGGAACATATCCACCATGTTTCAGCTTAATCTGAGTGACGGTTCTGGAGAAGAAGTCGAAAATAGCTATAACACACAAAAATTCATAAAAAATTAGAAAAAAATTGCAGCGCCACCTGGTGAACAAATTAAGAACTAAGAGTCCCAGGGAGTGTTCCTGTGTGATATCAAAGCAATTGGGTGAGCGGTTTCGGAGAAGAAGATTTTTTAAAATTTACCCAAAAAAGAACAACAAAATTCATTAAAAATCCAAAAATCACTGGACCGTGACCATTTGAACAAACTTGGTAGAGACCCACCCAAGGCACATTTCCACCAAGTTTGAAGTGAATCTGGCTGATGGTTTCTGAGAAGAAGTCGAAAAAGTTAATTGTGGACAACGGACGGATGACGGACGAAGGACGACAGACGACGGACGGACGACGGACGACAGACCCTCAAAAAACCTCAGCTGACTGACAAGTCAGCTGAGGTAAAAACTAGTAACATCAATAGTGATACTAAAACTTTATAATCAGTGCCAGGATCAAACTTGACATTATGTTTTATTTAAGAAAATATATACTTTTTAGCATATTAGATGGTAACCATTAAAAAATTTAAATATTAATACATGAAGTTGCAAAGTGTAACATGCCCTTCAACGCTATTATGTCACACACAAGGGAAAAATGTCTCCATGCGCAAACTATCTGTAGAAGTCAATATTGTTTCAATCAGATGTAAATGTTTTAAGTTAGGAGAAAAATGCATAATTTGCTGATAAATAGGTCATGACCCATGAAATATATGAACCTGACCTTCAATATTAATAGGCAAATGTAAATAAGCAAAAAAGTCCCTATGCACAATCCATCTGTAGAACTAAATTCCACCAGAATTGGACAATAACTTTCATGTTGCGAAGAAAAGTGAATTTAAGAGAAGTAGGTCACTGTTATTATATCAGGAGGCCAACTTCAAAACAGGTTTATCGTGCTTATGCAAGGACACTTTTGAGATCCAAGAGCACTTTGACCAAACACTACAAAACTTGATGCACCCTCATTACTGAATGTCACAGTAATGAATAAATATGTCACAGTGACATAGAAATGTGACCAGTTCACTCTGATGAAGTATTCGTGTACAACCTCCCCCCTTCAAGATGCTGCAAACACTGTTTACACAATTTTCACATTTCCATCCAGATATTACAAAATAGTGAAGGAGGCAATATTAAACTTAACTAACATTGTCATAACTCTGGTTAAGTCCTGCTGTTATATGGAGATAACTTGAAAACTGTTGACATCATTGGCAAATTACCTCTATTAACTTTACAGTGCCAGTGACCCTGGATAATGAGGTCAAGGTCATCCATATTACATGATACATTTATGCACACCATGATCAATATCATGGTACAATTTTGGCCTATTTAGCTTAACTCATTCCATCCTAATGACACTTTTCCCCGCCAATATCTACATGTCGTCTGTTAATTGTATTTTACTAATTTAGGGATTATTTTTCAAAATTTTGGATGAAACTTGCATGGAAGATCATTCCAAATTGCATGCCCATGGTCAACAGCTTTCCTTGGCATGCTCTGGGCGCAATGCACCCAGAGCATGCCAAGGAAAGCTGTTGACTCAGTCTTCTATCAGGGTGGAATGAGTTAATCATTTTTTTTTAAATTCAGAGTTTTATTGCTTTCAACACATTTTGGCTCATAACTACTATCAAAATACAGATGATGCCACTTATCACCATTAATTGAGATTTGACCTCCTCCACAATCCCACCAAATTGCATAATGATCCCGTACAAATTACAGATGGCACAGCATTCACAAGATTTTGACATTTTGACCCCTGTACTCCAACTGGCCCTTGAACCTTGACCTTTAACTCAGACAAAAAACTATTACTGTTCTACTGTTCAAAATGTGCACCCCGCAATTCAACTTTCTATAAATGATCTGTTTATGTGAATCCAGTTGTAATGTTTTGAGTTATTGAAGAAAAAGGATAAACTTAGTAGTAATTGGGTCATGGTGATTAAACCAGAGCCATGCCCAGGGGGCATGAATGTCTCGCCAGCATTCAGTAGCAATGTAATTGTAAGACCAAACATTATAATGGTATTTAGTAGATCTATGTTGAATGTATCAAGTAAATCTCAATATATTTACTCACAGTATAACACTTTTTTTTTTTTAAAAAACAAAATGGCCAATAAAGTATATAACATCTTAATACAAATCAGAGCTTGACATGCCAGTTTCAAGCTTCGTAGTGATAGATGTCATGTAAAGCACTTAATACCCCTTGGCCAACATGACTTCATATGTTCAGTTACCTAAGTTTGACCTTCAAAGGACACTTCAAGATAAATTTAAGAACACCAAAAATAAAGCATAGGTACTTTGCTATTCATGTTAAATAGTAACTAGGGACCTACAATCAACTATACCAAAGACACACAAGGAAAATAAGATTTGTCGAGTCAAAAGTAGGTCAAAGTCATCCACTTTCAAGAGATTTCTGACGTTTTGTAAGATGCAAAGCTAGTATAAATTTGGTGAACTTGGTTTGACTCTTGGCCATGAATAGCATTGTACATTCGAGGATGCAATGCATCGGACCTCCAAAGTAGGTCAAAAATACATCAAGGCCACCCACTTTCAATAGACTTCTAAAGCTTTCCTAAGAAGCAAAGGTGGTGTAAGTTTGGTAAACTTGGCTTGAATTCGTCAAAAGTTGCAGTGGTAACGCCACGTTTTGCATTTCACACATGAAAATACATTTAGGTCGTTGAAATCAGTTGAGGTCATCCAATTTCAACAGGCTTCTGAAGCTTCTAAGTGTGACAGTGATGACCCTCATCTCTAGGGATGATTACAATGAATCATCCACCCAAGCATGAAAGCCTTTCCTAGTCTAGTTAGTGAAATAATGCCACTCAGAAGTTTTTCTCCAATGCTCAATCAAGCATAAAGTAATCAGTGAAGTGTGACAGTGATGACCCTCATCTCTAGGGATGATTACAATAAGTCATCCACCCAAATATGAAAGGCCTATGTAGTCTAGTTACTGAAATAATGCCACTCCGAAGTTTTTCTCCAATGCTCAATCAAGCATGAAGGAATCAATGAAGTGTGACAGTGATGACCCTCATCTCTAGGGATGATTACATTAAATCATGTACCCAAATATGAAAGGCCTATGTAGTCTACTTACTGAAATAATGCCACTCCGAAGTTTTTCTCCAATGCTCAATCAAGCATGAAGTAATCAATGAAGTGTGACAGTGATGACCCTCTTCTCTAGGGATGATTACAATAAATCTTCCACTCAAATATGAAAGGCCTATGTAGTGTAGTTACTGAAATAATGCCACTCCGAAGTTTTTCTCCAATGCTCAATCAAGCATGAAGGAATCAATGAAGTGTGACAGTTATGACCCTCGTCTCTGGGGATGATTACAATAAATCATCCACCCAAATATGAAAGGCCTATGTAGTCTAGTTACTGAAATAATGCCACTCCGAAGTTTTTCTCCAATGCTCAATCATGCATGAAGTAATCAATGAAGTGTGACAGTGATGACCCTCGTCTCTAGGGATGATTACATTAAATCATGTACCCAAATATGAAAGGCCTATGTAGTCTAGTTACTGAAATAATGCCACTCCGAAGTTTTTCTCCAATGCTCAATGAAGCAAGAAGTAATCAATGAAGTGTAACATTGATGGCCCACATCTCTAGTGATGATTACAATCAATCATCCACCCAAGTATGATAGCCCTATCTGATCTAGTTAGTGAAATAATGCCACTCCGAAGTTTTTGGTTGACGGACGGACGGACTGACGGACTGACGGACGGACAGACGGACGGACGGACGTCCGGAAAGTGACAGCTTAGTCTCGCAAACAGCTAACGCTGGCGAGACAAAAAGGAGGTCACCAAGTAGTGTTTTGTACAATATGCACAAGTCACATTTTGATCTGGAGGCTCAATTCTCCTTTCCACTGATGTCAAAGCTACATGCTACCATTACCAAATGACCACTTTCAACTTTACAGGCCTTGGGAGCTGACAAAAATGGGTCAAGGTCACTAATATAATATATAATATATTAGCATTGGTCATGATCTATACATGTATATCCTATAAATTTGGCATGTCTAGCTCAGCTTCTTTTTGAGATGAATAATTTTGCACCTTTAGACATATTTCTGTCAAAGCATATATATGGCATCTCAGTATCGTATACAACCCAGATTTTGACCTCCACCATGATCCCATTAAATTTCATGAAGATCTATCAAATATAAACGATGCTGGAGTGGTCATGAGACTTTCACATTTTGACCCATACATTACATAATGCTGTAGGTGGCACCACCAATATTGCACTCAACTGATATTTTCATATACACTGTATGTTCTGAAAGTTGTTTGGGGCTACCTCAAAAACTGTGGACTGCAAGCCAAAGTTCACAGATGCATGGACTGAGTGACTGCATAAGGTCTGCCACCTTACGTTAGCAGAGCTAAAAAGAAGATCTTTCTACCATTGTATGCACAGAACATACCAAAACACTCACAATCATTAACAATTGTAATATGATAATTCTATAAACAATTTTGAACATTATCCTAAATATACACATTAAAATTTTAAAAAAAATATATGTTGGGCATGCACATAAAACACATGATTCAATTCAAAATGCTCTGTCAGAAGCTTATAAACTGCTCACTTAATCACAAAGGATTTCTAATTAAACACTGTGTAAATAATTCAACATTTACAATCCAGGCAGATCCCATTGTTTGTCAAAAATCTAGAAAAAATACTCTTCCTAGTTCACCAAAAGATGCCGGGTTAAAAATTACACATCGGTAGTCTCATATTACCAATCTCCAGAAGTGAATTATAAATTTTCAATTTATTGCCAGCCGGAAAAGAAAGCATCAGAAGTGGAAGCTATACAACTCATAATGGCGAAGTCGTCTTATGTTGCTGTGCAGGATAAATCATGCAGTGCCTTGAACACACTTTTTCACATGCTCATGTAATTCACATAGGCACTATTACAAGGCACCCACACAGGAGATCAATAGTAAAACATCAGCACAAAGATGCATTCTTCTCTACTCTTTCAAAATTGCATTTTCACATCCAAAGCCCACTCCTTCTTCTGTTCTGAATCAATATGGTATGAAAATTTTAATACTAACATTGCATACCGTCTTGCCAGGTTTGAAGAGGGAATTCCGCTACATCAGAGAAGCTTGGAGCAGCGCAGGCATGCCAGCAAAAGACGCCCTGTGAACACTTGGCCTCACCACCCTGCAGACCACTGGTGGAAATTGGGAACTTTCACATATGAATTATTTGCCGATCAATTTTATAGACTGCCACTATTGGGATTACCTATGTGGAGGGGACGACCCTGGCCATGTTCACAAGGGAAAAACACAACCATGCACATGCGGAATACAACAAGCAGTAAGTGGGACTCCACCGATTTCTGGGATGGCATCCCCAGCTGTATTATGCTCTGTACCTATAAAATCAGAGATGTGCCAATATTAGAATCCTGGTGCCAGTTCCCTAATGAACCTACAGCACCAACCGGCTGGCTGTACCAGCAAAAAAAGAAGAAGAAAAAACGGTATAGATAATCAACAATGAAGCCTGGGCATGGGACATATGGACATGTATACTCTACAGCCAACCAGGGAACACACACAGAAAGAGCGTCAAACATGGGTTACCCTCCATAAACTGCGTGGCGAACTCGTCAAATGAAAACTCCCCTCGGTGGTGTGTCATCGTGCTAGATCTTCTGCTATGAATCCAACCCAAAAACTCCCTGTTTCTACAAAATTGGATGTCACTATTTCTTGGAGAATTATATAATTTGCATATGTTATGAGGACTTTTAAACAGGTTCATGCTATCTCTGTTTGTTTGATATTAATTATACGGTCCCACCTGTGAATTCGCAAAAATTCCCACACTCTTAACACACTGTCCACCACCCTGGGTAGGGGGCCAACATACCAATTGCATGTTAATTCCATGCATCCCCACCAGGCCCGGTAATGTGTGTTTTTATCAGTGCTTTTGCTGTATTAGATATTAATGCCCCTTCAAAGGACTTAACACAAGATGTAATCAATTCTTCCATTATGACATTTTATTTGCTTTCCGTGAACATGTGTTTAGTAACTTTTCCGATATGGTATCGACAGCGAAATGGTATTATATGGCTCTGAGCAAGCTTGCCTGCATTCTAAGAAATGGCCAGGGTAAATAAATGTGCCCTCTTGTAAGGGCCAATACATTATTGATAAGCTTTTGTTTTGCCCACAATGGGTGGAGATCTCCAGCAACCCTGGCTGTTTTCTCTGTGAACGGGTCATCCATGTCTACAAACGACACAAAGAATTTCCATCCATTTGTCTGCATGCATTTTACCCACTGTTGTCTCGTGCACCATTGGCTTGTGAAACACATGTCAATTGACGTCTTATGCTAATAGCCCGCCCCAGCCAGACCACCAGGCCCCTGCAAACACAGGCACCATCCACTAACCTGTTAGTGCTCCAGGAAGACGGCTGTCTTGGAGTGGTTAAAAACATATATGTATCTATGCATGTATGTGTATATGTTTATATACATACATATGACTGGTAATTACTGCTTTCTCTATCCCTCTCCAACAGGCAGGTAATGCAAGATCTGTTGACAGCTATGACAGGAGATGAACACACAGCTGGGATTCCTGTTTTACCATGACCGTGAGACACAGCTAACATGCTGTCAGAATTTGTTGGAATATGGAATGAGGAAAACAGAGAGGTATGGGATTCATACAACATGAAACCTAGGCATTTTTTGAGTCCTTTGCCATAATAACAAGAATTCATAAGCAAGTTGAGACAAAATCACATGACTGCTTATATCAACTATATCTAAAATTCTCAAAAAAACCCCAAACTTTTTTTATGAAACATGCCTTTGTGAACTGCAAGACCATCTTACCTTTTGAAGTACATATCATACTTTGTTAATATTTTTTATTTATGTCTGTACTATGGCAAAGCTTGCATACAACAACTTACCCAAAGACTGGGGAAAATTAATATATAAATGTGCAATTTGTGCCTGTAAAAACCTGCTACCTAAGGGCTAGACATTTGTATATATGCTACACTGTGAAAACATTTAAAAAGCAAACTTGTACGAAAAAAAAAAAGTTTTACACTATGCAGCCCATACAAATTTCTTCAAGAGGATTTCATCATTTCATCACACATCCGGTCAAAACAATCAAATCACTTCCCCAATCAAAGATAAACTGTTGCAACAAGGTTAAGGAAACATTAATTCACTTGATGTGTAAATGTGAAGTAGACATCACATTAAGTTGCCCAGCTCCATCACAGTCACTCAACTGCAACATCACAACCCACAGGAATAAAGAACAATTTTGAGAGAGACAATTACAACTATGGCTGTGATCGAATACAAAGGTACAATTTCCACTTGAGCAGCACCACATCAGCATATTTATACAATGAAAATGAGATCAATACATATGGGCTTTTACCACACTTTTAATGGTTCATTTTCTACCCATCTAACACACGGAGATGGAATCGGATCATATCGGAAATGTAGTGCCATGTTATTATGCCAGTGTTTGCAATAAAGAAACAGGAGATTCTGACTGACAGGTGCGATACAGAGGGTACAATGATGTTCGCCAACCGGGAATTGTTGATGCTGAAGGAATAGAATCTTTTCTTCCGTGCCAATTTTTCATTTTCCAGGTCTTTGACAAAGTTCATATGATCCACTGCCACACTTAAATCGTAATTGAACTTGTCACTTTCATGTATGTTGTCAACATATGGATATGGTTTACACATGTATTCATTATGTCTATAGTCTGTGCACCTACTTCTGGGCCTGTACCAAGTGCTAAGAGCTACTGGTTTGCATTGGATTCATATATGAAAGGAACACCAAATGCATCCTACTCAATAGTCCTGTTACTCTGCACTTCATAATCTAACAAAAAATACCCACAGTTCCAGTCAAAATGCAAGTTTACTGACCATGTTTAAATATCCATTTAACTACGGAGTAGTTACACTGTACAAGATAACATGTAAAACATTCACTTCTTTTTATCATGCAAGTGTATATGTCTGAATAGTTTTCAAAGAGAAATGCAAAACAGTATCAAAACAGCGCCAGACAATGCAGACTTGCTTTCCATGCGAATACAAAACCAATGTGCTGCTATTACATTTCTGTGTGTGTCAATTTTATATCAACAAGCATCACATTCAATCAAATAGAGAACACTGTAGACATTACCGATGTTTCTGTCTGCTCTGTTTCTGCCAGCTATAAAAGACCCACACACAAACAGCACTCATTTATTTAACAACATCGACTCGCACGTGCCTGGTGTGTCAAAATAAAAACTTTTCGGGAAAGGGCTGTGGACCTATACTTTGTAGGTTGTTTGTTCACTTTTGCGAGGATATGCTATATCAACTATCTACTGCCAGGCCGCCTCCCCGTTGAGTTGCTAAAGCTCATTTCTGCACATTTATGATCAATAGAGCCTTGATGTGAGGCAAAGATCTCCTTGGATATGCTCGTCTACAACACTACTTGTTTATGCTCCATGTGCAACGATTACTGTGCTGTTCACCATCTTTCTTTGTTCTTCGCTGCATTTAGTCATTTCCTGTTCAATGGTAGCTTTTCTTGGGCCCTTCAATTGGCATTTGGGGATTCATATTTAATGTCAACTACATCATAACCACTGCCAAAAACAAGAAAACAATCATGCCATGCTACTGTTAACACTAAGTTGACATGTTCTGTTCTTTATAAACACAGAAATATCAAACAGTACTGTTCGATATAAGCTTGCAGACAATGGCGGGTAGATATTCTGTCTGTCACAAGTTAAGCTTCTGACGAATCAAGTTACAAAAGCTTACATTTTCTTCTTGACAACAAGATGATGTTGATTTCTTGCCTTTGCACTGCTTTTTTGGATAACAAAGTACCGTAACCAGACCCGAGAGGGCTTAATATAGGCATTGCCTTTATCCCGATTGTATTTTTTTGAAATAAAATATGTTTAAACCAACCAGACCCCTCGTACACTGGCCAAAATTTGGCTGTAGATTACAAGTCGTCTGTTTCAGTCCTTTTTGCCTAATTTCAACAGTAATGAAAAACAATTTGAATGAGATGTGTAGCAGAGACCTATCAATATAACATACCCCAGGTCAAGTTTTGCATGGGTATGCAGGTTTTGGGGTTTTATTAATACCCCACTTTTGGATCTAACCGCTAGAATGGTGACATTGCTCACAGGTATGTGTACACACATATATATATGTCCTTCACCAGACATGTCTCATTTTTTTATGTCAAACATTCTATAAATAACTTTCACCTCATACTTTCAATTTGTTATATCTATCAGGTGATATATGATATGCACACAAATATTTCTTCCTTCCTTCCTGACTGTGGGTCGTCTAATGGTAGAATAGTGATTTGACACAAGTGACAAGTCCATGCATGCACTGTAACAGTAGGCAGGCATGGGCACCTCTCTTCTACTTAAGATTAAAGGTAACTACCCCATTCCCCACAGGAAGCTTCAAGTACATGTATGCAAAAATTAACAATAAATGACCACATCCTTTTTTAAACACAACCAAAGTTTTGTTATTTCTTTTTGTTTTTTTTTTTCAAAACAGGCTTCTTTTCAGCAATTTTACTTTATAAATTCTGTGATATGCTTCTTTATCAACTTTTTTTTTTCAAAGCATGCCTGCAAAAGTATGTTCCACATGACCACTTCACAGATTACAATGTATTCCCTGACAGAACACAGCCATTAGATGCTGTTTGATTCAAAATTACCACAATGTACTTTTTGTACTGTTGAGGTGAGGTGATTGCACAAAAACATGCACTATACCAGGAAGTATGGTCAGCCATTTTACATGTACATGTGATAGCCACACATAAACTTCTGATATGTGTGTGTTTGTGTGTGTGTAAAATATGAGAGTATGATTTTCACACCTTCAGCATCTGGGCGTTTTTTCACTTGTTATGTCCAACAGAAGACTGACATAAAACAATACATTAAGCATTTCTTGAAAACTAGAAATATTGAACTGTACTGTTGAAGCAACATATGAAGAAAACCCAGAGCAAGTATGCATGCAGAACAGGTAGATGCCCAGCCACCTGGTGTCATTATTATGAACAAAAAAATAGTATTTTGAGGGGAAAATCAATAGAAATCTTTTTGTTGTTGTTGTTGTTGTTGTTGTAAACCATCCACAGATTAAAGTAACAAGCCACGAGCCAAATGCCCTAAAATCACTATATGACACAACAACTGATCAGAATACCTGTGGCGCAAGGTTGAGTTAAGACTGAAGCAGTGCCATCTGAGCCTAAGCCTGAGAGTGCTACCCTCTAATGGAGACAAATATAACTAAATGTATGGGATGCTAGATTGTTCTGTTCATCAGCTTCATATGTTCACTATTTTGCTCTCCCACATTAAGTTGGCACTTTAGGGTTATCTTTTAGCAATCTATGGGCTCTATTTTGCCCAGTACTGTGTATCAGGATAGCAGATATTTGCATTACAAATCTTAGACACAAACTTAGAAACTTTTGTGCATCAGTGAAGACTCAAATAATCCATCATCTCAGCTAATGCTATATTGATTTATGAAATTACAACCACTTACTGTTCAAACAGCATTGGTTTTTATCGACATCTTGCCACACAATGGTGGTGACTGCAAGTTTTGTTTACATTTACTGCCATTGAAGGGATTCACGGATGGTTCAATCTACTTTTGTAATGCTGTCCTATATTTAAAGAGTTACGAAACATCATACAATGAAAATGAGGCTCCCTCTTTCCAGCCTGTGTGACAATTTAAACCAAATGAAAAATAAATCTGCAATGTATGAATTATGGTTCTTTGGAAACAGTCAGTACTTGCCCATTGTGTTTTCCAATTAAATCCAAGGTTAATTTATTAAAGCCAAGGGTTTTTTCAGCCATGGCCAAGCAAAGTAGACCAATATTCTCAAGCCGTGCATGTGTGGGATTCCCCCACTGCCCCAGGTCCAAGGTTTGGGCAAGGCGTTAGGTACCTCCCCAGGTCCAAGGTTTGGGCAAGGTGTCAGGTACCTCCCCAGGTCCAAGGTTTGGGCAAGGTGTCAGGTACCTCCCCAGGTCCAAGGTTTGGGCAAGGTGTCAGGTACCTCCCCAGGCCCAAGGTTTTGGCAAGGTGTCAGGTACCTCCCCAGGTCCAAGGTTTGGGCAAGGTGTCAGGCACCTCCCCAGGTCCAAGGTTTGGGCAAAGTGTCCAATACCTGTCCATTTACATCTTCAATCATACATGGTTTTGTAAATTGACGTGCTTGCTGACCATTCCCTGGTCACTTGATTATACCCCATATTTGTGTCCATAAACCTCCACTTTGCACAGTTTGCATGAATAATGAGGTAGGCCTACAAATCAAACATGTAAAAGTTCCCGTGATGTCCTTCCAGCCTCAAATAATCATGTAACCTGGTTTTCTATGTGGTCAAGTAAAACATGGGGTACCTCCATAAGTAAAATGAGAATCACACTGCTGCCTGATCACACTGGAACCTGCTCATGCGGAGGTGACGCCAAGTCATCTTTTGTTCAGTGCAAGCATGATCATCCCCATACTACATGTACTGTACTTATAAGTGCAGGAAGGAGGCTCATTTCAAGAGAAGGGAGCCAACAGTACTTTGACTCATCTAACCCCATGCTCTATGTTGGTCTGTATGGAGCTGTGCATTTTTACACTAAGTTTTCAGGTTAGATATGATTGAATAGGTTATATATATATATATATATATATATATATATATATATATATATATATATATATATATATATATATATATATATATATATATATATATATATATATATACATACATATATATACATGTATGTATATACACATGTATATATATATATACATATATACACATGTATATATGTATATATATATATGTATATATATATATATATATATATATATATATATATATATATATATATATATATATATATATATATATATATATATATATATATATATACACACACACACAGCCATACAATGAAATATTATTATAACAACACTCAGATATCCGACATACATTGTATTCATCATAATAACACCAGTTTGAATGGCAAAATGTTCATTTTCTTTGTTGTTTAATTTATTTTTCTGACATATTCAATTATCTGACACATTTCTAAGGGAACAGGCGGTGTCATTATAATGAGTTTTTCACTGTATATATGCAGTTAAGCTACCACCGACGTCTGTTGTGCCAGGTAAGGCAAAAGGGCCACATGTTTGCCACCCAGTACATGCAGCAAACCAGTGAATCTCATTTGGCACATGAAGGCAACTTAATGGCTTAAATATTAACACTGTACAGTGGCTATACACCATTATACCATGTATAGTAGCTATACCCCCAGAAAATAAACAATGTACAGTGGCTCTACACCAGTATACCATGTATAGTAGCTATACTTCAGTATATAAACAGTGTACAGTGGCTATACGCCAGTATACCATGTATAGTAGCTATACCCCAGCATATAAACACTGTACAGTAGCTATATACCAGTATAAAAACAATGTACACTAGCTATACACCAGTTTGTACATTATGCACAGTGGCTGTGCACCAGTTCTTTCAGTTTAGTCAATGGACAAAATGCTGTAAACTGCTTTATTTTTGCATGTTTAAATTTTAATGTTTTTTTTTTATTTTTGAAATTTCACTATAGTTTTAATTTTACTACTTTGGGCATATGCCTATTCATACAATGCTAAAATACTATTTTATTGTGTGTGGGTTTTTTTTTGTTTTTTTTGTTTTGTTTTTTTGTTTGTTTTTTATTATTATCCCGGTTTGGCGCCAGCAGTAAAATCAGGGAAAATAAGAACATAACTAGGAAAGAGGACTTGCTGCATAGCAAATCAGTGTGTGTGTCTTCAAAGCATATTGGTATGGTAATGTACAACTATTCCATAACACAGGAGTATAAGTTGGAATGGCATTTCTATCTATTATAGTTTTGAAGTTATTCAAGATTTAAAATTTTGAATGGTGCTATTTAGCATAATTAAAATTGCTACAACTTTTATTTTTAATTCATTAGGTGTACAATGGTCAACAACCCCCTAGTAGAAGTTGAAATGACATCTCTATCTATAATATATATAGTTTTGAAAATATTCAAGTTTAAAAATTTTAAATGCTGCTAATTAGCATAATTTGAATTGCTACAACTTTTGCTTTAGATTCATTAGATGCGCAATGGTCAATGACCCCCTTGCAGAAGTTACAATGACATCTCTATCCATAATAGTTTTGAAGATATTCAAGTTTTAAATTCATTAGATGCGCAATGGTCAATAACCCCCTAGAAGAAGTTGGAATGATATCTCTATCTATTATACTTTTGAAGATATCCAAGGTTTAAAATTTCAAATGCCCCTAATTTGCATAATTTTAAACATCTTCATTCCTGTGTATAAAACGGTCAAACTCCTTGTATAGAGGTACAATCATGCCAAGTTTGGAGTTTCTATGTAGAGTAGTGTTCGAGAAAAGTGTCGGACAAATTTGCTGGTAACGAAGAAAGAAAGAAAGAAAGAAAGAAAGAAAGAAAGAAAGAAAGAAAGAAAGAAAGAAAGAAAGAAAGAAAGAATTTCAGGAAAAACAAAAAAGTGTGTGTTGACACACACACTTTAACTAAATTATACCAGTTTAAGTGGCCTAGCACATATATCATGATAATAATGTATGTTGTTCAAATATTTCTGTTCATGAATTGGCTTCCATAGTATTGATCAAAGTATGATGCTGAAAAATAATTTTGGTAAGTATCCTGGAGCAGGGATTCTCTGAGGAAAAAAAATTAACACCTATTAGACAAATGATCAAAGCAAACCAATCTTACATTGCCGCTTTGCACCTGCACTGCTGCTTGCTCATGTTCAACCACTCTTAATGCCTAACTATGGTGTCACCTGGTGTTCACCAAGAGAACTAGCCTTTTTCATTAAATGTTGTCTTACCCTTCACTTAACATGTCTGATGCATTTTACAGGAAGCCACATTTTCTGGGGATTTTCGAGATTTTTATCCAAAGCACAGTCAACTGATACAAATCTTGTTTTGTTGAAGGTATTACATAAAGCTCTAATGTATTTGACAATCTCTGACCTTGTTAAGTTCCTCATGACAGACAGGTCAAACCAGGTTAGAGCTTTGTGCTTTTAACTTCTATACATAAAACCCTTGTGAATTAAAGGAGCTTGCTTTCAATGTACCCTCATTGTTCAGTCAGGAGTTTTTATATTGTCTGGCAAGTAGGCAGTGTTTGAGTATCAGTGCGTCAAACATGGTCTTCTGCCTCAAAAAAGATAATTTCCTTTATATGGCCTTAAAAAAAAAATAATCTCCTTAATGCTGCCTAAAGAAAAATACAGTGGTCCCTGTCTTCAACGACCCCTCCTATGAATGACCACCTGGTTTGAAAAAACAAATTTGGTTGCCAAAGTTGTTTTTCTTTAATAATCTACTTCTTATGAATGACCACCTGTTAAACGTGCCCAGCGACCATGCAAAACAAACGAAAGTTACGACTGCATAACAAAAATTTGAGTTATATCCGGCCACTACAGTCCAGCCCTCAAGTTGGCCAACAAAATACATACATGCAACTTACCCATTGTTATAAAATTTACCTGATTCTTGTCAGATTTATTGAGTGCAAACAATAAAGGATGTCTTTCTATAGTAAATTTCCTTATTCATAACAAGTATTTAATTTGAACAATCCGTATCTATTCCTCCTTATTTCAAATTCTCACAAGTGTCAGATTCTACCCTTTCCTTTTATTTACAACAGCAGTGAATGTGGCATACTCGGCATGTATTGGGCCTCTCCATAGCAGATCTCATAGGATTTTACCACCCCATATTTCTCTGTATGCTGGGATATTATGGAATGTTTGATTGGCAGAATTCATATGTGATGGGAACTTTATTGCTACCACTCATGATAGCTTACATCATCCACCTTTGAATGCTAATCAGAATGCATGATGAAGGTTGCCAAAGCTCTCATGAAATGTCTGGAACAATCTTCGTACCCGAAAGATAGTCGACCCATGAGGTCATCGGTTTTTTTGCATACAAAACCTAAACATAACCTAACCACAGCAGATTAGCAAACAGCCACACAATTATTATTATTATTATTATTATTATTATTATTATTATTATTATTATTATTATTATTATTATTTCTACTTGAACTATCAACGACCACCTGCATTATACAACCGCTTTTCGGTCTGCACTGGAGGTAGTCACTCAAAAGAGGGACTACTGTAATCTCTCTAATGCTGCCTCAGAAAAAATGAATGCATTCACACCTTTTTGACAGAAACCATTGAGTGTGACTTGACAGTCACTATATAATAAAGCCAAATATGACCCTATAGTTATCAGCTTAAGGGTTTACTGGGTATTTTGAGTGGGTAAATAATGCACATAGGAGTATTGAAAAAAACTCTGCAAAGAGATATGTAGCAAGACTTACCACAAGTTAAGTTTTTACCAGATTTTTTAGAACTTGTTATGGTACTGCATACAATGGTATATAATGTGTACAGTGGTCCCTGTCTCTTGTAAGGCCAACCCAAATGCACCAGAATTATGGCCTGATGATGAGCGGCATGGCATATTTTGAGGGGGAAAATAAAAGCAAAACGCCATCTCTGATGCATATGGAAGTGACCTGTACTGTAGGGGTGGCCTCTCTTCAGTGGGGCCTTATAAGAGGGTGACTGCTGCATTTTATGGAACATTCATTGACACTTGCTGATGAAATGCTCCGTTTGACCTGATTTTCCTGTTCATCCAGTGCTGAAGGTGTTTCATCCAGCATAGCCCAGCATCCAGAAAGCCCAGCTACTTACTCAGCTTTGTCTCACACCCAGTGTGATTGTGACTCCTAATGCCAGTCACAGTCAGGGGCCAGAATGTCTCCTAAGCAACAACCTGAAAGCTGGGACAGCCAGAAAAATCAATATACATGTACATGTACTTGCTGAGTTACTCCTATCAAGCAGTGTGGATGTAGTTAAAATTTAGAAGGTGACCCGCAAGTTCAGATTTCTCTTTTAGTTTTCATAAAACTATGTCTGGGTGCCAACCCAGACATTGTGTTTTTCCAAGAATTTTTTTTTTTTCTTTCCTTCTTTCTGCTTAAGGGAGCATGGATGCAAAAAAAAAGGGGGAATAATTCATGTTATAGTGGTCCCCTTCTTATAAGGCCACCTTAAGTGCACCGGAAGTAGCACCTTATGAAAGGGAAGGTCTTTCTTGAGAAGGACAAAATGAAAATACCAAACTTGATGCATGGAGAGACGTCCTCTTGTCAGGATTGGGAGGGGGGGGGGGGGAGGGCTTATAAGAATGGACTACTGTAGTGTCAAAATGAACTAGTTTAGCTGCCATGTGCAAAATAGAATTGACCACAGTTTACTTCTTGTGGTTGTATCATGCACATGGTTTAGCACATACATGACATGCTCATGATAAATGGGTGGCATTTAGACTTGGAGGAAACGCTGCAGTAAGCAGTAAATAGTTGGCAAAGAAGGCACTCTTATTGAAAACACAACTGCAATTATTGTACAAAATCTCTGTAGATTGGATCTTTACTTTCTAGGAAACAGACATCATCACTTTTAGTCACTGTTATGGACCAGTGTGATGAAAAGGCTCCATAATGCTGTCCAGAACAAGTCAGCCAAGCAAGTTCAGTTGGTACACACACTAAGCACAATCAAGTGTGGTTCAGTGGTACCTGTTGTATGTGGCCACCCTCTCCTTTACAAAAAAAAAGGCCACATACACAACAGATGATTTGTCATTACAGGTAAATTAACAGAGAAATTGACTCTAGTGGCCAGAAAAGTGTGGCCATAAAGAGATGATCTCTGATGACACCGGCTGCCCACAGTACTGGACCTATCTGCAATTTATAATGCCATTTCTCAGCCATGATGTGACAAACACAAGGAGGTTAATTACACTTTTGATGACAGTGAAAACAAATTTATAGGTGAATCCTCCTCGTCACCATCTTAAAAGTACACAACCATAAGAGACCACTAGGTAAGGTGATGGCTGGGAAAGCATAGGCTCTCACTGCACACAGGGTCAAACCAGCCTGCTTCCATGGGAACCTATAAAATACCTCCAAAATTTGCCTGAGGCACTCATGAATATACATCTCACTGAACAGGTGTGAAAACCATTACTCCCAGTTACAACACAGCTAGTCCTTTCCCGCTCAAATTGCCCAAAAGCATCCAATGTCATCTGCCTTGGTATTTTCTTAAATTTATCCTAACCGGGTTGGGGGGGGGGGGGGGAGACCCCTGTGGGGATTTAGATGTAAAACCATTCATGATGGGATGCCGTATGTCAATAGCTTTCCTTGGTTTCTTGGGTGGTTGCAACCCACACCAAGGAAAGCTATTGACCTAGGTCTCTGACCAGGAATGGGTTAAAGAATAGGCTGTATCTGTACCAGGGCTGGGGAAATTTGTCCAATATGTTGATCTGCATACCAAGCTTGTAACAATGATCACTTTAATCCACAAATCCCCATTTATAATCTTCACATCATAATGTTGATTGCAATACAAAAGTACAAAAAGTAGCTGCTGACACTAGCCATATCCCCCGCCTACTATCATGGTGGTAAATACACATGATATACATTTGTATATTATAGTAAGTCCAGTGTGAAAAGTTTCCATTGGTGGTAATACGGAAATAAAGACAGAGAAGCTAAACACATTATGGGTCCCTGTTTTGAGGGGAACCAATAAAGATGAAGGTTGTTTGCAAATTGTACCATCTTTAACATGTATGACTTCGGGATCAGCATCTGATTCAGTGCTATTTTAGGGGTGCTTGTAAAGACTCTATCACAAAACAATCAATATGCATAAGAACTGCCACAAACTATACATTTTTTGAAAGCTAACAAATTACTGATTTGTTTTCTCCTGCTGTCCTATGTGTTTGTTGTCCATTGTTTATACAACAATCGTACCAAGTGCTGTCTTCTTTTTCAAAGAAACTTGACGAAACTTGGATTCAACTTTTTTTGTTTTCTGATGTAAAGACATTAAATTTGTGGCCAACTGTTCATAACACATTTTCTTGGAATGTATAATAAATGACCCTTCAAAATTTGCAATGTGGCTACTTCTTATTTTAGAAGGTATCGCCTGGACAAAATTATGCAGATGCTTTTGAGGTGCTTAATGATCTTAATTAATTAATTAATTAATTAGTTAATTAATTAATAAAAGAAAGTGGTCGGTCGAATAAATTAAATGCTATGCACACTTCCAACCTCAGATCTACAAACCCAGAAAATTTCAAAGGACTAGCATTTATAGTTCCAAAGATATGGCCAAGACAAAATTGTTTCTGATCTGAAGGTTTCCTAATGAAATTTTGTTAATTAATGACAGCAATTAGGCACACTAAACAGTGCCTGTGCACACCTACTACCCACGATCTACCAACTCTATAAATTTCAAAGGGCTAGAATTTATAGTATAAAAGATGTGATGCAGAGAACATTTGTTTTGGATGCAAGTGATATTGAAGTGCTTAATGATCTCTCTTAATTAATTAATGAATAAAAGAAAGTAATCAGGGCTAGCATTTATAGTTCAGAAGATAAAGCCCGGAAAAATTTGTTTTGGATGGACGGAAGGACACATAGATGGTGCCCATCACTGTATCCCCCTCTCCCACTGAGGGGGATAATAACACACTTTATATGAACACATTATGTATCCAGCTATAAAAACACCTGGGAAATATTGGATCCCCTGATGCTGTAATTTAGGAATCTCACCTTTGGACTGAGTGAAATCAGGCAACCATGTATCTACACTTCCATGTAGATATTTATTCCACAGAACAAAGTATGCCCCACTTGTCCTCTGTCTGTCATGACCCAGGTAAATAGTAGTAAGTTCAACATTAAACTCATGCCAGCAAAAAAATATGACAGATCAAACACCATGTGCCGTCTCTACGGTGCTATTACCGCCGAAGTGATCTGGCCTCTCAGTGGCAACACACTTTCCTGAGACATGACAAACAGTGGTAAATGTGTTTTCTGGATCAATATGTTGTCGCAGTCCATCAATTGTACAGAATTTCACAAGGTCACAACGGTATAAACCATCAAATTTGCAGCCATGCTCAAATGTCTAAACACATTTTAGCCCCACATATTTACTTCTAATGTGTCTTATCCACTTTTTTGGGGTTGTATATTATGTTTGGACATGACCAAGTGACATGAATACATATATGCATCGTATAACAATACATGTTGACAACATGTACTTTATTGTTTTTATTACTTTTACCATGTTTATCCATATCTTTGAGAGTATCACACATTTTGTACCTGTTGTTCTGCTTCTCCTCTGATCTCCATCCCTAACAATATAATACTTGATTCTATTTACAATGGTACCCTGCTCTAAAAACTCTCATGGGAACCCACATTAGTTTTGAAGACCACTCTTTCAAGACATCGGGGACACATTGCTTTTTTTTAATGTACCTGCAATTCAAGACCACCAGCCATATGTGACCACTTTTGTCTGGCACTAAAGCCCATCTTAAATACCACCGTGTAGCAGTGGTAAGTTTGTCACGTTTCGCATTTGGCACACAGCATAGGGTAGTTACAGTTTTAAACTGGCACTTCAAAGTAAGTCGAAGTAACATCATACAATTATATTAGATGTATGTGAGACTGAAATGCTTTATCTGCAAGATACATATAAATATATACATACAGTACTTTAATGATGTACAATCCAGTGCAAAAAAACAGGGATGTAGCCTGTCAGTATTTTATTTATGTTGTGTTGAATGCACATTATCAGTAATTATGACTCAAAATGCATATACATTGTACATGTATTCCATTGAAATCTCAATTTTCTTCTGGGCTAGTTATTAATTCGTGTTTTATTATATCTAAAACCAGAGCCATGCCTAGAAGCCATGAATGTCTTGCCAGCATTGATCAGCACTGTAATTGTAAGACAAAGCATTAAAATGGTATCTAGTATAGATGTTGTATGCATGAAATGGATCTCAATCTATTTACTGAGAATATGCCACTTTTTTATCAAAATGGCCAATAAAGCATATTACATGATCACATAGATCACAGTTTGACATACCAGTTTGAAGCTTAGCAGTGACACACACACACACACCACCACCACAACTACCACCCCACCCCAACCCCTTTTAAAAGAATCTAAAATAATAAATATCAGACAGAATACTACTGAAGTGGAATCATTCATCACAAAGTACAGAGGCCATGATACAGAAAAGATCTCATGCCAAGCACTTAACTTTATAGCCCAGGGCCAACATGGTTTCATATGCTCAGTGACCTAAGTTTGACTTCTAAAGGACACTCAAGGATAAATATTAGAACACCAAAACAAAGCTTCAGGGATGAAACCATAATTTTATTTACAGTATATTCTCATATTAGCATAAAGGCATAGAAGTTTTGTTGCATCACTTTTTAGAATAAAGTATGCAGTTGGTGTTGTGCAGACACCTTTCATTGAACACATTCACGATAAAAATGGCGAGTCTATAGATAGAATCAAAAGTTATGCCAGTGTTTACCTGTCATAGCCAGGAAACACGTGCTCCGAGCACGGCTTGCCAGCATTACGTCACTGTGTATGAATATGTGATTTGCCCTCTGTTTATAAAACTCATCAAGGAAAAAATATCTGTCAGACCATACAACACAAACAAGCTGATAAGTTCATTTAATAGTTTAGCTGAAACAGTGGGTTAATTACAGGTAAATGGCCCCCAAAGGTGTCAGCACAAGACAACCATGACCTACTTAGTGTGGTAACCTGCACCTGATTGGTCGCAATGGTGTATTCACACCTTCAGATACTTTGCACTTCATGTTGAACAGTAACCAGGTGCCTATGATCAACCATACCCAAGATTTACAAGGAAAACAAGATTTGTTAAGTCAAAAGTAGGTCAAAAAATAGGTTAAGATCCTTCACTTTATCCGGCTTCTGGCATTTTGTAAGATGCACAGCTGGTGTAAATTTGATGAACTTGGTTTGAATCTTGGCCATGACCATCATTTTACACTACAGCGTGCAATGTACATGACCTTCAAAGTAGGTCAAAAACAAGTCAAGGTCACCCACTTTCAATACCCTTCTGAAGCTTCCCAAGAAGCATTGCTGGTGTAAATTTGATGAGCTTGACTTGAATCTGTCAAGAGTTACAGTGGTAACAAAGTATGGACAGATGGCGAAGGTAACAACATTTACCCCTTTAGCCATAGGGCCGAGGGGCACAAACAAACATTTTAAACTGGTAGCTGCTGCTCTATAAATAGGGAGATCTGAGCAAGACTAGGCATAATGGTCATGATGTTTAGATGTTAGGCGCTCCAGCAACATTTGAATGTCTATCCTGTTTTTCCCCGGGGCAGAAACCACTCTGAAGTCCAATAACTGGCAAGCAAATATAAACATGTAAAGAACAATTAACGGTTTACTTACAAAAAGGTGTTTATTTTCAGATGGCCTAATGACCTTGACCTTTGATCTTTAGAGGTCACATCACATGATTACAAACATGTGCACTGTTGCAATTCCCACAATCTGAACCCAACATGATTAAAATTGTATGACAATTGGGCAAATTTCTACTAGATGAACATTTCACATGCTCAAATGACCTTGACCTTTGACCTGTAAAGGTCACACATACATTATGAAGATGTCAATTGTTACAATTTCTACAATTTGAGCCCAACACGATTAACATCAGATGAAAATTGCCCAAATTCTGCCTAGATGAATGTATCAGATGGCCAAATGACCTTGACCCTGAGAAGTCACATCAAATTTACAAAGAAATACTACCTCTCTGGTGATGATTGGTATGAACCATATTATCCAACATTATCAAAGTTCTAACTAGTCAAGTTTAAGAGAAAATGCCACCGAGTTTTCCTTCAGTCCTCATTTAAGCATAGCATGATCAATGAAGAGCAACAGTGATGGCACACATTTCTAGAGATGATCACTATAAATCATCCGCCCAAGTATGAAAGCCCTAACTAGCCTACTGTGTGAAATAATGCCACTCCAAAGTTTTTGGTTGACACAGACAGACAGACGGATAGACAGATGCCTAGTAAGTGAGTGACAAGTCTAGCCAACAGCTAATGCTGCCCAGACAAAAATTTTGAAATAAAATTATTGACATTTGTAGCTGGGCACTGAAATTATATGAATTGATCAAGAAACATGTTTTCTTCACTGTTGATTCAGGAAAGCTCATACATTGAGGAAGGACAAATTGAGAACATTCCCGAGTCCACCAGGAGTGGTCACTTCAGTCTGAATGGCCAGCATTATCAATGCACAAATTGCAAACTTACAGCTTGAAACCTGCCTTGTGAAGAAATACCAAACCTTCCAACATAAATCTAGGGGCATTTTGTCTGATACACTGTGGTGTAACTTGAATGAGTTTGGTGCATCCACATGAACATACAAGTTTTAGGCTCGACATGTCTGTTTGAAGAAATGGAAACATAATACTTTCTGTACAAATGGAAATACATTACAGAAAATATTTGGATCAATAATTAGCTGTACTCCTTTAAAAAAAGGCTATTTATAAATAAAATAAAACAAATATGTGAAAGAGTGAGTCTGAGAGGGGAGAGTGAGAAAGAGAGAGGAAAGAATTCTACATCTAACTGTAAATCACAAAATCAAATAGAAAGTATGATGAATGCATGTTAACATAGAAAGCAATGATGAAAGATATATAAATATTCAACATCAAATACAGCCAGCATGAAAGGCAGAATGTTTCAATACTGGTGCATGCAAACAAATATGACAGGGTCAACGGAGCTCAGTTTAACCTTGTACTTCAAGGATGACAAGCAAGGCTCAGAAAAGATTTGTTTACCAGCAAGTCTGTCTGTGTGTCTACCAAGTGAGCTTGGTCCACGTGGGAATGTAATCTCCATCTCACATACATTTGAAGATATACAAAGGTTTATGTTTGATTGGCAAAACTAAAAATACAGTAACAACAGATCTGAATTAGCTACCTGCATATATATACAGAAATGACCATGACATATCTATTATACTTTTCAATATACTGAAGACACAAAATTTAATTCTCATAATCTAAATGAGCACAGCTTTTGTCAAATACATATGGGTTAGATGTGCAGTAGTGAATACCATATGTGCAGAACTTGAAATGGTACCTCTATTATATTTTAAAAGATATACAAAATGTAAAATTTGAATTCAAATTACACAAACACATATATATATATATATATATATATATATATATATATATAATTTGCATAAAACATTGCAACTTTTACTCCACATACATCAGATGTACAATAGTACTATCACATATACATTGAAGTTCTACTACACTTTTGAAGATAGTCATAATCTAATTTTAATCTATGACACTTTTCAAGATTTAAATTTTGAAACGCCCCTAATTATCATAATTTAAAATGGTACAAGTTCTGTAAATATTTGAGCACAATGGTCAATAACATATTTATACATGTAAGTATTGAAATGGCATCTGTATCTATCATACTTTTGAACACACTGACGATTTGAATTTTGGAATACCCTTATCGAAAATAGTTCAACTTTCGTTCATTATTCATAAGAAATATTTGAATTTGGAATGCCCTTAATTAGCATCATTCACAATGACACATCTTTTTGTTTAGTATTCGTAAGATGCACACTGTGTCCAATAACATGCATTGAAGTTGAACAGGCATCCTTGTCTATTTCAGTTTTGAAAATGTACATATTTGTAGAATGTTCAGCATTACTTGTCTACATAAAACAAGCAACATTTCATGGTACCATCATGCCTGACTTGGGGCTCTAGGTATTCCAGTGTGTGACTAAAACTCAGGTGAATATTTTTGCCAAAATAATGAAAGAGGAAGAACAACAGGCCCATGGGCTTAATGCTCTGTTGACATGGCATATAATCTGATGACCATCACCGAAAAATCTTTTTCTAAAATGCATTCCCTCCATGACCCTGAGACATCAAAGTCATCCATATTATGCAACATCAAACTTCCACATGATACAAACTAGTCCATATTAGTGTATTTATTCCTATTCAGTATTTGTCCCTTTCCTCCTCAAGTCAGCCGAATCCAGCCTTTTTCAATGCAAACACAGAAATCCTTTTTCCATTCTTTATCAAGTCATTTACAGGAAATCATGAAAACTACCCGCTGAACTAGGCATTTTTGCATCAATTTTTACTTTTTGGCAACTGTATTACATATTGCACTTGGAAGTACCACCAATAACAAAAGGAACCTTGATTTTTATTCATTGAATATGTCTACAGAATTTTATGGGGCAAACTTAAAAATTGTAGGTGCTACTGTTGATGATGGATGGATGGGGGTATGACAGACAGACAGACAGACAGGAGTGATCACATAAGTTCTGTGACCTATGGTCAGCAAAGCTAAAACGAAAGACAAGGAAAGAATTCTTTGTGAAACAAAGTGTCTGTGTTGACACACAGGCACAAATAACTATGCACCAGTGACACCTGGTGTTGCGTGAACCTCTCTAATTGCCAGTGTGTCCATGCATGCACTGTCAGGCAGTGGTCGGCCTGGGATGGGCAGAGTCAGTGTTGTCATGTCCACATGCCTGACAAAATCATGCCATGATTTCTTCAGGTACAATCCACTGACTGACAGATAGTCACCTAAGGGAACCAACAGGCTGCCTCTCCTGTGTAATTTCCATATACATGTGTCCGGTTTGTTTCTGGCAGTGGATCTGGCCTATTGTTCTTGGATAATGACCACTGAAAGCCATTTCATTTCTATGCTTCCATTGTTACTGGATGACCTAGGAACAATGCACAAAACAATGGAAGGTTCACCTTTTAATTCTTGTTGAGTTTATGATGATCACCAGGATGATAATTCACATCAGCACTGCTGTTTTTCTTGCTTATCCCCAGGCAATGGCTTTGATACATGTATCTCAAGTCTAACTCACTTCCATTCTTTTTGTACCAGCACACACCTGAGCCACAACAGAGAATCACAGTATCAGGACAAAATACTTTCATGGGGTACACCATGGTTGACCACTGGTTCACTCTGTTACATAATCCACAATCCCTGTCAGTAACACTTCACAACATCTGGCTTGCTGGGCTGAATTCCAAGACAAGTGATCAGAGAAAAATACAGAAGGTGGCCTCTCACAGAGCAGACAGGGATATTATCAATTTTACCCCCTCTGCATAATATGGTGGCCTTTTACAAGAGGTCCTGGGCCCTCTAGCTGGAGGGGTAGTCAAAAGGAGGCCACTGCACGACATTTTCGATAGTTACTCAGACCATAAACTGCCACAACAGCTAATCAAAATGCCTGCAGGTTCCCCTGCTGACATGTCCACTGTCTGATGAATGGTTACTATATTTCAAAATGTTCAAGATGGCAGTTTGTTACCTCATCTGTCATCTTTTGTCTCTTACAATTGACCAACAATTACTGTCTGACCATGGCCAGGGCCAAGGTGCTGTTTCAGTGGTGTCTTCTTGACTCGTTGCCTGAATTGAAAACTTCTGTGTGCTATGGTGAATGCAAATTGAACATGTATACTTTGTTTTTGTACAATCACAAAGGAAAGTCTAGGTATTTTCTCCTCTTTCACTGACAGCGCCAATGGCAAAATTGGTCTTTTTTTTCAGTTTTCACTGAAAAATGTGAGTTTAATGTTCATACCTTCCAAAGTAGTGAGAATAGAGGGGACAGCAAGAACAGAAGCTTCCACTGCTCTCTGTAGAGGACATTTCAGTAACTTAGGGCTAAAGCTGAGTATTCCCATTACTTTTCATTGTAATTTACAGCTTAATAACTTTGAAACCACTCATTGCAGAAACAGCAAAATTTGTATGGTAAAATCATGCTGAAATGCTCATATAAATTTTCTTCTCACAGCTTTAAAAGAAGTCAGTTAATTTGAGGTTAATTTAACATGCAATCCAATGGGAATACACATCTCTAGCCCTGAAGAATTCTGTGTCTTGGATTGTACATTCAGCTGAATACACAGATAATTGTGACTGTTTGTTAGACAGACAGACAGACAGACAAACAGACAGACAGACAAACAGACAGACAGTCAGTCAGTCAGATACACAGAGTTTCTGCTGGTATACTGAGATTGACAGGAAAATTGCACTGACCAGTGTAAGTTTACTCTCATCAGTCTTGGCCTTTCTTGTGAAAGGGTGGGCAAAAAGTTAATGAAACTTGTAATCTTTTGACCGCATGATGCATTTGACCTCTTTCAGTCAAGCCAAAATTGATCTTGGAATGAGATCCAAAAACACCTGTAGCTTTGCAATTCCACAAAAGCCTGTGTGTTTACTGTTTTTTCTTCATATCAATTGGTCTTATGACCAGCAGTTTAGTTTCTGGATTCTTTATCCATGGCCCTGATGTGAGTCTAAATGGTGTAAAAGGGAAGGCCATCTCTCACAGGGGCATGTTTTGACGACATGCACCAACAGCTGGTGCCCCACGTTAGCCTTATGGAGAATCATGAGAATTGGTTTATGCTATCACAATGCTCCTTCAATGATCAGACACATAAGGTACAACAGACTGTGTTGAAGACAGTGTTCAAACACTTTCACAACTTTCAAATTCAGAGACTTTTCAAGCACTTTCCAGGACAAAATTCACGGACTTCTGATGGTACTTTGATACATGAATATGGCATCAGTAGACGACTGGAAAAGCAAAAATTCATGCATGTAAACATATCAGTGGGAGATTAGAAAAGGAAAAAATCATGCATTGAAACAAGGTATCTTAATTTACCACCAAATCAATTTTCAAGGACTTGCAAATTGCATAGACCAACTTATGATTTCATGTACATTTGAAGCCCAGAAAAGATGAAATGAAACTCAATTACTTTAGAACATTTTTACAGTACATGTTTACTCTTTCAGCGCCAATCATGTCTAAAGTGGATCTACTCAAGTGAAACTAGTCTGAATTATCATAAGGATATCAGATGCATATTCCTCATAAAAAAACTTTCATTCAAGTACCAGTATGCCTCTGGTTCCAGAGAAAATACCCCAGGTCAACAGTTTTTCTCGGCACGCATTGGGCGCAATGCGCCTAATGCATGCCGAGAAAATCTGTTGACTCAATCCAAAATTTGGCACTTAAAGAGTTAATCATGATGAATGTTACCTCCCTACATTTAAGAAGCTCAGGATCGTCCTTTTCAAGCCCAACAGGTTGACGATAATGTTAAGACCAACACCATGTGTCTTCATGGGACCTGTCATGCACAGATGTGGTCCCAAATACCTAGCCTTTTGTGTGCTACTGCATTCTGGAATCCACTCATGAACAACAGTATCCAAATGTTTTCTTGCTTGCATAATTATCTTCATACATGTATCAATACTGTATTGACATACTGTCCTTGGAAGTCATCCTTATATCCCTAGTGTCTCTCTGTATTTCTCCTTCCTTCCACTGAGTGTACAATAACAGCAAGACGGGCACAGATAAATATCACAAAAACATCCTTGTTGAGCATATAATATACCAGAGAGAGATGGAGTGGGAGAGGAGAGGGGGAGGAGAGAGAGAGGTGCCTGTCTTGAAAGACCACCTGACTTGAAAGGCCACCTTTTCTGGATACTTTGCTTAGTACCTTTCATCTTATTTGTACAGGTACCTATGAAAGACCAACTGTCTTCACAGACAACAAATTTTGGTCATCCCTTTGGGTGGTCTTTCAAGACAGGTTTCACTGCATATGAACATTGCACACTGTGATTTGAAGCCCTGGAGGGATCACGTAAAACTACAAACCAATCCCACTATTTTTGTGGTCCCTAGCATGAAGAAATGCATCTATTTTTGTCCTGGAATCTGTATCCCAAGCTCTGTCTGCAGGGCTAGTCACATCTTAAGACTGCCATAAAATTTATACATGTACTTTGCTTGCAGAACAGTACAAAAAGTATACAGAAGACACCTGATGTTTTCTCTGCACATGAAATATTAGTAAAAACATTGAACCAGACAGCAATTTACATCTGGGCACTCTGAGTGGCAAAGGGTTAAAATAAACAATAGCTATGTTTCTCTGGCACTTCCATGCAGGTGTAGCTTCATATACAAGTACACAGGTTTGTAATGACAACAACAGCCCAGTGTGGATTTTGCATCTATCCATTATAATACAATGAAAAAGTGGGGCAACTGTCTAAAGGCAGACACACTCCAGTGTCCAACACATCAATCTGCATAGAGCTGAAGTGGAAATGGCTGCATTGTACATTTATTATTATCATACGAGAACACGCGCCCCTTTTGGTCTTCAGGGAACAAAGTGCTTTATTCTCAGAACTAGTCAGTTTTTGTGAACGGATATATGGTGCATCATGGTATGTGTCATCATTCAAAAGTCTGTATCATCATATTCATCAAACCATAAATATCATGCATTGTCCCACCCCCAGTTTTCATAAAAATTACCAAGAGAGGCATTTCTCGTGGGAACAAAATTGTTCTGATGTAGGTACTACAAGCTAAATTTGCTAGCAGATTCCTATGCAGAATCATCAATTATGTCCTAAAGATATGCAGTGTGCAGAAATACACACCAGGTGAGTTTGTGAAATAATGATTTTATCCCATACTCCATCCCTTCCTGGTTATATGACTTGAGTCAACAGCTTTTCTTGGTACAGGTGGCCTGGGGGCGCCAGGAGCCCGACCCATACCAGGAAAGTCTTAAGATGGCATATGTTATCCTCATGGATGTTGTCTACGCTGCTCATTCAAACAGTTTCCTACATTGAGAAATCAAAGAAGCAACCATTAAAGCAGGTGATTCCTGGCTACTTTGAGGGTCATTTAGATGACAATACTGGTGCATGTATTCCATTGGCTTGTCATGTTAGCATATAGTGCAATCTCCTACAAATGTGCAAAAATCACAGAATACCCTGAACATAGTGACATATATACAAATAAATCACCTACAAGTACACACTTTTTTGCTTACAACTCAGTATCGTGCAATCTTGAGATGTAACAATGCATATCAAAAGAGTTGATCTTGTAGTTGTAAGTCACATCTCATTTCCTGTGGCAAAGATATGGTTCCATTTTGTGTCAGTGAATGTTTCTGTACCAAACTGTGACCATGGAGCCTCTTTTTGCCACCAGAGGATCCAGTTCTCACCGGCTGGCAAGACAGAACTCGTATCAATAAGATCATCACCTGTAAACATCTTTTTCTTAACTCATGGTTTTGCTTACATGAAAAAGGGCATGCATGTTGCTTTCAGGAATTATAATAATGGCTTTATCATTTGCCTCCTGAACAAACTAAGGTCTCTGTGGGCTCCACTCCACCTCTGACACAGAACTTGGTCTGCATGTTGGGCAACTTCATTTGCTTGCCAATTTTTCAGCACTTTGGGTCCTCCGTGACCAATACATATTTAAAAACAAAAAAAAAGCTAGAAGGCTGTGTGAACATCCCATGCTCAGCTGACCTAAGTTTGTCCCACAAAATCAAGGTTGCAAATGAATAAACCTGTGTTGAGCTTTAGCTGGGTGCATATGGCATTTACGAACATTTGCAAGACTGACAAGTGAGCCTCCTAAAAGCTTAGTCAGACCAGCAAGTCAGCTGAGCTAAAACTACAGCACCTTCTGGTGAACAAATTAAGAACTAGGAGTTCCTGGGAGTGTCCCTGTGTGATATCAAAGCGGTTGTAGAGAAGAAGATTTTTAAAATTTGCCCCCCCCCCCCCAAAAAGGCATAAGAAATCCAAAATTCACTGAAGTGTCACCATTTGAACAAACTTGGTAGAGACTCACCTAAATTACACTGCCACTGAGTTTGATGGTTTCAGAGAAGTCTAAAATGTGAATTAGCATTAAAATGCCCATTGGCTTATTGACATGATTTACGGCTAGGTGATTGGTTCCAAAGGTTGCTGGTTCAATAACCGGCCGTTCTGTGGTCACAAAACATATTACATGTATAGTAATCAATGAGAAAGGTGCATTTACCAATAAGTACCCAAATGAAACAAATTGTTAAAAATCAGGAATCCACAGCAGTGCCACTTAGTAAACAGCTTTGACCCTTTCACAAGGAACATATCCACCAAGTTGCAGCTTAATCTGAGTGATGGTTCTGGAGCAGAAGTTGAAAATAACAAAAACACACACAAAAAAATCACAAAACTTAGGAAAAAAATTGCAGTGCCACCTGGCGACCAAATTAAAAACTTAGAGTCCCTAGGGCTGTTCCTGTGTGATATCAAAGTAACTGGGTGAGCAGTTTCAGAGAAGACTTTAAAAATTTGCTCCAAGACAGAAAAAAAAATCATAAAAAATCCAAAAATCACTGGAGCACGACCATATGAGCGAACTTGGTAGAAACTCACCCAAGTTACATTGCCACTAAGTTTGAAGTGAATCAGATTGACGGTTTTGGAGAAGAAGTCGAAAATGTGAATTGTAAACAGAGGACGGACGCCAGACTGCGGGCAAAAAATGATGACATAAGCTCTGCTGGCTGATAAGCCAGCTGAGCTAAAAAAAAAAAAAAAAAATAGTGCAGACCCATATCTTTTACATGGATTGTGAAACAGGCCAAGCCTATATTAATCACTCTCCATGGAACAGATGATGGCGTATACTTTCCTACCTACTTGTTTGCTGGAGGAAACCGAAGGACTTGAAGAAAACCACCGTACATAGTCAGAGCCACAGCAACTCTTTCCACTTGATTCCCCGGCCGTGAATCAAACCAGGGCTGCAGAGGTGAAAGGCGAGCGTGTTGCAGCTCCGCCAACAGTACACCCATAAAGTAATACTGCCATACACCCTATTAACAAATTTGGTAACATTGATGGAGCGACCTACCTGATGGATTATGTATTCCTACGGTTACTGTCTTGGTCACACCGTTATGGTTAAAAGTATGCGTTCCATCACTGTTAGAGTCATGGCTGCCATGATTCTTCACACAAACGTCCCTACTAACTTTACCCTGTCTACTACTAGACAAGTCCACAGGATTATCATAGCCAGTTCCAGCCATGTGGCCATTCACGTGAACATGCTGCCGTCCTGACTGGCTGTGACTAGTAGCGCCACCTACTCCACTCAACTGGCTTCCGTTAACTTGGATACTGTTCGGTTCATGTGAAATAAACTCCGGTTCATTTTGTACATATGCCATCACATGGTTATGATTGTTGAGGGAGAAAAGGGAGTGAGTGTCTCGCTGCAGGTTGGCTCCGATTGTGTAACCATACTGGCCCTGTAAAACACACACATAGAATTATTGTGGCACCCATTATCATGATTACAGTCTTTACAGATAAACACCACTAAACATCAATGCAGAGAAAATCAATGTGGATCAAATACATCACAAACTACCAATTTATTACCACAGCAGGGATCCCAGATCTTCAATGATACACTAAATTATTCACAAAAACCATTATCATCGTTTACCTGAAAGTAATAGTGCCATACACCCTATTTATCACTCAGCGCTTCATGTGATCTCTAAGTGGCACAAGCCTGTGGATCAATATAATCCTGGAAGAGAGTATTCCTTGAAGGTCCTAGGTGACCTTGGAGGATGACCCAGCATGACCCAGAGTGGACTGGCTGGTGGCCCTGGTGTGTTATGTGGAGACAGGTGTTTGTGTACATATAGTGGCAGGTATTCCACAGCTGCTAGGTATGCTGTCACACCTGTATCACACCTGTATCATACCCACAACTTGACATTAACAACTTACATTTTTCCTTCTTGTATAAGTGGAACGGACAAATCCTCAGGACTATTCAAAAAATACCCTCATGCTGGGGTGGTTTACACTTTTGAGGTAATCACATTCACAAAAGACTATGACACTGATATGAGAATAGGCTCCCTGTTCATCAGGTGTCTCCGTCTCTGCTTTTAAGACTGAGACCTCTAGGTCTGTCCCTCAAAAACACATTGGGCTTGAGAGATAGCTAAGCATGCAAGTTGACAGGTAAAGATAAATACAAAATGGACAGTTATCAGTTCATGTAGGTCAACCAGTTGACTGGCTGGAAGAACAAATTGAAAATCTATTTTGAAAGCTCACATGCAAGTGGTTTTCAAGTCAAGCATCGGAGTAAAGTGCACCAGATATCAATACAAGATGGAAGGAACATAAATAGTCAGCAAACAATTCTGGATACATGTATTTGTTCTGTACTTTATGAAATTCCTCTAAATACTAAATTCATCTACGTCTCTATTTTCATTTTTCTTTATGTTTCTCATGGCACAAAACCATGAAATAAAAAGACAATCAAATATAGTACTTTAATATAGCTTTAAAATGAACATGCAAGGTCTTATATAGGAACATATTCACAAAAAAATCAACTTCCCAAGTAAAATCTTTCTTGAGTTATCTCATTTGCAATATGCTGAAGAAGAAAAAGAAGCGGAAGAAACAGATGCAAAAACAATATGTACCTAAGTTGCATGGGGAAACATAACTATTTTGAGAATACTGCAATTAAAACTCAAGTCAAAGCCTAAAATGCGAAAAACCATGAAAATAAGTACATTTACAGCACTTTTTAAAAAATTTATTTTTCCTTTTATGAGGCTGAAAATGGCATACAGTAAAATTTATGCAGCAAAATGACTTTTTTGTGTGTTATATTCTGTAGGAACTGATATGCATGCACTTGTATTGCATTTTGGATAGAAGCAGATTGATATAGTTGTAGTAGTTTCTGTTTTCTATGGAGAAACTTTGTATGTTTGACTTCTTTCTTTGTGTTTACTACTGAAATAATTGTAGTAATTTCTGTTTTCAAGAGAGAAACTATGTTTGATTCCTCCATTTATCTTTAGTATTGAAATAACTCTAAGTGTATTTCATTTCATGAGGTATTCAGCTCTGCAAATTTTGTGATTGTGTTACAGACATATTTAGATATGTCACATTAACTAATTACCGAAAAAACTGTCAATGAGCTCAATGCCTTGTCATACTATACATGTACCACTCAAATTATATGATTCATCAATAAAAACATCCAGACTTTATGCAGAAGCAAATTTCCATTATATACAAAATACTCATAAATGCAAAATAAGAAATTCATGAAATTAAGTACATACATGTACGTGCACAATATATGTAATATGCTGAAAGTAACTCTAGTAATATATAATATGCTGAAAGTAACTCTGGTAATTTCTGGGTTTTGGACAAAAGCTTTATGTTTGATTTCTCCTTTTATGTTTACTATTGCAATAATTGCAGCAGTTTCTGTTTCCACAGACAAACCTCACTGTATATATGTTTGATTTCTCCTTTTATGATCTCTATTACTGTGGTGTACATACTTGAACCCACAGAAACAAATCTGTCTCACTGAAATGTCATCTGAGTAAACAAAAATATCGTACTGGATGAAGTCCAACACGGGTCAGTAGGCCTGCTGATCACATGACACTTCTTTTTTCCATGAAAATGACACTTGCAAAATTTTCTTCCTTGAGTTGACTTAGGAAATTTTGTGCTTAAAGACATACAAGTGCAGATGATCATACAGTAATCTGTTCTGACCAGATTGCATGTTTCTGAAATGCAGACTTCATGCATCACTGTTACACTTTAAGCACTGTATGTATGTATGTATGTATGTATGTATGTATGTATGTATGTATGTATGTATGTATGTATGTATGTATGTATGTATGTATGTATGTATGTATGTATGTATGTATGTATGTATGTATGTATGTATGTATGTATGTATGTATGTATGTATGTATATATGAATGTATTTATGTCTACTTAATTTGGGTGCCACATACAGTAGATTTTTTCTTGGTAATGAAAATAACACTTGCAAAATTTTCTTCCTTGAGTTGACTTAGGAAATTTTGTGCTTAAAGACATACAAGTGCAGATGATCATACAGTAATCTGCTCTGACCAGATTGCATGTTTCTGAAATGCAGACTTCATGCATCACTGTTACACTTTAAGCACTTTATGTATGTATGTATGTATGTATGTATGTATGTATGTATGTATGTATGTATGTATGTATGTATGTATGTATGTATGTATGTATGTATGTATGTATGTATGTATGTATGAATGTATTTATGTCTACTTAATTTGGGTGCCACATACAGTAGATTTTTCCTTGGTAATATGAACACACTGGCCTAGCCCTGCAGACTAATTCCATTACATTGGAAGTGAAACCTTTAGCTTTAGCTTCCGCATTACAAACCAGCCATCAAAGCTACTTCATAACAATTACTGCAAAGACAGGAAATAATCCAGAGAAATATGGGCGGTTGCCCAGGCAAGCAGATACCCCTTGCTCTCAGACCAGATTTACAGGAATATCTGGCCTGTCAAAAAAGCCTGGCAATCCACAAGCACGTGGCTGCACACTTGTATTTCACAACTCTGGCACACACATCTAAACCTTTTGCTGTTACATGAAGGATTCAACAGCTGAACTTTGACAAGGTTTCCCTGTTTTATGTGATCCTAAGTTCTGTATACTGGAAATACCAGCCACGTACTGTGAGAAACTTTGCAATGTGTTTGTATCAACCTTCTGCGATTTTACAATATTTCCCGAAGACGTATCAGTTTGCAATTTTTTTTTCATCCATATCCATAAACAAGCAATAGGTGAAGAAAAAACAGGAGGAAGCTGGTGACAGTTGCACGGGTCCTGACCATTTAAATCTGCATGAATGGGAGTATGGTAAAAACACTTGCCTGGCAAGACAAAAAGTATCTTTGCATGAACCTCCAACATGACAGACTTATACCACAGAAAGAAGCTGACTCAAAATATACCCATGGTATCTACTGGTCTTTGAGTGGAAGATACTGGCTGGCATGTACATACATGTATCACTGTGTCATTGCAAAGGAAAAGGATCTGTCTCCAATGCATGCCATCATTAGCTTGCCTGCCAAACATCTCAATTTATGCACTGCACATATTTGGTTGACCAGCAGGTTTGCAAGGTCAACTTGACAAGAATCTAATAGTAAGTCTGGGAATAATAAACTTAGGCCTACATATAGATCTATGTCTTGCACTGAAATCCACAGCATGCAACTCGCAAATATGGAAACCTTTGGAAGTTGGTTATATAAAATGGAATGGATCCTGCTTGTGAAGAATGGATTGGATTAGCAAATTTGGTGAAAACCCAGTGCCAAACGGTTATGACCTAGGCCATGTATGTACAGTGAAATCCTATTTTAACGCCACTCAGATATGTTACATATTAACTGAACGAAACAAATTTTGAGGGACTTAAAGTCAAATTCCTTTGGTATACGACTCATTAATCTGACAAAAAATTTCTGAAATATTTCGCAGGGGATAGACGCCAGTATCATTATAATGAGGTTTGACTGTACCACTAAGCTGACCTTTCACCTGAACCCTTTGATAACACACATTCTGCTGAGCTATCATCAAGGGGGGAAACCAATAAACTTCATATTCAATTTGATGTTAGTCTGTTAACCATTCACCAGTTGTTCAGCATCAGATAATGTCAAAAGATTCTTCTTCCCAAGTTCTCAGGTGACAGACACACCTGTTAGGTTTGCATTGCAGGGTAAAGATCTATGTGAAATATCCTCCTAAAACTGTCAGGAATAAATCAGTTTGGCTTGAATTGTAGACAAAGTCATCAGAGGGATATATGACACCCTCAATAGTGCAGTTGGGTGGCTTTTACTACATTTGACAGGAAAATAGGCTACCATTACCTTGTCTACGGGAACAATTTTTTCCCTGTCACTTCTAAAATGTTGCACTACCAATCTGCTGCACTAGGTCAGGATATTTTTTTTTTTTAACTGAAAATTCTCTGATGAACAAACGTCCATGACAGCAAAAGGACCGAAGTAGATGTGTACTTGATCCCTTACTTCTGAAGTCCATTAAACATGTCAGGTCATTATAATTGAAAGTTACTTCATAACGCAGCAATTCTGTCATCTTTTTAACAATTTTGTACCTGAGAGAGGGACAAGTCTGTGTGCAGGGAAAGGCATTAATGTGGAGTAGACCACCCCTATAAGTCAGGGCCCTTCCCCTCATCCTGAAAGACCACCACTAATGCCTTCAAACATGAGAGATCATCAGTTCTGGCAGATCATAATTTTGTGCTTCCCTGAAGGTGTCTTCTGAGCCAGGTTTCACTGTCATCATACCTAGGATGCCTGCATGCCCATACACATAGATGCTATGGGGTGTCTGCAGACATGAGCCATGACACTGAAGTCCAAATAAAATTTCTGCTAGGCATGTGATAGTAGACAAACTGTGGTGGGGCAGTTCTGTTCAAATATCCCCTCTTGCCCTCTTGTGGAATGCAAAGCTCAGTCTTGAGACAGGTCATTGATAAAACTGTGTGCCTTGCTGGTGAGACCCCTTTAACTATCTCTTTCACATCAGAAATGCCCCCCCCACCCCCACCCACCCCCATCCCCACTTAAATGCAAGCAATATGGGAATTGTGTATTCAAATTTGTCACAAAAGACCTTTAATACTAATATTATTGAAGAGCCAATACGCTTAATCTGAAAATGCTGATTTAGAATTGCATGTCAACAGCAAGTCCTGTTCTAGGCGCTTTTAACCAATGTCTTTACCAGCACAATATGTGGAGTTAAAGGGGGATTTAAAAGCTGGTATGTGCAACAATAAGTGCATTCAGGCTAACTTGAGGTCATCTGATTGACCTACCTGCTCCCACTTTGACAAGACATTCCACAATAAAATAACAAAGCCGTTATAATTCAATCAGCATAACCTTACATGTCAACACTGCATACCAGTGTTTTCATTTTTTTTTTTTGGAACATCATTTTTTTCTCCTTTATAATTTCAGTGACAACCAAAGAAGAGCTGACAGCCAAGGTGGCCATCAGATCCCAGGGCCTGGTGGCCAGCTGACCTGCTTGGAACAGCAGGGCAGACAGTACAGCCTTGAACTTCTGCGACCTCATTACCCCCAGTAATTATTCAGCCGACTGGGCACAGCATCTTCTGCATGAACTGTGTGCCATGCCGGTACCACACAATCCCTCCACCCCTGGCTCCCACTGACCCCTGACCCCTTGGGAAACCACAACAAAAGGGGTTCAGTGCCACTTGTCTCCCAAATGTGGCACACACCAAGTGTCTCCTGCATGCAAGATTGTGTAACTCTGATCTGTGCAAAACCACAACAAAACACTGACGAGCCAGCACTAAAAAATATGGGGAGATGCCCAAGTGTTTCTTAAAGCCAGTTTCTCTCTGTGACACCTCCTACATTGGTGTATGAACTGAAGCAAAGTTGTCACAGCTGAACCCCGTGAAACCTGCGTTGTGTACTTGAATGAAAATGGGAGGATACAGGTGACATTTTTGTCATGCCTGTCTCTCCTGAGCCTAGTTTGCTTTTGTGACACAAACACAAGTAATGTACTTACTCTGGCCTGTCTGGGTGCTCATACAGATTGGAGTATAAAACAGGCACACAGTTCTATCAAGTGAAGATTGTTTTTTTGTGTGTTTTAATTTTACAGTTAACTTCTTTTTGGTTCTGCCTCACTATTTCCTAAGCCCTACAGACCCCACATCCTCTTTCGCCAGTCAACTTTTCACTAAACAAACTGTTCTATATTTTAGACAATTATCAGTAGCTTGAGTTCCAAGTTAAGCATGTTTAGGTCATGTGTTACTCAGGATGGACAAGTGGTTTTTGATAACACTGATCACACCGTAGCTAGGATAAGTACACGTAACCGCCAATATTGCTTGAGACTTTGCTGACCACTATAGTCTAAACGCGCTTTAATGTAGATCATGGATGAAGATAGTTTAGGGACTAACTGGGAGAATAGATGAACAAGGTTACAGTTGTCACCATTGAGAACCAGAGTGGACTTACAAAACTTATCTCACTCCAGTGCAACCTTCAAACAATGGGAAGACACAATGAGCAGTACAGGCAAGCTGCACATGGTTTGGGGCTTCCCTTGACAAGCCATGCCAGTACTGTTCTGTAATGTTCTGTAATCTTGAGCAATACTTGAAAGCCAGAGGCTTCTGTGTTTGTATCACATTGTATAACATAAATACCTACATGACCATTATAGTTAGTGTTATATACACTTGATCAATGCTATGCCTAGGAGTGAGTATTTTATATATAATGACAGAATGTTATGAAAACAAAGCTGCGTTGCATCTGTTTTCATTTCATGTATACTTGAATTTACTGTCAATTTGTAATTATAGTTTTGCCGAAAAATATGTCTCATGTGCACACTGTGTAGCAACCCACAGATTTGTAACTGGGATTTTGATGAACTTGGAAGCTGGACATAATTTTGTATCTGAGTCCAGCACATCATTCATTGATGCAGGTCTACCACTGAAAATTTTACTTAATACATGTATAGGTAAGTTGTTTAACAGGTTCTGTACCAAAAAAAAAAAAAAAAAAAAAAAAAAAAAAAGGTTAAAATGCCTTAATAATTCAAAATAATGCCTATTTTTAGCCAATCTCCTCTCAGTTAGGCATGATCTCTCTCTCTCGATCTCCCTCTCTCTCTCTCTCTCTCTCTCTCTCTCTCTCTCTCTCTCTCACACACACACACACACACACACACAAACAACCCCCCCCCCCCAAAAAAAAAAAAAAGAGCAGGGAGAGACAGCCGCCATCCTGAAGTTAAATTTTCAGAAATTCAATTAGTGTACCCTGGACAGGTTTCTGGTAAATATGTTTTGTAACAGACAAGAAACTGAACATATCCAAATTCCTCACACAGGAATTTTCTATGAATCCCTTTTCACATCTCTGAGCTGGCCCATTAAGTAGAACTGTTTGCAACATTTTGTGAGAAATTGAAATAAAATATAAAATCATAGACATTTCTTTGTGAGCACTGAGGAATTCCATCCCTGTCAATAATGAGGCTACACCACCTCATATTTATCTAAACCTGGAACACTTGTCAGTAAAACAATATAGAAAACCAGGAGCACAAGTACCATAACATCACACAATAGTATGTAAATTACAATTTTTCATTGCCTCACAATCAAGTTAAAAATCCACCTGCCATGATCTCAGGACCTTTGCTGCCAGGCCTTTCTCTGTGTTCCACCCTGCCCCCCAAATCTCATCATTGAGCATTTTGAGATGCTCAGTATCTTTGCAAATACTTTGAACTTTCACAACCATCTCATTTTGCAAAGCAATCATAACTAGAACCAGTGGCACAGACAGACTGTGTACTTCACAAGTCCTGTGACCTTAAAATAAGGTCAAGGTCACCCAAATATAATCAGGTTAAGAAATAGTGCCAAGAAACAATTGAGGCAGGTTTGAGCTTGATCTCACCTATAATGCATCAGATATTTTGCTTGCAAAGATTGTCCTATGGATGGGCAGTTGGTCAGCCCAAAGCAGCATCTCTCTCCCCCCCCCCCCCCCCCCCCCCCAAAAATCATTTATTTCTTTATTTTTGTTTTGGGGTTTTGTTTTTGTTTTTTGTTGTTTTGTGTGTGTGTGGTTTGTTTCTTTTTCCTTTTTTTTTTTTTTTTTTTTTTTTTTTGGGGGGGGGGGCATAATGATTTTGGTGGAAAGAAAAATGTGGGCCATTTTACAGCACTTTTCACTTAACATGTGAAGCACCATATGTGTGTAACACAAGGGGATGGTCAACAAACAATAGTTCTGGAAACAATCATGTTACTTTTGTATATGACACAATGAAAGCCAATTACATTTAAACATTAATCATGTCAATGCTGATAGGTGCTAATAGTGAAGCTTCTCTTTTGTTGATGCAAGTCTATCTGGTGAAAATAACTCCACACTTGAGACTGACACAATGGCGAGCCCACGGCACACAAAGTCTGGTTTCTGCTAGAAAATAATCCCAACCACAGTCTCCAACAATGGTGAATTACCAATCATGAATCATGGTGGCTTTGAATTCTGTGGCCTTCCTGACCCCAACCTAATATGTGCACACGACCAGCTTTGCCCTCAGGGTCCAGCATCATCCCCAATGTCAAGCACAAATGTACACCCAAGCTATATCCACTTAATCAACAAATCAGAATAGTCCCCCAGTAATAAACTATCAGACTATCAAACAGAAATTATGACAACCACACTTGCATTGACTGTAATGAAATCTGTCTTCTGAGGCACCCTGCGTACACTTATTCTATATCATGCAAATATGATCTGGAATTTATTTCGTAATAGTGACAGCATCACTTGACAAGCACGGCAACAACCCTTCAACAAGGTATTCATCAGAGAAATAATATTGTGTTTTTTAAGATTTTTTTCAGGTCCCCCAAATTAGAACTACAAATATCATAGAATAAGAGGGATCATGATGTCATGAGCTCAGCTGAATGGACTCTGCTGCTCCTGTAACTGCAGACTTTCCTGCTCTACACATATACTGTATAAGGCATATTAGTACTTCCCAATAGTTGACCAAAAGTTTGATATTACCAAGATAATTACAACCCAATCATATGTATGCCGTCCAGGTTCAAACTCAAAGACTGTTCTACAAGAAGCAAATTTTACCAGAAATAACGGAGTCACATTTCAAGTCAGATGTTTGAAACAAGACTGTATGTTAGTTTGACCTTTCAAAGTCATTCAAAGTAAAAAATTAACACCACCAAAAGAAATCCCACGGGTACTTTCCTACTGATGTTTAATAGTAACCATGGACCTAGGATCCACCCTCACCAAGATAGTCAATTCAATAAGTCACTTTTGCTGAATCGTGGGAAAACAAAAAACAAACCCTCCTCCCCAGCCCCCCTCCCCCCCCCACAGAAATGAATTATCTCTGACACTACATATGCATCCCGTCAGAGGATGCATAATAATCATGATTGTTGCATCATCACCTCCTTGACCTATCTGATGAAGGTCCACAAGGGGAACTTCTGTATGTGATAGTTTTCACAATATTGCAATATGTACACTGTAATGCTGCCACACTAACAGTAGTAGCACTTACCAACATTTGGTCCCAAAGTTTTATATCCAGTACCTTTGTCAACATATATCCTATCATTTTCATTCTATCTAGTCAGATTATATATGACAGAGAAGCTTATACGAGTAAAATGTTACTGACTTTAATTGAAGCAAATCTGTAAGTGAGCTACATACACTTTATGTGCATAAGTATCCCTCTCACCACCTACCACTTTCAAAGTTCACCATATCCTCTTCACATCCATTTTGATATAATTCAATCAATGTCCAGTTGTCAGTTCTGTATTTTGTTCCTATTGTGTCATACGTGTACATGTCTCTGGAAACATTTCAACAGAGTATATTGTAGCTTGTTTTGTTCAAAACCTTTATGCTGTAGCTTGTTACTTAAAATACTGACTTGACCGGGGAAACCATTTGTGAGCATGTTATTTGTCAAATTTTGTACCTTGCCCAAAGCAAACTCCATATCCTTGATTTTCCGGAATATTTCATGTTAGATCAGGGTACAATATAATGTCAAAATTTACCTGTTCCCTCATCAGATTTCCCACACTTCACTGGGTGCGTGTGTGTTCAAAATCAAGGTCTACCAAATGCGATCCTATCCGGACCAAACAGAGATGTACAACCTTGATAAATTTCATGCCTACACCAAAGGATTAAAAAGTTATCTCCTGAACATCATATGCAATGCTCATACTGAAATTTTTCCCAGTATGAACATTATGGTATATGCCCCTCGTTCATGTGGGAGAGCAGCTTACTCCATTACAGTTGTCACCAAGAAGTAACCAGCCAACCATTGATCTATGCTTTTTTCTTTTTTGGACTGATCAATGTGCTTTACATTTTGACCTACATTTATACCAAGATATACTTCTCCCAATTACTTACTGCAGAGTCATCTCCGTTTTTTCTTGAGTGCCCCCCTCCCCCCCCCCCAAAAAAAGAAGCATTTATATGTGTACAGCACATTTAGGCCTGCATCTTGTTCCACAGGAGTCCTGTTAGGATTGATGTGGATTAAAACCATTTAACTTCAAATTTGTCCCTAAAGGTTGTCACCAAGCTGTGCCAACAGAAGGCAACCGTCTCCATTTTTATGAATTTTTCATCAACCACAGCAGAATGCAAATTTGCAAGTACTTAACCCTACTGGTACAAGGAGGCATGGGGTTAAAACATGTACAAAGTAACAAGTACCTTTATGTATGCAGCATACTGTGGTCACTGTTCCGAAAGACAACTCTGATGAGACACCTGCCTTGCGAGAACTTCAAGATATTTTGCTCGCCACTTTTCATTGAGGTTTATAACTTTTATGAGAGATCACCTGTCTTCAGAGATCATAATTTAGTTTTCTTAAGGGTGGTCCTTCAATCCAGGTTTCAGTGTCTCTGTTCATTTAAAAGAAAATACTAAATCTCCATGTACATAGATAGTTTTTCAAGTGGAGACGTTTTTCATGCATGGTGGCTTAGTATTGACGGATGCCCTTTGCACCCTGTCCCCAGTCTCCCAGGAGCATAAACACCGTAACAGTGCTGGCAGTCATTCAAGTCTTCATCTTACTTCATTCAGTACACACTATTTACTATGAATGAAGACCTGGCACACAGGTTAGTTTGCTTGATAAATGATGGCTAAGTATCTACCAGTTGCACTACCCGAGTTTATATGGATCATGGTTTGCTGTGTATGAGGGAAAGGGTAATCGATTTGATTATACCTTGGTGTTTAACAGGGTGGCAAAAGGCCAGGCCAATGCTGCTGACAGATGTATCCATGGCTACCTGTTTGTTTCTGGCACCTGGGGTAGCTGGGTGGGCAAGGCATGGAGATGGGTAGGGGTCAGCATCATTCACTCCCATCATATCACCCGCTTTAACGTCTTCATCCTTACAACCTTAAAACCAGCCAAAACTAATTGCTGGCCAAATGTTCATGTGTTCTTTGGAGTGTGGACATCCTCAGCCTCTGGCTTCCTGATGTACCGCGCTCCAAAAAACACACTTGTCTGTTCTGTGGGCCCACATATCCACAATGGTTATAGTTTGTCTGTTACTTTCTAATGTCATTTGCAACACTTCAAAATGATTGGATGTAGAGAAATAACATGTTTTTCATGGTAAATCCAGGTGTGTAACTTCAGTGAGTCTTTTATTTCATTAGCCTCAAAAGTAAACATGTAGACACACTTTATTCAAGGTTACTTTACCATAAAATTCAATGGGGAAACCAACTCTAGCCGACTAGAATTTTGTATATTGGGTTGTGTATTCAGGTGAAGACACATAAAGTTGCTAATTGTGATCTCTCCTGTAGTTCAAAGGAATATGTTAAAGCGGTCCATCCTTCATAAATCTATGTTGTGATGCTGAAAGTCACATTGAGGTTTTAACACTTGACATGTCAGATTTTCTCTTTTATGTTTTCTCCTAAACCTAAATGGGTGGTCTTTGAAGACAGATGGTCACTCCCTGGAGTCATCCTAACAGGAGCCATAACCATCTGTTCACATGGGTCAAACGACCCTCAGGGCTGGTCTATCAGGCACAGACCTCTGCATCTCAAAAGCACCATGATTTTTCTCAAGGGAATATACTTTCCAGAAATGAATACAATATTTCAATTTTGAACTGATTTCATGACATAACAGCTGCATTCAATGATAGTACAGTGGTCCCTGTCTTGAGAGGTCACTCCAATGAGAGGGCACCTGGCTTTAAAGGCCACTTCTGGCAGGTCCCTGCTGCTATCTTTTCCATGTCATTGTACCTCTAATGAGAGGCCACTTGTGGGCCTGCCTTTGGGGTGGTCTCTCAAGACAGAGACTACTCTATGAAATTTGGCATCCTATTCACTTCTGGTGTAAAGAGTATATGTGCATTTTTGTAAATGAGCCCAAGTCAAGTGATTTGACAGGATTTCGAATGGAGTCAAGGAATCTGACAGGATTTCTGATGGAGTCAAGGAATTTGACAGGATTTCTGATGGGAAAGCTACATTTATAAAACATCTATAATTCATGTCCCCATACAAACACTTACCCAAGCAAATTTTACAGAACCTGATTGTAATAGGCCAACTAAATAAGTCTGCTTTGGGGAGCCTTTTATATTTCAAGGTCTTGAAACTTAAACATTTGACAGTTAAACTGTGAGTGAGAAAACAGTGAACACTGAGCAGAGGCCACAATGAAAGGATGCATTCGGAGAATTCCCAGGCTATTTCAGGGACACATCTAGGCCTTCAAAATTTCCAGCAGAATTGGGAAATAAAACAGTGATCACTGTACAGAATCCTGCCTGACTCTTATATAATTTATGTTAAAATAAATTAGCCATCCTCAAATTTGTTTAGCCAATTGAATAAAACATTAGCATTTGGCTAATTGACTACTGGTACCAGCAGTCTCTGCTATTTGCATTTGTAATCATAAATGTGTTTGTTCTGTCCTATGGCATTTCTCTATTTTTTAATGGCCCAAGTCAGCTTTTCTCGAAATGGTTTTTAATGTTGTTTTTATGACTGATTCTATCAAGATACAGTTTAGAAAAGAACTAGTTAACAAGACTTTTTTAGCAATAAGGGTATAATTTTAACACATCATAAGATTGGTAGATTGTGACTGGTGCTCAATCACCACTGTGTCTCAGTATGCCACAAAAATGTTCACACTTCAAAATGTATTTTTATTGCTTAGATCTGTCGCAATGATGGTTTTAATCTTACCAGACATCATCTTTTAAAAAAAAAAAAAAAAAAGAAAACCGACATTCCAAATAAACTCAGTCACGTTGTCATGTACTGTCGGCATGTGTAATCCCAATCTCCCATGTTTTCATGACATTTCAGCTTTTTTTTTTTAAATCATCCTTGCACATGTTCTGCAAGAAGTCAAGCTGACCTGTTCAGTGATGTGGTGTTCAAGGGTGGCGCACTCACTGACAAGCAGTGGAGTGTAGCATTTACAACTGAGACAGACATGGCAGGCAGAACTCCGATCAACACAGCAGATCCCCTCCCAACAAGTGTCAAGAAAGCCCAGAGCAGACAGCAACCAATCAGGAAGACACAAAGTGACCTCTATGCAGGGAAGCAAAGCCAAAACAAATGACCTATGAGTTGTTCCTAATCTGCACAGGAAACTCCGCCTGTGCATGTGGCCCCACAAGAGAAGTTTATGCTGGGGGAAAAAAATCATGAATTATACCCTCTTCTGATGTAAACTGCTTCAACCCTCAACTGGAAGCCACCAACTTCAAACTTGGGTAAAAGCCTTGGGCTTAAGGTACAAGTTATAATGCTGGAGAAGTGGAGGTCACATTGAGGTCATGTGAAGACTTAACCATTGACCCCAACAGGGTGGCAACAAGCACCAATGTTTCTCAGACAGGCAGCATGTGCTGGCGTATTAGCCAACTGGCTAATAAGAAAGACAAGAGAGCTGGAATTTTGCCTGAGCCGAAGTACCACCATATTCTGAGAATGATTAATGGGTTGCTCAGACTTTGCCCATCCATCTGTGAACATTTTGTTTTCCCATAGACTGCTAATTGGGTAAGAGTTTCCAACACTTGAGTGAAGTCACTTACCACAATATGTGGCCTGTGACACTGGGTTGGAAGCTTGTATGTCCTGAGCGACTGTGAACTGCCTGTATTGTTGGCAGCCTAAATAAATGTATTGTATTGTTTCCCTGCACTAAGACCATTCATTGTCATGTAAATTAAATGGGAGCTGGGAGGCTCTGGCGATACAAATGATGCTGCAGGCGAGAGATGACAGGACTACTCACACGTATATTTGTGTGATGTGTCCACTTCAATGACCTCTGCCATACCCAAATCACCTATGTGGTATTTTCAAAGTTCACCCATCAAAGGTGTTGCTAGGCTGGATTCCACAGTTAATACAATAGGCCTATAGTTGAACCCTGAAGCATGGCTCGTGATAATACATATATATATATACCAATGCAAAAGGAACACTTCTCCATAAAGCTTGAACCACAATACCCTATTCATATATTGTGCCATAACATGCAATCAAATCCACTGTAATTTCCAGTATATTAGAAGAAACATGGCATGTTTATTTTACTCTTTTGGTGGATAAAGGGATATAGGTTTTCCTTTGTCAGAAGATTTGTAGTTGACCTCTGTGCACTTCTACAAGCACTACAAATGTACATTCAAATCTCCCATACACTCCATTCATGATGTAAAATTTGTTTGGCACAAATTAAATTAGCTTTCATGAACTTTGACACTCCGGTTGATTAAATAAATTTTACCCTGGGAAATACACTTTTGATTAATGATAGAAGTGTACAAAGGTGTGGCATTTGGATAATAAGGATGGCTGTTGCTACAAGGAGCTCCCTCTGTGGCTGACACCCCAGTGGTAAACTGCAAACCATATCAATCTGAGCATTACATGGCACTTTCTGGGAGAACTGTTTAATAGCTTGCTCTTAATTGGCCAGTCTGTCCTCCTCCCCATGTTGATGCAAGGCAGACATAATGATCACTCGATAATGTGACATGGTCCTATAAACTTCTCCCAGGATACTTCAGAACTGATGATATTTAATCAAGTCATTCACTTGGGAATCAAAGAGAAAGGTTGGTTTTTGTTGACAGGATACTTACCCAATTAGAACTGGCAATTAGGAGATCTAGGGCCTATTACCATGCCGTACACAAAGATGCTGGAGCTGACTGGTGTGCTCAATGCAAGGGAACTGAAGGCGTCAACTAGGCACGTGACTTTATTGGCAATCTCATGTTGACAAGCAGCCAAGTTAACACTTTCCCAGGACTAAAAACCAAGCCAAGCATGATGCAGCCAGTATCATGGTATCAAGGCCTCCCAGCTTCACAAGGTTCCCATGCTTGGTCCTGGCTTGAATTTGGCTGACCATAGCTGTTACACAATGTGTAACTGGGCCTGCTGGCCCATGAGATGGACCTGCTGTCCTGTACCGCCTTGTGGGAAGAGTCTGCCAGCTCTGACTGGGAAGGCAGGCCCTGCCACAGTTGACAATCTGGACAGCTGGGCCCACTTGTCCTGGTTGCCTGTCTGGGCATGCACAACACCCTCCCCCTTGCCCTTCCTCTTTGTATGCAGCACTGTGTTCCCCGTTGAGGAACCACTCACTGATAGTCTTGTTGAAATTCTCATGACAGTCACTCTCTGTGGCTACTGGGGTGATTTGTCAGAAACACAAACTATCTGATGTGGCAGCCATGACTGGTGTAACAAAACAACAGGACACTTTTGTATGTCGTAACAAGAGCAAAAGAAGACAACTTAAAATGCGAGAAACCATGACAAGCATAACCTCCCAGATACAATTCTTCTCTGCAGAGAAAATCTAACAAAAAGTCACCCACTCTGCATTTGTATATTTTTAATGGCACTGTTGGACTCTTCATAAAATAGTTTCAATTTTATACCAAACTCTCTCAAAAATCATAGTTTTTCACAGGACTGTCATTCTTTCTGCTGCTTGTCAGCATCATTGAAAAGTTGAGGTCAAAGCCATGGTCTCCTGAAATGAATATAATTCTGTCCTCATTGAACGTTCTAACCACATTGTCTTTGAAGGGTCCCATCCCTATTTTGTTTGGGCTGTAGGGATAAACAGATATATTTTCATATATCTTGTTATGTTTATTTATGTCTGGTCCACATACAGTTTCTGTATCTGATTTGCAAGCGTTTTCCCACAAGTTAACAGCTGTGCATATCACATGAAGCCTGTAAACACACTTGTAACTTGCATAATCATGTGAGACGCCAGAAGAGATACAAGATGGTAATTAATCGGGCCAATCCTTTGGGAACATTTCAGACCATATTCTTCTGGGGTAACTTGAAAATGATTGCATTCATAGTGAAGATGTCCCTGTCTTAGAGACAGACACCCCCACCCCATAAAAAAAACAAAAAAAACCCCACACACATACAAAAAGGTGACTCGAACTGCCAAAAGTGCATGGGTGTAAAATGTCATATGCTTTTATGCTTTCTGTTTAAATGTCTCATTACAAGAACACAATTTTGAATCAGAATTGTCAACAAAACCAGTCAGGATTTATAGCTCACTTCATGACAAAAAAGTTGATTCAGTCTAACTCTAAGTGGGAAAAGATTATAAGAAAGGTGATGTGTCACACTAGGTAAACTGACATGAGGGAAGTAGGAATTTGGGACTGTCTAAAATAGTCTTCCCTGACAGGGGAAGCCTGCCACTCTCTCAACACAGACCACTGTTGTCCCCTCTTTTGATAGGACCATCAACAAGGCGACTTTTATCAAGTGCCCAGCGCACTTATCTCTTATCTCTTACCTCTTATTTTTCTTTTAACTTTTTCTCTCTCTGCCTACTGACCAGAGCAGCTCTACTAGTGGTCTTTAAACAGGTGACCACAAGACTTCTAGTTTCCATATATGTATAACACAAAACTATTGGAACTGTTTTCACTTTCAACAACTAGTCTCTTGCAACCATACAGTAAGTGTAAAATACACCAAACTTGTTATCCAAATACAAGTATGTCATAGTTACCTGAATATGTTAGACACAACCCTGATATTTAGCAGATGTACATGTTTCTTCCTGCACAACACAGTCATAAATTTGGCTGCCACTGGTCTATGAACAGAGAGATTGAGGCCACATACTTGCTGTGTATCACCATACAACCTGTAAGTGGGTCTAGAGTACACTATGCCATGGTCCCGCAAGGCCACAGAAACACTCTACAGAAAATCTACAAATAAAAATCGGAGCAATGTTTTCACCAGACAAAAAAACATATACTCTTACCACCCATGTTATGAAAGGTTTATGAACCCACACAGTTGCCAAAAGTGTAGAATCGACAGGGAAACATGAAGTAAAAGCTGGTGTTTACCTTGCAGGGAGAGATTGACGCAGGGCCTTGTATTTACAAGCAAACTCAGCAGGATCAGCTCCACTGACCTCACCCAGTAGAAGTAGTGCAGAAACCACCACAAGTGGCACTCACACGCTCAACTAGGTCAGGCTTGCCCGACTGTCACATACAGCGGTGCACTCAGTGGACCACCACCTCAGCAGTTCTTAAATATCCTATTGGCCTGGATCATCACAATCCATCTTGTAACACAGGGCTGCTAAACCCCCAGTGCTGGAGACCTATCCCCCACCACATATGCTGGCAGGGATGATTGACATAGCGGCTCCTGGTTTGTGCTCTTACTTGTCTAGTGTCCCACTGGCTCACACTGCACCATATACCACCAAATCCTCATTTTCGTGTTACATACATGTGCACATGCAAATAGTACGCTCCGGCCAATCCCGACATTCCAGACTTCACTTTACATGCACACACAGAAAGCCATGGAGCTTTGAAAGAGGCCAGTAGTATTCATCTCTAACTAACCCTCCAGAAACTGTTCTCCTTAAGAAATTACTCATGTGAATTGAAAATACTGGCCGATGGCAAAGTGAAAAGCAATATTCATATTCATTTCTCTCACAGTCATATCCTGAAACTACACAATATGTCCGCACACTGACTCCACTGCATGGGGTTGTGTACACTCTGGGAATTTGTTTCTCATTAAAAAAAAATCACACACTCAATCAATCTAGAAGTTCAAAAAATAAAACATAAAAACCTGTGCAAAAAGCTAAGGATACTTTGTCTGGTCATTTGGTTTTTTTTTTTTTTTTTTGCTTTCATTTTGTAAAGAACTATTTCCCAGCAGCCAACATTGCTTCTATCTCACTCGTGACTTAATAAAACATTTGCACTTATCTGTGCTACAAAAAATCTACAGCTGAACATATAAGCTTCTGGTACACTCCTGAGTTTTATCATTGCAAATATATTTACTTCCAAATTACAACAGTACCCATGTATGTAAATATAATATATATATATATATATATATATATATATATATTATTAGGGCTGGGATGATTCATCGATATATTGATGCTTTGTGATACATAATAATGATATGGAAAGGTGCGTTGTGATATGTATCCTAATGAAACTAGAAGCAAGTTTTTTGTGCGAAAAACATTATGCATCCTGCATCTTCCGATAAGGCACCTCTCACTAACAGGGTCACCATTATTCTGCATAAAGTTTGACCTTGACCTTTGACCTCAAAGTCTCTTTGCAAATTTAAGGGAAGGGATGAATATACAGTGAAAACTCCTTATAATGACACCATCTTTTCCTTAAGAAATGTGTCAGATAACTGAATATGTCAGATAACTGAATCAAATAACAAAGAAAATAAACTTTTTCCCAGGAATATTTGTGTCATTATATCGAATATGTTGGATATCTGAGCGTTGCTATTATGAGGTTTCACTGTATTATTTTTCTTGAAATGGCATCAAATGAAACTGATAGGAATTTGTAATGTATATTTCCATATATTTGATGCATACTTATTCACAATAATATGATGACAGTGCCAAATAGGTGACATGTTATGCTGTAGGGTTTATTATATAGACATTTCACACAGTATCTCTTATTGTGATCCCCAGTAAACATGGTAAAACAGACAAGTAAACTGTATCGTTCTATCTTTATCGAGATGTGTATCGAATCATGAGAAAAGTGTATCGTCCTAGCCATTACACACACACATATATATAAGTATCCCTTGAAATAGAGAAATGTAGAAAAAAAACTTTCAGCACATGGTAGATGATGAAACTGATAACAATATCTGGAGGATAAAGTGCCTGACTGCTGACCAGAACAGACAGTGGAACCTGTTAACATTGCATTTATCAAAGACTCAAATACAAGTAGAATGTTCAGGAAAATTAATTGTCTGGTGTTCCATTTTCTAAGCACCATCAATAAAACCAACCAGGATCAATGAAAAGATGCTGCGGAACAAAGTGCATTATTTTCTGCAACATTACCGACACATCATGCAATGGGAATACGTACATGTGGTGTCCCAAGTCCACTCAACCCTGGCATGTCCTAATTGCAGACTCATCAAACTGCTATCAATATATACATCAGGCAGAATGGTAAAGTGGCAAGAGATTGACAAGGACCTTAGAAATTTTCCTGCTCTAGGATACTTTAAAGTATTAAGCAATCAATAATTATTTTCATTCTTGGCTCCATGGAGAGTGGTTCAAGTGTTAAGATTCTGTACTGCCAATCTGAACATAAATATTGATTTTTCCCGTATCAATATTTTGCAAAAAAGAGAGAGAAAAAAACAACCTAATAATTTGTTAATGAAATTGCAACTTACCATCAATATATGAGAGGTTTACAGAGATAAATTTTCATTTAGACCCTATGCTATGCACAATTATCTCAGGACTATAAAATTGTATCTATTTTGTTTCACATAAAGTATCACAGGCTAACATTTTTTCATTTGAGAGAGAGAGAGAGAGAGAGAGAGAGAGAGAGAGAGAGAGAGAGAGAGAGAGAGAGAGAGAGAGAGAGAGAGAGAGAGAGAGAGAGAGAGAGAGAGAGAGAGAGAGAGAGAGAGAGAGAGAGAGAGAGAGAGAGAGAGCTATGTTCTTAAAATTTCTATGTATGCAATAGTCATCAAAATAACAAAATGTAGCTTTAACGTGCTTTAAGCCTTGTGATGATGTAATATTAAAACCATGAAGCCATTATCAGCACAATAAAATTAATCACCCAAAAATGTAACAAAAAGATAGAAAGTAGACAGATTAAAGCAAACCCCTTTGAACAAATTGCCAGTTGCTGCTCACATAATGTGTGGAGCAAGAACCATTACAGGGACAATTAGTCTGTGTCAATATGACATGCCGCCTAATAGCCCAGCCATTGTCTGTATGCCTGTGCATCATAGTACAGGTGCCTGCATTCCCACCATCTCTTTCAGTCCACTGCCTACTGTACCTGCTTCAAAGCTTCAAGGCACAAGGTAAATATTGTTTCACTCTCCTCCCTACCCCCTCCCCCCCCCTCCTCCTCCCACCACCACCAGGATTTTATTCAGGAGTTATCTGTTTAACCACAATCTTTGTAAAAAAAGTTTTTGTTGGTTGGTTTCAAAACCATATGTAAACCAACTCAAATATAGGGTGCCAATCATTTTCAATTTTTTGTTAAAATCAAAGCAGAATCCTGCACTTTTTTCATCCTTGCACCAGATTTCTCTTTTTGTTTGTTTGTTTTTTTTTGTTTGTTTTTTTTTTTTTTTTTGGTTCTACATATATTTAACAAGTAGCAGTGGAACAGAATTATTTCATCTTTTAACAGAAAACCAGCTTGTCTACAAACATAACCAGATAGCATCATTACGTTCAGGAAATATTGCAAATATAGGTTTCCCTTGAACTCATTTTATTTTAACCAGCAGTTGTAAAATCCATAAAGCACCTCCGGGAAACATCCCAGTAGCTATGCTTTATATGGATTTAGTTCTTGATTAAAGGCAATACAAATAGTTATAAATTAATATTTCATTGACTGTCAGACCAGTTCATGCAAATTTGATCAAAACCTTCTCTTGAGATCTTTATGTGCATAAAGATATTGATCACTTTTTCATATGAATGAATCTCGTTATTTGCACAATATTTTCATTTTTGCAGTATGGGTGGAGTAAAGCTGCAATGAAATAAGAAGACAAGAAACAATGTGGATCATTTATATATTACAACTCTCAGAAAGCTCATGCAAAATATCTTGTTCACTTCACTGATGACAGGATATTTTACAGGATCTAAAAAGTATGGCAACATATAAAAAATGAAACACACAAAAAGATAAATACATGTATGTAAAACAAATTAAGTAAAGCTGCCAATGCAATTTTGTGTGTGTTTTGACCACCAGCTATGTGTTGCTGCCATGATAAGCACAGCTTTACGGTCCAGCACCAAGTACTGCATACAACATTGTCCCAGATTGCAGGCCAAAAGCCCTTCAGCATGAAGGAGTACTCACAATGTGTTTTTGTTTTGATCCCAGAATGGCCAGGATCTTTGACACCAATCACCTGGCCTAAAATGGGAAATGCTCACCAGGCCACATTCTTCCACAGGAGTACACTGGTACCTGCTGTAAGGACAACCCCCTTGTAGGAGACTACATACATGCATCTTTTCAAGACCACCTGCAATGTGAGACCACTTTTTCCTTGCAGAAGGGGGAAGCTGAAATATCTGGCATTACTGCCGTTTTACAAGTACAAAAGGCAACATTTGATCGACATGTTCATGTCGTCCAGTAATAAATACTGTATGTGCCATTACCCAGACCTAAAAGGACACCAGTATGAGGCAGCAGGACTACCAAAATACAGCTTTTAAGTATTTTGACCCTAGAATAGCCAGGTCACAAACCAGCAACCTGTGGCACATAGCAGCTTGCCAAAAATGGGACTGCTCCATTCCAATTGGTCATGTCCCATTATTACAATGACTTGTTCAATGGGAGCAGTTACATCTCACTGCTATGATCAACACAAGTGTTTAGTTGTTGTGTTAATCTTCTTTAAATTATGAGGGTAAAGCTGTGTAAATTTAAGTATGAGGAAATGGTGATGTCAATGATCTTCCACGATATCACTGACAGTTGACTGCTTTCACTAAAAGTTGGTTCTGTTTCTTTTATCTTGTTCCACTGACACATGAAATGGTTGCACAAATTAGCATGACACAAAACACAGCCAAGTATTTGAGCAATTTCCCATTAAATTTGCTTAAAATGGTTATCTTTTTCTTATATTGACATGAGTAAATAGCACATAATTATTGAGGGAGTCGTAATATTTCCCCGGCTGACAAGGGATTCTCTTTCACTGTGGACTCACAACTAGAGGATGTGAAGCATGTAAGTGACTATAATCTGCTGTAATTAAAGACTCCATTTAGAAATTAGTGAGATTTGTATTCCAGCTTATCTGTTATCCCACTTTCATAACAAAAGGCAATGCCCTCAACTTAATCTGAAAAAAAAATCTGAAATAATTTCCACTCCAATAAATCAAGTTGAATAAATATCACCAACTGATGTGAACAGATATGCCTTATCTTGTTTAGATCTGGCATTAGACTGAGATTTGACCTGTAAATAAGCACACCAGCTTTTATTCTATTGACTCGGTGAAGCTCACTTCTACCCTGCAGCAAGCAGCTTATATTTCTGTTGATTAAACTTGCCCTGACTTTGGTGAAAACTGACAGATCCAATGAATATGCAAGCCTGGATTACCAGCTGTTGTACCAGTTAAATAACTTAATTATATTTATACACCTGTCCATTTTACCACAGACTTGAAAGGACCACTTGCAGAAAAAAAAGCTGCTTTGTTTAACTGGCTGCTTTCATTCTGCAGACTGTACCAATCAATGACCCACTGCCAGGTCCATTAGCTTTTTCACATCTGAGGCATTCTGCAGCCACCCCCCCCCCCCCTACCTTTTCAGAGTACACTGTACAACCAACAAACAAACCGAATTTCAAATCAAGTTTTTTTGGTACAAATTCTTTCTGAAATATATATCAATTTCTCTGAAATTCTTTAAAACATAAAAAACTAAAACATTTCAAGACAATATGTTTGAACAACATTGCTATGAAAGGGACCCCACTCCCATGTAAAAAGTGATTAATTAAACACCACTGCGTAAAATTAAACGTCTTCTTTTTTTTGTGAAACTATACCATCCATTCCCATCTTCTGTCACTGAGGGATCATCCACATAACATGCTGGCCATTTCTTTTCCCATGGCATGTACATGCAGTAAGTATGCTTCCCACAATGCATTATGGTCATGCAATTTGAAACTGTATACACAGTTTTAGCCTCTCTCTTTATGGCTGTAATTATTTCAGCAATTAGATTCAGTGACTGCATATAAGTCTTTTCCCTGGAAAACTTCAATGTGAGACTAAACTTTTGTCATAAAATATCCTCAAGTATATGCACTAAAACTTTAAATGCCAAATATAAAAGATCACAGAAAAGTAATTTGATACCTTTGTGGCTTAAAAAAAGGCAAAATCATGATGACAAGATTTTGATGTCATTTGAGTAGCATGCATAATGCAATATTCACCTTTTCATTTACCAGTTTTGTATCATGATTACAACATTTTTAAAAACTCAAATCATATTTACTTTCATAATGTGCATATCTAACTTTAATTTCAGGAAAAAAATCTCAAAATTCAATTTATAAAATAAGTAAAGCCTGCAGTGGGAAGATATGTTGTTAGGATCTCTCTTATCTGAATGTATGCTTGTCCATTCAGGGATTTATTTCAGTGATACATCAAAAATTACTGAACAGAAAACACATTAGCTTTTCATGATTGACAGGCAGTTTACCTTTCATAACTGCAAACTGGGACAGTCATGTATTCAAATTACCACAAAACTGGCTACGAGATGGCTATGTGAATCCAGTTAGTGCGAACCTAATTTTAAATTGCAAGGGCAGATTCAGATCAAATTTAGCACAAAAGGCAAATCATACTAAAACTAGAAAATTTGATTAGCTTGTTAGCAAATCAGTCTGGGTGCCTGATGAAACTTTTTCTTTCTTTTTTTTTTTTTTGGGGGGGGGGGGGGTGTCACAATCACTTAGGAACCCTGTTTGTTGATCATTATGTCTGGGTGCCAACCCAGACATAATGATCAACAAATAGGGTTCCCAGGTGATTGTGACCCCATGGTAGGAAGCAGAGGCATCTAGAAGTATTACAGTGGTACCTGCTGTATGTGGCCACCCCTCTGCCAAGAAACAGTGGCCACATACAGCTGGTGAGCTGTCACCAAAGCTAAATTTTACAAAGAAACTGACTCCTATGTCTAAGCCTAGTGACCACAAAAAGTAATACAGCTGCTCATGGCAGTGGTTACATGCAGCAAGTGCCACTGTATTGTCTTTAGATAAATCAAAAACACCAGAAACTTTTCTGTGAGATATAATAGTGACAGGGTGGTCAAGAAACATGGCCCCCAAACCAAGCAGGATCCTTAGATCATTGGTTTAAATCCTACTCAGAACTGAGACTCAAGGTCTTAAAATAATTCCTGTACAACAGTGCTGCACTTTACTAACCCAAGGAGAATAGACTTTCAAGTATGTGCTGCCAGCACAAACATACTGGAGAGTCTCATAAACCCATGAGGGCTTGCCACTTATACACAATACAATATAAAATATTCACAACTTTATCTTTTCCATTAAAAAAAAAACAAAGAAAAAAAGAAAACAAAAACAAAAACAAAACAAAACAAAACAAAAAACAAACAAACAAACAAAAAATGACCATTGGCCTAATGCATATTTTGTGTAAGTTTTGAAGTTCCATATCAATTTATTATCTCATGGTATCACACTAAAATCATTTCCTGATAAGCCTTTCTGCAATGATCTTGTCCAAAAAAGTCATGTTAACCAACACTATATAATATAATACAATTCTATATAAAATACAAGTTTGTGGTACATCTGGTACTGTTGACCTTATTTCTCAACATGTAACATTTACTGTCCTTTAATATGACTTTGAGAGAATAGGTCAAGGTCATCCATATCATGCAATATAAAACTTTTTCATATGATACACATTTGTTTGGCATTTGGTATCACAAGCCTTCTGTCTTAACATATTGATTTTAATGTGTTTTCTACACATTTTGATCCACCTAATTCATAATACTGCATGTGATGCCACCAAATTTCAATGCATTTGTATCTTTTAGCCTGACTGACATTCCTGCCAAGTTTCACAATGTCACAATGATTCAGTAAAACCTTTACTAAAAAAAAAAAATCACATCTTGGCCCATGAAATATTATGTAACACTATAAGTGGCACCACCAATATTGAATTTGACCCAGATTTTTGCACACTTGATAAGCCCTGAAAGTTATGTAGGCCTATCTTGAAAACTTTGGACTGTATTTGTATTGCAAACACAAGCAAAAGTTTACAGACAGACACAAGTAATCACATAAGCTCTGCAAACTATGGTCAGAAGAGCCACAGCTAAGACCCAGCAGGTGAGTGCTCTCTCGTATTCTAAAGGGCAGTAGTTTGCCTGTGCCATCTGAATTCTTCATCAACTATCCTGATACAGTTGTACCTGATGTAAGACTGCAGGTGGTCTTAAAATGCAGGCAGACTAAACAAAGAACAAGATCAAGGATCCTCTAAGAGCAGTCTTATGGTAGGTAGTCTTTCTAGCAGGTATCAACAATGCAATGTACTCATGTCAAGCAATGCAATATTTCAACAAGCTTTCTTCTTTTCTTTTCAGTTTAAATTCCTTCTCTCACACTGAAATTTATACATGGTATTTTGATTTAGGATTTTTCAAGATGCAGGGAACGATTTACCTATATCTCATCGCAATTTGCTACTCTAACTCAAAATACAGGATGCTGCTATACAAAATTTGATTCAGTAGCTGTTTTTGACAGGAATTTTTCCATGTTCTTTACAATTTCCTGCTTGCATTGATCAGATTGCCAAGCAAAAGTATAATTCTAAAATCAAACCCTGAGATGGGTCAGTAGCCCAGCTGGAAATCATTTTAACCTGTCCTATGAAAATAAATATCACAAAATCACATTCTGACAAGTGCATACCAGTGATCCCTCTCTCACATACCTAGCATCGACCTCAACAAATATACGAATGGCTGCTGCAAGGACACTATTTTCTGTGCACCACCCCTCTCTGCACAGTCCCTGCTTCCATTGCCTGCCAATGTAGGCACTGTCCCAGTACATGTACAGTAGAGGAGCTAAACTGAAGGGTGACCAATGTGCCTGAATCAACTAATGAACACCTGCACATAAACTCTACCCTCTTGGATTCAGACTTAATCAAATAAAGCAACTTATCCTAATTTTTTTGCCCATCACTGGTCTTGCTTGGTCTTTTTATTAATTAAGTAAGACTGAGTCAACAGCTACAATTTTAAGTTAAATTGCTTTTCACAACTGTTGAAATTAGTTCAAAACATTGAAGTAGACGACATTTGACCACCAGCCGAATTTGGCAGGTTTACAGGGAAAGGGTTAAACTGTGGATGTCTGGACAAGTGATCACAACTGATACGGATCATCACACATACACATACACATTCATAGCTGCTGTGCTTTCACATTAAAGCATGTGTGCCCTCCCACCAGCCTCAAATGTCTGCCAATAACTGTGTGCATCAGTGAAGCGATCCTGTCTGAGAATCAGTCCAATGTCACTGTCACCAAAATGCACTTACCAGACAAAAGACTGCCATTTCACCTTTGCAATGCAAACACTTTCATGTGTTTCACCATTCTAATACTGCATTCAGTATTTTTCATCTATGACAAAGCTCTATCATGGTGTTCAAGTTTCAAATACATCTTCACTGGCACTGTATTCCGTAAACAAAATGTTTCTCAGGCAAAAAAGGTTGATAGAATTAAGCAATGACTTTTCTTCCACTCTCATTCCTGCATTGGGTACCTCACCTCCAGGGTTCATGGCAAGACTGGTGCAAGTTCTGACACCCAACCCTATCAATTTAGCATTTGAGGCCAACACACAACAATAAATGTTTACAGTGTTCCAGACACCTAGTACTATCATCATTCTGGGGCAAAGCATCAAGCTCACACACAAAAGGTGGGTGAGAAACGTTCATCCTGATCACTTTACCAATTACCATCAGTTGCATCATAGGCACTGTCAAATATGCAAGACCTGTAAAACAAGTGTTTGCTGAACCTCTGTTCTAGTACTCACCTCCCTTATGTAATAATGTGGACAAAGTTTGCTGTCCTCCTGACGCCCTGACATCAATTGTAAAACTACCAAGATGTGACTGATTTTCCATGACAAAGTCAAATGTCTACCGGTGGGACATTTGGTCTCTGAAGTAGATAACTGATATCATGATCTTACCAAGTTTGGAGTTTTGTTAAGGTCTCCAAAGGTTATGGCATGCAAGGAAAATGATATGAACTTAGTGAACCTATGACCTTGATAATTAGGTCAAAGTGACCCGATACCATCCCAACCTACATCTGCAAAGATACATAGTAGTTCCTGAGAACACCACTTGTGTTTCAGGAGTGGTTATCACATGGAAATCAATTTCACCTTAGAATTTACTGATTTTGCAAGACAAAATCCAATGTCTGCAGAAAATTTTTGTAACTGATGGACACACATGTATTTGCCACTTAGTTCCAGTGTGATGGTCTGACTTGACAGATTAAAAAGAAAGAAATCCATGTATATATTACAAAACAAGATTTGAAAGTGATTATGTTCACTTTTGATGGTTGATGTATGGCAAATGCTATACCCTCGCCAGATCGGTCAAAAATCTAAGTTGCATTTTTATTCAGTTGGAGTGTTTTTAGCCTAAAAAAATTCTGGTTAGTTGCTGCAAAGTACCTGAAACCACCTGTGGGGCTTATACACACAGCTTTTCCCAGTTACTGCTTAGAACGCATCCCAAAAATGTCACAGGATGTGATTTCAAGAAATGTACATAGGGCATCAGATGTGCAGACCACAGTTTGTAATTTAATCACATACATTGTTTAAAAGTAGACTTATGTTTCGCTAAATACAACCAAGTGAAATAAATTTCTTGGTGATGAGAGTAATATGGACAGTGGAAGAAAAGATCTGACATGGGGTAACATGAAACCGCTTCCATATTTGCCTATGCATGTATTTAACTAAGGTGATTCTCATGTTTCCCAAGGGAAGCTTGAAAGGATAACCTATTTTCAGACCACGATAGTATATGTATGAAACCACTCTCTGTCTACTAATTTTAATGTATTTTCGTTAACAGTTCCGTTATGTACCTCTGTTCATGAGCTTTTTAAATGTTACATTTCAATAAAAACAAGTCTTTGTTTGTCGTGCTGGGATCATTTCCATTTTTTTGTTATCGATTATCAGCAGTTGTTTGAAGGTTTTATCCATAGTTGTATCGATTATTTCAAGCGGTTGCAGTGAAAATTCATGTTTCATGCCTGATTTTTAACAAATATTTCAATTCTCAATTACAAACTGCCAAACTCCTCTTGTGTTACGCTTTGTTAGTCAGCTCAAAACTTGAAAGCTACATATGGCATTTTTATTATATTTACTCCCTCAAGAGAGGCCATCCTCCTTATAAGACCACAATTCTGATTTCTTTCAGTCATTACATCTTTTACTTTTTACAATCGTTTCATACTTTCTGTTTGAATCTCTGTTTTCATGTGTATATATGTGTTGTCTTGCAGATCGGATCTATTGTTACAATTATATATTTCATCTTTGTTACAGGTAGTAAATGATAATTAAATGGACTGGCTACTATTGCTGCTTGTTTAACCCTTTCCCCCTTAAACCGGCCAAACCAAGTTATGAAAAACAATTTGACTGAGAAATGTACATGAGACTTATCAAGATCACATGCCCCAGGTCAACAGCTTTCCTTGGCCCTAGTGCCCAACCCATACCAAGGAAAGCTGTTGACTCAGTCTTAATTCAAGGGGGAAAGGGTTAAAGTAGTGTAGCTGCATCAGGTTGTTCAGCAAAACTTCACATAGCTCTCGGTCACATGTATATTGACAATAATTGCTGACGGCAGAAATTAAATAACTTCCAAGTGACTGCCACATGAAGACAGTTATCACACAGAAACCAATTTCATGTAAAAGGCAAAATTAACAAAAGAAATCCTGTGACTTTCAAACTTTGGTGAAGGCTACCTAGTTACAATGCCAACTTACGTCTCACCTCCAAACATGATCCACCAAAGTGTTCACACTTTCTTCAGTAGTACGCACACAGAAACAGAATTCATGCAAGTTAGTGTTTCCATTAACCCTCAAATGGGGGTATATAACCCTTTCAAAACCTGAAATATCCTTTGAAAAAAAAATATAACTAAAGGGTCACAATTTTTGTTTATTTACATGTGCTGGTGAAAATCTAAGTTTTTTTTCCCCCTGAACTTCAATTCTTGTGACCTTGACAATTAGGTCAAGGTGACCCAAACACAATCCCAGCCTAGGAAATGTGGAGGTGTCAGTTTACCATATGTGCACATTGGTGAATGTCTTAAGAGACTACCTACCTTGAATGACAATCCCTGCTTGACACTCTGCTCAATACAAGAGGTGCCAGGTCTCAGGATTTGGTGGGAATTATTCAATTTTTCTAGTGATATAAATCACTTAAGGTAGCGGAGGGGATTGAGCCGCGCGCAGCGGTCCCGCGATTTTGACGTTGCATAGATGAACTATGTTTCACATTTCACCCACAAAACCATACATTTTACTCATTGTTCAGACATCTTAATTTGTTAGAAAGAAGTTTCATATCAATACGATAATTTTCGAGGGTTTTATACACCCGTTTACAAGAGGGTATCAGATTTGACATTTTGTCAGCATTTCTTTAAAAATAATCGATGCAAAAGTGTATTACCTATGTAAAATTAAAGTATAGACCAATATGCAGGAACCGTATTTTTTGTTTACAAATTAAATACATAATAACAGAATTATCGAATTCTTTGATCATCATTTTAAACATCAACAGTTACTTCACTTTGTGAGCTACAAAAGTCTCGGAAGGGGACATCTGACGGGAAAACAAAAAAAACGGTTCCCAGATAATATATTTATCTTTCAAAAGACGATTATTTGAAGCAGATCGATCAATTAGCTTTTTATTGACGCTGTCCATAAAAATGGATTCATAAGCAGAAAATTTCATTCCGAGAAATTGGCGTTGAAAGATTTGAGGCCCTTTTTTCGCACATTGTTGGCCATAATGACAATACAGCTTTCCAAATTCGGCCCGTTTTGATCTCAGTATTTCGAAGAAAGGTCAATCAACATCTTTGATGTATAGTTTCCAACATACAATGATGTTTATTGGCTTAAAAAAGCAGTTATTTACCCGAATGACATCAAATGCAGCCACACTCGAAAGCTTGTCAGTCGGGTTTCCACGCGAATGGGACAGCTTCAAAGGGGGATTCAAAAGCGGATTAGCCACGTGACCCGAAGGTGCCATCACCTTGACCCTAGCAACATTATTTGCATATGGCGCCGCTTGAACAAACGGGTTGCAGTTTCACAGTTTGCTCTGCTCAGAAGGCTGCCCGGTAGGCAGAGGTTGCTCACTCACTTCTCATCACCTTGGATCAAAGAACAACTTGATGGAGAGAGGTCTATGTCGTTCTGAATGTAGCTTATAAATGATCGTGACGTAACATTTAAGACAGTAGTCCTGCTACTGATAAACAAACACTCCCAGGATAAATTATACTTCAAAGAAGAAACAAAACACACACACACACACACACACACACACAAAAAAAACCAAAAACAAAAAACAAAGCGAACGTTTTATATGTGTTGAGAATCCATTAGTTTCAACGTTGTATTGGTGATGAAACTGCACTGCTAGATTGCATAACCTAATCCAAGAAGGATTGATATAGGGCACCGCCCTGTTTCCTAATTGCTTTAATAAAATATGTTTAAACCAATAACCTAATCCATTGATTTGCTGAAGTAGTGTTTCATCAGACCCTGACGGTTACATAGATCAATATAATGCACCAGACCACGCTCAGATGTAACGTGATGACGCTACACTTCGTGCGCAACGGTAAAAGTTACTTTCTTACCTGCCAGAAGGTGATGACGCTACACTTCGTGCGCAAGGGTAAAACTTTCTTGCCTGCCAAGACGGACTGTGTTTCCTTACCTGGCGACACGCACTTCAAGCACAATTTAACAATTACGCAGAGCGAGTCTGTCTGGCAGTCAAGAAAGTTTCCAATTCCCACAAAATTGAGAAAGGGATGGGCATCGTGAGGGAGTGTGTTCGTGGCCTTGGCTTGTGCGGGTTTTTTTTGTTTTTTGTTTTGTTGCCGGGAGCACAATAGAATACGCCAAGCCTATTTCATTGGTTCCTCAACATATTAGTGCCTTCCTTGTGATAAAGAATGCCATTCACATTGCCATGTTTTTCTCGCATATTGCCATTCGAAACCTTGCCACTCATGTAATATATTTTTTATTTTGTGGAGATAACTAGCCCACTGAAAGATAGTTGGCTCACCCTTGAACTGCAATAAACTGATCGAGACACAAAACCGAAACTTCCTGATGGGTGAGTTTGGGCGAGTGGTATCGGAACATGCCAAACAAAGACAAAATAATTTTATATGACCGATCAACCAGCTAAAGGCAGAGTGCAGAGTCGCTTTTTGCAGTCATTTAACAGTAATCTGATTATTTATCCCCGTGATGGTCAAACTTTTAAAGCTTTTTTTTCTGTCCGCTCGGTCAGTGTACTTCGAAACACCCCCGTGTGAAGTGGGCAAGTCCGTGCATGTGCAATGTGCCAGTCTTCCAGTTCCACAAAATGCAACAGCGCTACAGACGATACCAGTTTTAGTGGAGGCGTGTGCTTCATATAAATTGAATTCAAGGTTAACATTTAATGCTATTCACCGTTTCACATTCAGGTAAAGGCACATATAATTATTGAAGGCAGATATAATTATTTACGCTGAATCGAATCCCCGCTTTTATAGTTTGCGGCATATTTATAGCCAAGTGGTCCAGTGTTAGGATTCCTCGATCGTCATGTGTATTTTTTGCCAGTAAACATTAAAAGCAAATTGGTCTTGGATAGGGCAAGACTGTAGAAAGGGTTGTAAGGCTTTATAATGTATACAATGCCGTGATTCTGAGTAACGATTTACGCATAGGTTGAAATCGCCTTCATTGAAAACACACTGAGGCTCACGTCCATCGCCAGGTGCCGTTTTGACAATCGCCACCTTTTATCGTCCCTTATTTTTTATTTTTTTTATCACACTCTGAGAAGGAAAACATGAGCCCATCGATTTAATTATCTACATGGCCATTTGATCACCACAACAAACCAATGAATCAGTCCTAATCTTGTCAAGCAGATTATACAAGAATTGGTAGCAGCACACCTCAAAATGTCACAGTTGGTCGCTTGTCGTTGCTACGGTCCTGAATTGTGGAAAGCAGCCGACTGCTATCCAAACTTTGGCGGGGTAATTAGCATACATTTGTAAACAGACATGCTCATGCTGCAGCCAGCTAAAACATGGTCATGTTTTTTCCCTTTTTTATCACATAAATTTTGCTTTTTTAGTATTCATGTTTGGTGACAAGAAAGTTAAAGTGCCAAACTTTACGGAAATGGAAAAAACTCATTTTCTGTCGGGTCACGATTTTGCCGTTATAGCTCAATCCCCTCCGCTACCTTAATTTTCTCAATATCCTGCTTCTTTCCTGTCTTCTTCAATATAAAACAATAGGACCTCACCTTTTATAACATTTTTCCCTACACATATCATCTGTAGCATGAAGCACATTTCTTCTGTGTGCCGAATGCTCTGCTGGCATCATGGCTATATTGCACCTCTTCATTTCAAAGTTGTGAGTCCTCAAGTGGGTTCTGAACATATAAAGCTCATGTACATTTCATGTAAAAATTGTCCACCAGATGGCACTTTGCTCCACATGTAATCATAGCTTATTTGTGCAATTCCTGTGACGAATATTGTTGCATGTGCCAAGACAACAAGGAATGAGTCCTTAACTTTATGTCCTCAATGACCTTGGGACAGAAGATCAAGGACACCCAGATTATGTAATACAAGAGGCCCATAGGCCTGCCTGGTGCTGTGCTGAGATTGCCATTGAAATCCAAGCTATACCCTGCCATTACAAAATCACCTTTTCAACTTTACAGGCATGGTGACCTCACAAAAATTGGTCAAGGTATCTGATATTAAATATTATTCTAGCTTTGGACATTGCCTATATATCCAATAAATTTAGACTTTGACCTCCCCCACAATCCCACCAAATTTGGTGAAGATCTGCCAAAAATTAAAGATGCTACAGTGTTCACAAGATTTTCATATTTTGAATATTGTGAGTGCTGCAGAGATTTTCACATTTGACCTGTATATTACATAATACTATAGGTGGCGCCACCAACATTGATGTCCACAAAGATTTTAATGCACTTTATAACTCCTAAATGTTACATGGGCCTATTTCAAGAATTGTGGGGTGCAGGGCATTCAAGAGATGACTCCAATATTCAAACTGGTCATTTGACCTTGACCTTCAACTTGGATTAAAAAATTGTTTTGTTCCAAATATGCATCCCACATCCAGCTTTCTATACATAGTCTGTTTGTTCAAATTGTGTAATAACTTTTCCGAGTTATTGAGGAAAAACAATAAACTTGGACAAGCGCCAAACTCCATAATTACTGGGTCACAGTGACCTAAAAAGTAGGTCACCAAGTACAGTTTTATACATTATGCAATCAAATGCAATTTTGATCCAGAGGCTCAATTCTCTTTGCCATTGATGTCCAAGCTACACCCTGCCATTACAAAATCACCATTTCAACTTTAACGGCATGGTGACCTCACAAAAATACGTCAAGGTCACTAACATTACATAACATTCTATCTTTGGCCTTGGTCTATATATCATATAAATTTGGTAAGTCTAATCCAATTACTTTTCCAAATATGGAATTTTACATCTTACAACACATTTTGGCTCATACTTTCTGTCAAATTATAGGTGGCGCCACAAGTATCACTACCAACTTTAATCTCCCCCACAATCCCACCAAATTTGGTGAAGATCTATAAAAAATTAAAGATGCTAGAGTGTTCACAAGATTTTCACATTTTGACCCCTATATTACATAAAAATGTAGGTGGCGCCACCAATATCGTACTCGGCCTAGATTTTCATACACCCAATAAGTCCTGAAAGTTATATTGTGCTAACTTGAAAACTGTTGACAGCATCACGCTAATGAGCAAAAGTTTAGGGACGTCTCTAGTATAATACACTTATGTAGAAAACATGACCCATATTCATAAACATCAAACCCAACAATGACAGCAAAGAGATTCCAGAGTTACCAAAGCATCAACATTCATCTTCCAATACCAATGTAAAGAAACAAATTACACTCCTGACTTGAGACAGGCAGTCACCTACAAAAGGCAACTGGTGGTTTTAAACCGATTCTCTCAACCTTTGAAATCTTCTTCATTAAATACAGACTATATAGTGTTTCCAATATGTATGGGCCCAACCACTTAAAATCCAGATTTTATTACTTCTGCAAAAACCGGACGGACAGACAGACAGACAAACATGACCAGTCGCATAAGCTCTGCGAACTTTGGTCAGCAGAGCTAAAAGGACGTTGACCCCAATGTGACCTTTCAAGGTCATCCAATGTCAAATTGAAAAAAAAAAAAAGAAAGAAAGAAAGCCCACAGTCACTTTGCTAGCCATGTTCAATAGTAACCATGGGAGTACGATCAACCATATCAAAGATATAAGAGAAGAATAACATTTGTTGAGTTAAAAACAGGTAAAACAATAGATCATCCACTGTCAGTACACATAACACAGAAGCCAAAGTGGGCTCAGGGTGCATTCAAGTAGCCAGAGCAAAAATTATACATGTAGCCTCCATTTTGGCTTGTCGCCATAGTAACGTAGAAGCACTTGTTAGAAGAAACACCCTGTGACCATATTCATGACTTTTGAACCTCGATACACGGTACATGACTGGATACTGGTACATTTTGGTATACTGCTCCAGCACTACTCCCCGCATCATGGAACCTTTGTCTATGTTATGTCACTGCAAATTACATGTTCACATCTCTGCAATGCAACCATCATGACAAAAAAAATATATATATATATATAATATGATACACCTTTATGGTATATTTGGTATAATATACATGCACCTCACTCTTTTTCAACATATTCAATATATTTTGTGTGGACCTTTTACTAAAGTGCTTAATGAACTTGAGAAAATGGGTCAAGGTCATCCATATAATGCATCAAACTTCCACATATGATACACATTTGAGTACACTTGGTATCATTACCCTTATTCTTTCTCAAAATATTTCATTTTGTGTATTTTCAACACATTTTGGTTCATATCTTCTGTAATACTGCTGGCAGTGCAACCAACTTTTCACACATTTTTACAGTCTTACAGGCCAATTCAAATTCCTACCAAGTTTTATGATAATTCATGGATTCCCCCCCCCCCCCCAAAAAAAAGCTTTCCTGAAGTTTAACATTTTGGTCCATATATTACATCACAGTGAGCAGTTCTCACAGATCCACTGGACATGTGATTTGAAATTTTCACTGGTCCCTCTTGTAACATCACTTATCCTGACTGGGCTCACGTTGATACTGGATCACAATTTACAGAACAGATGAAACAAAATTTAAATCAATGAACTGAAGTGAAGTTGCACTCAAAAATGCACGCTTAACTGCACTCATTCCAAACATTTTAAATAAAGTTCAAATTGTGGTTCTTTGCCATGTAGTAACAATCTGAAGATAAAATTGATTGTCCACAGGACAAGTGAAGTTTAACTGCTTGCCTTTACAAAGATTTCACTTATACAGGACAATAGGACAAAAGAATTTTCTCACCCTGTACAGATTATCTATACATGTTGTGCTACCAATATCGATTGCAAACTTGATCTTCATATTCTTTATAGTTACTGAGTGTTTTATGAAGTGAATTTGAAAACTGTGGACTGTACCGAGTTCACAAATAAAGTTTACAGATGGACCAATGGATGGACAGGACTGACAGTTTAAGGTATGTGTATGACCTTAGGAGTGTCAGCAGAGCTGACCAAATTTAGCAGAATTTGGCCTCCGTATTTTTTCTTCCCAAACACATGCTCTTCTGTAATGATGCACTGAAAATTTGCCCCCCCCCCACCCCCCCAAAAAAAACACTGGAAGTAATGCATGTGACAGATGTGTGGTAAATCTATGATCAACCCATCTTTTAAGGTAGGGGCATCGTTGTGGCGCAGGGGCCTAACTTTCCCGTATCGCAAAATGGGTTTTTATCATTTCCTGAAAGCACAATACTTGAAGTATATTGTCACCAAAAATCAGATTAAAAAATTAAATATTTATATGAGAAAATTGCGTTTAAACTTTTGGAAGTTTAGCTGTCTAGTACACGTGCTGGTTTCTGTTTGTTTGGATATGGTAATTTGCGACGGTGTTTTCGCAGCAATCCGCGATCGTCCACATACCTGGAAACGGGAAGGGGCACACGACCGTCGCCCAGAACAATGGCGGCACACTGAAGTAGAATGGAACTGATTAGGCTACAGAACCGATTAAGGTTATGAAAACAGGCTGTTCAACGATGTAAAACTGGATGACTTTCATGTTTTTGGGGTGCTCCTATTTGTGATATGGACTTTCGGATGCGTGATTTCTCCAAATGGAACATAAACGATGCTGACTTCGGAGTCCTTTGATCTTGGTTTGCGATCGAATACCGATACGCAACACCTGGAAACCATTACCGTATTCAGCGGAATTTAACAATTATACTGGTGTCCTTCATTATGTTGAATTTCATCATGGGTTTCCTATTTATTGTCGAATTTCATTTGAACATGAAACATTGTGAGTTCGGTGGTTCTCTGGTTCAACTTTGGTGGTGCCAATGTGGCATTCATATGTGTTCTAGCTGACTAACTTACAATCAGTCTCCGTTCATGTTCAAACGGTGACAGTACAGTCAAGAGCACAGAAGGTGTAAAATCCAAAAAGCAAATTCAGAAAAATGCCTTAAGTGAAAAAAGAAACTAAAGCCCAGCTACGTAAACGTCAAGCAGCCGAGTTAGTTGCAGTGGGAGAGACGGCACTTACAGACGAGATTACGCAACTGGGGTAAGTATATGTGTGTTTGTTATTTATTTGTTTGTTCTTTGCGTAGCATTGATATGACCATGTCCATGGATCGTCGATATTATGACAGAGAATGAAAAGTAATATTTCTGTAGGCCTTGTTCTATCATATTACCGTAAATGTTTCCGTTCTGGAAATTGCCCGTTGAAACTAATACATCAACCATGTCAACGTACGTATGTAAGTTCATATGCAGAAGATTTTTATTTCATCGCAGTCTACTTTCAGTTGACAGCTATTGTTTGGCTCTCGCAAATAATGAATATGGACATTTTCAAAAGGTAGTGGATCATGCCGACTTTCTCTCCCAGTTTTTCCATGGATGCACATGGGAGCAAATATACAACATTTCAATATTCAACAAGTAGCCGAAGCTAGACAATGCTGTAGGACCTATTTCTGATTTTCATTATTTGCATGTATCAGCACAGATAGGAGTAAATCTTGGAGTTTGAGTAGTAACTTTCAAATGTTCCCTTCCAAATAAATACAAGGAGTTCCCTTCCAACTAAATACAAGGAAAATGATATTCCGAAAATTGCATAAAACCCCATTACTTTCGGGCAAAATATGTCCAGCAGTTTACTTATCATTTTGAACACGCACACCCCCCCCCCTCTTCGTATCGGGAGAGTACCATGAGTCCCATGACAAAGGGAATTTTTTTTTTTTACAACACATGTGTAACTAAGTGTTATACAGTCAGTTTGGCCCGTATTGTTACCTTGACTGATACTTTTATTAATTTTCTTTTGTAGATATGACCGCCATGGATTTGTGACGAATTTGAAACTTGGCGTTACAGCTCTCCAGCGGAAGAGAAACATGGCGCAGAGGAAGATGAGATTTTTTCACTACTGCTCATGGGCTAGGAGTTTGAGAGTAAGTCCCAGATAACAACACATGAAATATTTTCTGATTATCTGGAGCAGCTGTCCGAAGTATATAATTTTCTGCAGCATTTATACAACTTTCGATCTTTTCACCAAGTTGATAGTTCAGAATGTTACCCAAATTTGTCTTGTAGCAGGGAGCTTCTAAAACATGTCTCTGCTTGTCGTAATATTCTTATGGGTTGTTCAAAAATGTAATGCAGTAATTCAATAATGCAACTTAGCATTTTTACATTCAATAAACAAGGGGGGGGGGCTGTTTAATTAACTAGTCATGTTGTCGTGTTTTGTTTTTGCAGGAAAAGGAAGTTGGTCCCGAAGGCTGTCAGTTCACCTACCCGGCCCAGATCCTGGCATTTCTGCGTACTATGCTGCCTTCACAGGTCAAGGGGGAGTTCCGCGTGTCGGTGTACAGGGTTGAGATGGCAGAGTTCTGCAGGGCTGTTTGTACCAAGTTGGATTAGAATACAGTGAACTTTTCTCATGACAAAGCGATAAGAACATGGACAAAAAAAGTTTTCATGTCAAGTTGGATTAGAATACAATGGACTTTTCTTACGACAAAGTGATAAGAACATGTACATATAGTTTTCATGTAAATAAAATTTGTAAATATAAATATGGATGTAGTTTACGTTGTATTTTTTTCAAATTGTGCAGCAAGGTCCTTATATTCCCAGGCCATATTACTTCAACTGTAGCATTACAAGACCAACTGAAGCTTTTGAAAAAATAGATTTGACTGGACTACGGCTGATGCATTGCCTGACACTGACGAAGTTCTGTGTGTGCCACATACAGTAATTATGTGTAGTAGATAAAAACCAGAGCTTGGTCTGCCATATGGAAATCTATATACCCCTCCCCTTATTTGCATGAAATAACTTCCCTGGAATAATGTTGATTGTTCATTACAGGTCTGTCACATATCTAGAAATTAATCTTGCCAGTCATTTATAATTCACAATCTAGTGCTACTGTTTCTGAAAATGTAGTCATTACATATATATATATATATATATATATATATATATATATATATATATATATGTAATGCATCCTAGTTGGAAAATGATTCATTGGCTAAAGAATCAAGAAAACAATCAATGAGACAAACAACAAAAAATATTTTATTCAACATAAGCTGGCGGTGGTGGATGGACCGGGCTTATACATCCTCTGGTGGCAAAGGGTCACACAACACCGCCTCCTCCGTGCGTTGATCCACGTCCCGGGGCTGGACCGCATCGCTCAAAACTTTTCTACCTGTTGCACAATTTGCCTGTAAACTGACTGCGTCTGTGTCTGTAGTCTGTTCGTCTCTCCTCTTTGCCAGTAGTTGCTTTACACTCCCTTTCATCCGCTTCTTCGTCCGTTGATACCTGGGCATTTTTCAGTTTTCGTCTCCTCCACTCCCAATCGTAAAAATTTTCCAAGTTAACTGTAGGTTGCACTCGCTCAAAGCTTTCCAAAACACTGCAGGCCGAAGTACCAAACCATCGCCGTAATAAAGGCATTTTTGTCTTTGATCGGAGGTGATGAGAAGTGGGTGAGCTAATCCTGCCAGATGAGTACACTTTACCGAACAAACTGTCAGACCGCTCCCCGCTCCACCAGGCAGTCGCCATTTTTAAACAACCTGTTGCTTGGGTCAAGGTCAGGTGACTCCGCTAATCCGCTTACTATACCCTTTCGTGTCGGGCAGCGTGTGTGAAACCAGCCACACAAAGCTGACTGCATGGTGGCTTTTAAAGGATTTGACTTCAAAAAGTCCTTTTTTTAAGCCACAAAAAGGCCGATTCTTTTAATTTCAAAGCCAGATATGAGAGCCTCTACATGTTTGTAGTTTGTGCTAGAAACTTTGGGCCGCGGGAGTGAGTATTCTTCATGTAAGAGCCAATCAATGCTTCAAGATTGACAATCATGCCTTTCATCGCCATTTTCTCAAAAGCAAGTTTCTCATAAATCGATCAATTTTTCTGCAGGCGTTTCTTGAAAACGGATCAAGATATCTTCACAAAATAAACGGCTCTGACAAGATACGGATCTGCTCTAGGAAATGTATTTTTTCTATACCTCTCCAACCCTTCCTTCCGTGACTTTTGTGGCCCCAAAAATGAAGAAACCGTACAGTCTCACGGACCAAACTTAAAAATTGCATATTTTTTTTCCTATCATATTTTTTGTCAAAAGCAAGATATGTTTCCTGCGTATTGGTCTACAGTTTAATTTTTTACGGTTGTCAGTCAGAATAAAATAATATTTTATCAGAAATCCTTGCAAAATGTGTGATTTCATACCCATTCACAAAACGGCTCCAAAAAGCATCAAAATTAATTTCATGACATTCAAATATGATTCCCGATAATGCTAACATCTGTGAAATATCGAAAATATATAGTTTTGCTGGTAACATAAGAAAAATAGGCAAGTTGCATCAGGTCAAAGTCGCGAGTCTGTGTTACTCGCTCGTAACGGTGCCGCCACCTTAAGTGCAATCTTACACACACACATACACATATCTAAGTTACTCACATATTTTAAACCATTAATATGATAGCAAACTGGGAAAATTCTATATAGTTTCAAATTTACAAAAGTTAAAAGAAGGGGGTGCACAGCACTATAAATATGGAATAATTTGATGCACATAGTTTTATACAGAATAATGCCCACACACATGAAATATATGTGCACCTATCATTTGGGTGTGCTCTGTTCATTGATTATTATTATGCCACAACTGACATATTTCAATGGGCAATTATTTAGCACATCCTGAAAAGTACATATGACACCATACACCCTGCATGGTAATAGATACCAAGTATGCAAGATTGTCACCCATAACATGTATAAACCCTTTCCCACTGTGGATTACGATGGAACCCCCAGACATCTTCTCAACAGGTTGGACACAACTTCAGAGCCAAGCACATGCAATTTAAAGCTGTTAGCTCATAGCATGCTGCTGTAATTTGATTTGATTTTCAAATATATAAACATCATGGTTTTCAAAAGTTGACAAACTTGCCAGGTGTTAAAATGGTGATTTTTAAAGCCAAATTGAGTTATTAACTATAGAGTGCAATTCCCCTATTAAGAGACTGAAAAATGGTCTTAACAGGGAAGTGGTCTTACTTGTTTAATGGAGGATATATAGAATAAACAAAAACAGGTCTGTAAATTACTGGTCTTCATATAGAAACGGTCTCTTTACAAAGGTGGTCTTCATTGGAGATTCCACTGTATTATTTGTTTCAAGAGTGCAACTGATTTAAAGAAAACTCAATATATTCCATCAACTGTCCCAGAATTCTGCACTATTTTAAAAATTGCTCAAGGTCACCTTAAAGTTAATATAAAATTTGTGTGAATTTTGTAGTTTTATCTCAATGTAATCATCACAATAATTAATATAATGTGTTTGATACCTATGATGTTAGTTTCAATTAATACCACCTACAATGCCACAATGACTTATAGCCATTAAAAAAAATTCCTGAAGTGCATTTTCCTGTTACTTTTGTAAAGTAGGTCAAGGACATCCATTTTATACATTAAAAGCTTCCATATGTTACATACTTGTGGTGCATTTGGCACCATTCATAGGCTGTTTTTTTCTTTAAAATATTGTCTTAATATGTTTTCAACACACTTTAGCCTCTATCTTCTGTAATACTCTAGGTAGCACCACCAAAATTCAGTATTTTCATCTTTTTGTTTGATGACACTGCAACCTGTTTTGTAAATAATCATGGGAAACTCTAAGAAAAAAAGGCATTCTCAAAATTTAAACATTTTGGTCCATATATTACATAATACTATAGGTGGTACCACCAACATCAAACCTGACCTATATTTTTATACCCTTTATCGCTCTCACACCTGCACAACTAATGCAAATTATTCACGCTGGTAGCAAAGAAATAATAAATAAAATAAAAAATAAATAAAACAAAACAAAACATAGTGCCACCCTTCAATTCACTCTGGTTGTTCTGGACTGATTTTCAAGTACAAACAACTCACCTGGATCACTCAGTTCATACAGTATTTAGCTTACAAAGAAATATGAAGTGCTGATGTGTCCAACAGCTGCTCTATGCAGGTATAGGTTAAGACAAACATGGCATATTGATCTCTGACACATGAAGTGATTTGTTTCACCAGACAGTTCCTAGCATCTCTAGAGTTCCTCAGCATGTTCTATACCTGAGCTTATAGAGACCACAGTATGGACATTATTAGTTACCACAGGTTTGCTGAACATAGTATGGACTTTACCTAGCCTTGGTCAGCCATACCACATGAGGGCGAAGCCCGAATAAGGTATGGCTGACCAAGGCTTAGAAACTCCATACTATGAGCAGCAAACCTGTGGTAAAGATTGTATCATTATTTTAGTAGTAATAAGTTTTTAAAACCTTCCAAATTAAATGGATTCATAGATTATTATTCACAGACTTTGCAACCTGGAAAATATTACCAAAGTTCTACTACGACCAGTTTGGAAAAGACTATATTGTCTTCAAATTTAATATACAATCAACAAAATTGTTAAGGAAAAAAATATGAGTTGCCTTCCTTTTATTGACAAATCCTAGATGCATGGTTCACACGTGGTGGTGGAAATAAACACCCTCCATGTACACCTGCACAAATAAGACAGCAAGTTATTTGGGGAAACAGATTTATTGTTCAAAATAAAAACTGCTTAATTTTTAAAAGATGGATTAACTCTGATATAATATTTATTTCTGATTTATTAGATCAGAATAGAGGTTCGAGAAATGAAACTGTTTGTACTAAACTAAAAGATAAAAGAAACTGGTTGGCAGAGAGTAGCATTTTATTCAATGCAATACCAAAAGAGTGGCGAGCTTTGTTAAACAGCGACCATGCAAGGAAATTTACCTGTAAAACAAGTTCGGAATTACATTTATTGATTAAAGACAAAGTTGTTGTGTTCAATAACACCTTTAATATTAAAGACCTATACAAAAGCTGCATTGATACTAAATTTTAAAAACCAGCTATTAAAAAATTCTGGGAAAGAAAATTCAATAAAAATGATATCCTTTGGTCCAAAGTATGGACCCTGAATAACTGTTCTTTTGTGTAAAACAAACTAAAGCAATTTCATTTTAAACTAATCTACAGGTTTATTCCAAATAATCTTCTTTTATTTAAATGGAAATTAGTTGACACTCCTTTGTGCCCCTTTCGTACGTTGGAAGATGATCATAATCATTTTTTGTTACTTGCAATAGAATTAAAACAGTAAGAGAAAATGTGAGGCAAATATTCAGATTAATAGGCATAACAAATATTAAACTGAATTTACAAGATGTTATCTTCGGTTATAAAATAAATTGTGAAGCATATTCTTGGGTTAATTTTATACTAACAACATACGCTTTTACAATATATAAAGGAAGCCTAATAAGTGAAAATAGAAATAAATATTTAAGTTATTGGAATCTTTTGAAATATGAATTGCAGTGGAGAACTAACAGCATGAGAAACAAACATGCATATCTTACAAAATTTGAGGAATTGTTCATGCTAGTACAAGATGTTGAGATTTCTTTACTCATATGTAATATATTGTTAATACATTTATTAAATGTCATTTGTTTATTATAATTTTTGTTATATGGCCATATTACTGGTAACGTTTAATGGATGATGCTGATGTATCAATGTGAGTGTATATAACTGACTTCAATAAAAGATAAAAAAATAAATTTTAGAAATAATTTCATTGCAGACAATGAAAAAGAAATACATTAAGCTTGCTCGTCACTTTGTTCATAATATAATAAAACATCTCGAAAATGAGGCTACTATACAATATGAACCCATATCGCTTGTTTGAAAAAAATACTGTGTGTGTGCAGTCAAAGCCATTTGGTATGGCTTTATAATTGCACAAATTAGATCAATCAGATTGGAATATTCTTACTAAAATAAAGAAAGAATGATATCCAAGTCATCAAAGGGGTACTATGTGCAATGAATCACTGCTTACCTTTGGAGGTCCCTGCACATATCATCTGTAGCATGAAGCACATTTCTTCTATGTGTGTGATTATTTGTACATTTTGGGACACATCGCTGTCAGTAACAATAGTATACCAAATATTCCAATAAATGTTATACGTTAATGTTAGGCTGGCTATCTGAGGATCTGCATTCTACAGGCCTATTATTTACACTGAATGAAAATATAAAGGTTATCACATGCTTGTAGCTGTATCACCCCTGTATCAACCCCTCGCATCCCAATTGTCACTCGACCATTTATATGTACATAATTATGGAAGGCGATAAGATTGCATTACCAATAACTTAATTGGGACAATACTGTGACATGTGGCCTCCTGATCCTCTTTGTTTTTGGATAAAATCCACCAGAACCAGACAGACTGAAGTTTCAGAGCAAATGTCAAATAATAATACACTGTACCCTACTGACACATCTGAATGTCAAATTCACACAAAATCAACAGAAGAAAGACAGAGAAGAATGAGAAGAAAAAATGTATAGAAATGCTGTTATAATTCATATATCAGGATAATAAATTTAATCCATTTTTGATACCTATGATGTTAGCTCCAATGATTAACACCAATGGGGCCACCATGACTCCATGCCATTCTCACATTGGTATATGCATATATGTCCACAAATTCAGATGTAATGACCAGTAAGAGTAACTTCCTACAATGAATTCCCACAGTGACGTTGAGAAAGTAGGTCAAGGTCACCCAAATTATATAATATTTAACTTCTACACATGATACACATTTGTTGGATATTTGGTGACATTAGCCTCATAATTTCTCAAGATATTGAATTTCATAAATTACCAAAAATAATAACTTATATTTCCAATTTGACTTCTGGTGGCACCACTAGCCTTGTCCATGTTTTCCACCAAATTTGTACTAGGGGTCAGCCAAAATTATTAACAAGTGCACACAGTGTGCTCTTTCTTGTAATCCCCCCCCCCCCCAACTACTTTAAAAAGTTGATTTTTGGCTAAATATTGATCAACATTTTCAAAATTAGCTAAAAACGTACATTGATCTTGACCCACTTCCCCTGCATACTCTGTGTACTAATGTGAAAATGTTGACAGCGTTTCTGTTAGGAATTTTTTCAGGGGGTCATAAGAAGGGAAATTCATGGGAGAAGAATAGATTTCTACCAATTTTACATGTAAATATGCAAGACTTGTGACCCTTTAGAATTTTCTCAGAGGGTATTTGAGGTTTCAACAGGGTAATATATCCCAATTTGGGAGTTAACGAAAACACTGGTTGATAAAAATGGCTGACCCCTGATTCACTGAAAATCAAACATGCCATTTGAAGCATGTTCAATTTCTTCATTTCTCAGCCTGTTTCATGAATACATTTGGTGGTACCACCAATAATGAAAGGAAACCGGATTTTCATTCATAGAATATGTTCCAAAAAATTCAATGAACTGCTTTAAAACTTGGGTATGGATGGACAACTGGATAGACAGACATGACTGATTGTATAAGCTCTGCGACCTATGGCCTGCACAGCTAGAAACTGTAAAATTATTGCATCACCATCCCATTTGCAACTTTTATATTAAGGAACACATGTGGTGTCCATGTGCAAAATCAAAACACATCATGCAATAGTTATTCAGGTGAAGTTTAAAATATGAAAAGTTAAAAGGACAGACAGGTGATAGACACAAACAGACTTTGACTGACAAGTCAGCTGAGCTAAAATATATGTATGTTGAAATTCTTGCAAGTCCTACATTGTACCATATGGTGTGAACATATAAATTGATCAGTTTTATTTATTTTGGCAATTATGTACCACCAGCAAAAACCAAGGGATCTTTATGTTCATTTTTCATGGCTCAATTATTGTACCTGCAATAAAAACCATCTGCTGTGAGACTACATATAATTTTTTTCTGTATTCTGAAACCATCTATGACCACTCTTTTGATGGCATTAAAAGTGGTTCTGAACAGATAGCACTGTGTCTGGACCATTTTCCACTCCCACAGCTATTTTATTACCATAGCAAAAAATGATCATATTTAAGCAGTTGTTCTAGTGATTAACATAATGAAAACAGTAGTTCTGAGGACTTATAGACATTGTAAACACAGATGTTCAAATACTTCAGGCTATTAACAACAAAAACCCGAAAGAAAAGTTGCACATTATGGTGCTGTGTGGTCTAGACTCTTCAGTACCTAATCAAGCTTAACATGTGAATCAACATGTATGAGAAAAGAGCTTATCTTGCGTATGGTTTAGTGATTACAACACACACTCAACACAAACAGAGAATTTCTCACAGCTGGTCATTTAATATCATTTGACGACTTCCCATGGCCATAAAATGTGAATCCCAACAACATTTTGTATGATCTATACAATAATGTCATTGTGGTACACATACTAGTTGCTTGACTTGCAGGACTAAGTATGTTAGGTAATTGTATGAACGACACATGAAGATGACTCGGCAAGCTGGCCTAGAATCCATATGGTAATCCCTGGTTCCCACAGTGGGAAAATATTGGGTAGCCCATTTAATGGGCCCTCTGACCCCAAATATAACCTTGCTGTACTCTGTCTGTTTTACGGTCCCAACTATAGATCAAACCATATACAACGATGAAAATTTCCTAAACTTTCTCAACCTTACTATGTTGTTGTCAAGTTGAAGTTGAACAGAAAGCACAAGTCTGATACATTGAACCTTACTGTGGGAAAATTGTGTACATGTACTGAAGATGCACTGAGGTCAGACAGCCAGTTCTTACAGCACATTGCCACTTCCTACATAATAATGCTTAAACATATTACAAACATACATCTCTTGTACCTTTTTGTTATTCTGCCTGAACATTAACCCTGCTTCAGCTGTCATTTACAAAAATAACTTTCCCACATCTATAGAATTGTTGAATGAACTTCCATGTTGCCTGGGCCACCAGCCTAGCAAAACAAAGACACGATGACATGTAAGACCAGGAAATGCTCCTTTTTTTTAGTGGCTAACTGAAGCATGACCATGGGAAAATATTTCCACCATTTTTGTCATACTACAAGTAGCTTTGTGCCAAAATTTTCCCCCTGAAAATACTTTGAAACGCAAGCATGATATGCACTTAAATAAAGTTGATGTCAGACAATCAACTGAATGTATTTCCATCAGCGAAACCCCTGCTTATCTATCAAGTACAATGCTTGCTTAACTCACCTGCGAGACATAAATTTGATGTTCATTCATTTTCCAGGCTGGCGGAGCGAGTGTTCCACTCAACTGGTCATAAAAAGTCCCAAAGGTTTCCTCTGCAGCATAAAGTTTGTTCCAGGATATTTCAAAAGATCCTATCCACTCCCCTAGTTATCAAACTGGTGAAGAATCGACCCATCAGCAGGCCTGTGGAAACTACTACACTTCTACCAGTGATCATGTGTACTCTGGGGCCCCATCCAAGCAATGAACACTCGTGGGAAAATCCATTTGCATCTGACATCGTGAGAACAATAGTCAATGGGTGACCTTTCCTGTGGCTGCACTCCCCTGAGAAAATCTAGGCCAACTTTCCAGGGGCCTGTGATGGAAATTTGATATCATGAAACCCCGATACACCAGCTAAAAAATTTCCATTAGCTGTGCATGCTATCAGATAAACGTGATTTAGTTAGGTAATTGAGTAGCAATTTCGTCATGATGTGTGGGAACCACCAATGTGTTTAAAACTTGGGGAGCAGTAGTGGCATATGGAACGGCATCTATTAGCAGAACAAAAGACCATTGGTATTTGCCATATATGGATGGCAGGTGTTCACGGGCCCATTTGTTTTGGTCGATTGACCTTGATAAACTGCACCCGCTACTGGCTAGTCGTATCAAAACACGCATTCAAGTAACAAACTGATAAGCCACACTCCGGCGAGGCTCAGACCGCGGTTGGTCGCAAGTTAACGTGACTGAGACCTTGCACCCCATCACCCGCCCCGAGCCCGTCACATTCAGTTTGCTCCCCGAGTCCTGCTTGGTCCCCAGTCTAGACCCGGCGACCTGAAACCAGGCGTGAACTAAAAATAAACGCTTCGACTGAAACGCTGACCCTTTAAACGGGGCGGGATCTTTGACAATTAATTTCTTAAAGCATGACACACACTTATGTTTTTCACTTCCGATGCCATAGTACCCCTTGCAAGTTTTAGTTCAACAAATCATGTAAGTTACCCAAAATCCGTACTGCGAAAACCTTGCACTGATTTTTTTGGAACATGGAAGTGGTGTGAAATTTTAGGTGAGGGTCTGATAAGGCCCCTCCCAACCATCGCTGCGCACCCTAAACGGGCGCATGACAAGCATTGCAGAGTGCTACAATTGAGCTCCTGTTTGCAATAAATTTATAAGGAACTTTATACTCACCAATGCTTGGCTTAAAATGTCAGGTGAAATTGGCAAAGTTTCAGCAAAAGTTCCCAAAAGTTTCAAAATGGCGGAGGGAATTCTCTGAGCATGCCCATGTTTTGATCTCGTTAATTCTCACAATTCGAGAACTGGATGTGCATGGCGGCCGTGGTTGAAAATAAAGTGAATCGTCTGGATTAAAATGTCTCAAATTGACAGTTCAGCTGTGGAAACATCGAGCGACAGCGTAGGAGTTAAAGTTTTCATGGAAGGAAGCACGAACAGCGAAGGAACATCAGAAACTATCGAAGAGATAAGCTCAGAAGCAACACAAGGGACATCACCAGCTGATGTGGTCACAGAAAGTTTAGCTGCAGAAGCACCTGACAGTGACAGTTGTGTTGATCAAAACACAGCTGTCCCTCCATTTGACACACAGGTTTCAGAAGGCAAAGACGTGTTACAGTGTAAAGAACAGAGAGTTACAGTGGAAGCAAAGGGTAAGTTTATGGGTCAGAAACACTTTCAAACGTTCTGGCCTGGGCTGGGAACTTGTCATACTTTTTTGCAATATGACTCACTCAGTCACAGTTAACCTTACACTTTACAGTTGAACTGATGTCAATGGGTCATGCTGATTGCTAAGTATCAAAACATGTCAATTGTTGGCTGTTTACAAAGGTATGACTGGGACAAATGTGAAGAACAAGAGTCAAAATGTTCTCCTTTTGATGTGCCTAGTGCCAGTTACAGGCTTGTAGTTCACTGAAGACGTTTTGAACCAGGTCGTAACTGGAGGCTCTACTCTTAGCCATGATTTTGATATTATATGCTTAATGTCTGGAGTGGACATTAAGCATAAGAGGTCAAACACTGCCTGGTTTTCACAGCACTCTTTCCATGATATCCACCAGTGGTGATCACAAGCATTCAAACCCATGTCCCTGCTGCTCTCAGTTGCTCTCAGTCTGCCAAACCCTATGATAAACAAAATTCAGACGCTACATGTAGCCTGCTGAAAGGCTGACACTAAGTATAAGAGCTCAACCTCTCTAGCTAGGTTTTCACAACAGTATCATAAATCTAGCTGAGAACAATAAAGACAAGTACTGTTGGCCAATATGATTTGTTTTTGAGTAACAGGTTCCCATGAAGCTACATACTTTTTAATGCCCCTGACCTCATAACACTGAAAGTATCCAAATATAAATTAGCATCTGCTTTAATGTTTTAACTTGCAGATAATTATAGATATGACATAGCTTGAATCGGATGCTCTGAGTCCATAGCTTTCATTGGCATGGGTTAGACACATTGCACCCAACCTACATGAAGAAAAGCAATTGATTCTGTCTTATTCTGACCAGGAAAGCATTTAAAAGCAACTCTTTTACCTGAAAATCTGAAGTGATGCTAAATATTCTGTGTTTTACCATCATGTTGTCTGTGCCAAGAAGGACATTCTGATAAAAAAGGGCAGAAAATTCAAATTCATATGTGTGATATTAAAAAAGCTGAGCATACATTCATAATGTATCATTTCATCATGTATCATAGATATACATGTACATGCATACAGATTCAGCACTCAGATTGGCTTGGTGGATTTTTAGAGTTAGAGTCTGGAAGGCCTGTCTAATGAAGTATGTTGTCACATATTACCATATGAAGGGCAGTTGTTTCATACATGTGGGTTATTTACATGTTCCTGGTGTTGGGGGGGGGGGGGGGGGAATCGACTTACTTACAAAGTTAGGCTCATATATATATGCAATGTGGTTTTTGCCAATGCAATAGGAAATGAGATCTGCAAATACCATGGCAACAAGCTCATATGCTAGTACATGTATGCACATGGATTCTACAAAATACCACTTGCTTGGGGTCATTTACATGTACATGGATGGGCCCATCAATAACCTGATACTACATAATATAGTGGAACCTGTTTTGAAATAGAACCACACTGAAACCATCATAGTTAAGAATCCCAAACATAATATTTTTGCTCCCTTTCCAAGTGTTTCTGACACTGTCAATTCCTTCTGTATACAATTTTTTGCCTTAAAAAGCCTCACTCAATAGAGATGCCCTCTAAAATACCAATCAATAATTGTAGTATCAATATCAGAACTTGGTCTCACGAGCACTCCCTGTGATGTGAGAAGACTGAGCTATACTTATGTCCCAACCCACATGTTTACAGAGTGTCAATCTTCCCTGATGTTGGACTGTTTGAATCTCACTAGTTTTTCTATGTACATCGAAATTCTTGGTCATTAAAAAGGACCAAAATTGGCTGAATTACTCTGACCCTATCATATGTTACCAACCATACATGTCACAAATGATTATACAGTGGTATCTGCTATTTAAGACCACCCTTAATGCTGGACAAAGGTGGTCACATATAGGTGGTGTTTCACTGCAGGTAAGCTAGCAAAGAAATTAAAGGCTAGTGTCTCGAAAGGGTGGTCTTAAAAACTAGTGCAGTTTTTCACAAGAGGTGGTCTTTAGAGCAGGTACCACTGTACCAGCTGTCTACACATAGATTTGTTGCCAAACAATAGGAAATAGGTCAACTGAAACTAACTTACATGGACATACTTTCTGTGAATAATTTAATCTTCATATGGTATGTAAGATACACTATTCAGAGTACATGGATGATTCCACAAGTAACTGAAGAGGCCTGTTTCATGGTTTGATTAATTGAATTTGTGTAGAAAACTAACCACTTCAAGTGCAGGGATATCAACATTTAAAATGTCATTTTAGGGACAAATAGTCAAGACACAAAATAATTAACTATGAATATAGCATGCCATTAATTGGTCAAATTTTCAGCTAATTTGGGGGATTGTCCTTGATGATGAGGGACAGTTGGCATTTTTGCAAGTGGGAAGTGTTCAAAGACTAGGCATTTTGGCACACTGTGCATCTACCTTCATCAATACTTGCCTTGTCTTTCTATTCAAAGACACAACACTGTCAAAAAGTGCCACACAATTCATTTTTGGGTAGCAGTGCATGGCATTTGTATTGGCTGCTTTGATCCATATCATTAAACAGTGAAATACTGATATGTACCTGTAGGCAAATGCATGTGTCAAACATGGCAAAACATGTTTCCCATGCCAAACTAGCAACATGGATAGAATTAACTGTTTAAAATGTCACGCTCATGTTCTTCAAATATGCTGGACTTGATATAAGAAAGAATTGCCAGATATATGATTGGAGTATGTATTCTTTATTTCCACAAAATGTTAGTGACAACATTGGTTTCCACCTGGATGTTCATGTTATGGTGGCCGATTGTCACCATTTTCTGGTGACAGGGTCAGATAGTTTGGCAGGATATTAATGTGCGAGTCCTGGGCTGTGTTTGGGGTACCAAATATGGGACATTCAAATTAAGTGCAGTGCATCTTTGGCCTGTATGCCTCAACAAGAAAGTACTCATATGTATTGTTGTGTACAGGCAGATCTCTTTATCAACCAGGGCAAGATGTGTTGCTCTTTCAAAAACTAGTGACTAAGAAATAACTGTTTTAAAGAGCTGTGGTTGTTGGTAAACACATACTGAGCTTGATATAAGTAGGAATTAGCATCTGTTTGGAATAAGTGTTCTTTATTAGTGCATGACATCTTACATTTAGTAGCACCCTTGCTATATCCATCAATTTGCCTGCATCATGGCAGATGATTGTCACAGTTGCCATGTGACATGGTCAAACATTTTGGTGGGAGATTACACACATGTGCGTCTCAAAGTGTGGTGCAATACTGGTGACTACATGCTCTGTTTTCTTTTGTAGGTGGCCTGTTAACTTCAAAGAGACTTAGCACTGACTCAGTGTCCCTTGAAAGGGAAACATTTACGATTCTGTATTCAGTTTGAAGTCTATAGTCAGGCTGCACATGCAATAGCACAGTTCCGTTCTTTGTAGGGGAGTATGGTGACTGTAACAGAATATAGGACCATTTGGGAGGAGAGGTGCATAGTAAAAGTATAGGAGAAAAGATTTTTGAAAGTGTTACTGTTGCTGTATGTACGCGATTTGTAAATACAAATTTCACTGAAGTACTTGAGGGAAGCAAATATTCTTTGAGCTGAAGGGAAGTTGTTTATCATTGGTTTATGGTACAGTTATACATGGGCAGTGACTGGCTTGTCCGTAACCTTTAGAGTGCTAATTATGGCTATAATTCTTTTTTCATTACCATTAAACATATAATGGTTAAAAGGTTCAAATTCCTCATGAAGATACTTTTCATTCAAATACCAGCAAGCCTGGTCTAAAGCAGAAAGTAGTGTTAGTCACCAGCTTTTCTTGGGACACTTTGTGCGCAATGTACACAAAGTGTCCCAAGGAAAGCTGTTGACTCAGTCTTAAATCAGCGTTTTAAGGGTTAAGTAATGTTCAATCATGGGAACAACCTGACTGATAAGTAGTTTGATGTGTGCAGTGTCAAAGCCTACATTCATTGAGCAGGTGGCCTCTAGAGCTCTTGAATAGTCTTGAGCACCTGAGCTCTGACTCTCCTCAGCAACTCAGCTTGACCTGTATGTTGGGATAGAATTGCCACATCAGCTGGGATCCCCTCTCTAAAAAGGGGATTTCCTCATGCATAGTCAGTGACAGTGTCAACAGAATTTGAATGGTAGCCAGTAACCAAAAGCATGGTTCCAAGTAAAACAAAAGAGGGAAATATATAGGCCTATATATGAAGATGATAATGCCTGTGTAGATCGATCAGTTTATAATATTAGGATCCGTAATTCATTCTTACCTTACTGGGCATGCTAACAGCTACATCCAGGGGCATTGGTTACATCGACATCACCACCATGTTTGCAACGGACATCATATTGTAAACTTTTGTATTGACATTTAAGACGTTCGTTTTGACTATCAACCCAGAATGGTGGTGGTTCAGAGGGTTTGTTTGCATGTCGCCTTATGGTTACAATGTTCAAAGACAGCATGCACATTGCATGCTGTTGAGTCTTTATACATTTAGCAAGTCTTCTGAGCTGAGTCATTGAGTACATAGTATGTCCAGGGATTTACAGCCACAATACATGTTGGATTGTCCAAAAATTTTTAAAATATGTTCTTGAATACACAGTAGATGTCTAATATTGTAACCAGTAAGTTAACTGGCTCTTTATATGTGAGTTGTAAATCTGAAGGCGGACTTGTGGTATAGGCCCTAAGTGATTTCTATCATCTCTCGACATGGGCAGAGATGAAAAAGTCAATTTTTGTTGTTGTCACCAATCACAACATGTGACAGAACAGATTCTAAAAAATAAAATCCAGGAATATAGAATTATATATAGTTAATAGCGTGAAGTATGGTAACTGACTACTACACATTGTTTTAAATGCCATAGTCAAAGCTACACCACTACACCATGTTCTTGTCTAATAGCTTTTGCCTTGAACACCACCATTGGTGTCAAGACCCAAATCTTTTGAATTGGGAGATCTAGGTAAAGGGTACATAAAAACAAAGAAAATACAAAATTTGCCCTCAAAATCACCTCATTTTTTCAACTTTTGGAGTCTCCAAATCAGGAGGTTGCCAACAAAATTGGGAGAGTTTGTAGGTATGGACCAGTCTGAAAAACTCTAAATATTGCCCTATTCTTCCTACCAGCATAAAAAATACCAAATTTTAAGGGGTGGTGCTACTGTCAAACCACAGCTTGATAGTCTTTGCTTGACCTGCATGACTGTTTCTTCTGGGAGAACACTTTCTGTTTTTCCACACTCTCAGTCCAAAAGAATTGTCAAAGTGATGACAGGCACAGAACAACATTATTACCTTTGTGGGGTGTGGGTCACAAGTGGTTCTATGTAACAAAGCATTAACAGACAAATGCCCTGCAAATCTGCCAGTGAACATTACTGTAAAGGCTGTCTGTCCACATATAAACATTCATCTTATTGATATAATCTTTTCTAATCTCTCATCAAGAAAGTCATATGCTTGTGGTGTTGCTCTTGTGTTGGATAAACATACAGAACAACAGTTTATCTGTGTGTTCGGGAACAGGATCTATGTAAGGTGGGCAACATAGTCCCGTTTCCATGATCGATCAGTGTAGCAATGCTATCATCTGTCATCCTAGACATGGATGGTCCTATTTTAAAGAAGATATTGCTGTGTTTATACTTGTAGGCACACATATGGACTAGGACTGGAAGCAAAGTACATCTTCCTTCCTAATTATGTCTCCCCGTGCAATGGGGGATATATTGTTTTTGCATCCGTTTCTTCTTCTTCTTCTTCTTCTTCTTCTTCTTCTTCTTCTTCTTCTTATTCTTCTTATTCTTCTTATTCTTCTTATTGCATGTGTTGCAGATGCCATAACACAAGAAAGATTTGACTTGGGAAGTTGATATTTTTTGTGAAGATGTTCCTATATAACACCTTGCTGGGCATTGCAGATAGGTGACCTTGACATATTTTCCAAGGTCACCTGGGCATGTCATCTAAAATTGACACGGATGCAATAAATCTGCAAAGATTTGACCTAGGAGGTTGAAATTTTGCATGATGATGACCCATAATATGAACTAGGTTGTTATTGTAGATGGGATACCTTGACGTATTTTCAAGGTCACATGGCCACTTTTTAAAAATCATTGCAGATGCACTCGAGAAAGATTTGACTTAAAGAGGTTGACATTTTGTGTGATTTTATTTTTATGTTAGACTTTTGTAAGACCTTGCTTGTGACTGCAGATGTAAGACCTTGACCTGTTTTTCAAGGTCACGTGGGTATTTCGTCTAAAATCAATGTGGACATGATAACTCAAGAAAGACTTGACTTGGAAAGTTGAAATTTTATGTGAAGATGTTCTTATATAAAACCTTGCTTGGGATTGTAGATGGGTGACCTTGACCTTTTTCAAAGTATGCCTGTTTAGAAAAATAAGGGTGACAATAGTAAGGGCACACAGGGAGACATTTGATTTTCTGTCGGAAAATCAGCCTGTTCTAGTCTCTATATTATTTTTGTCCTATTTTAAAGAAGATGGTGCTGTGTTTACCCTTGTAGGCACACATATGGACTAGGACTGGAAGCAAAGTACATCTTCCTTCCTAATATCTATGTTATTTTTGTCATGATAGTTAAAATACAGGTCTATAAGTCATAGATACTTTGTCAAAGAAACAGAAAATACATTATTTATTTTTAACAGCAAGTAGGGCGAGTGCTAAAAAGGGATAATGTAGTGTACATAAGCTTGGAGACTTGATTTAATTTGCTAATAAAATGAGAAATATTCCCACTGTATGTCGTTTTAAAAAACATTGGATGGAAATCCAAAGTGCCAGTGTCAAGATTTAATTGATAGCCTCCAATGACAAGAAGATGTTTCAATGGCATGCGAGTGCCATGCAAGTTAACTGTCTCATGTTTTACACTCAGCGTGTACTTCACTACTAAAATTCCACGAAAACTTAAAATCATCAACTTCTGCTTGCACAATATTTTTTTTTTTTTTTTTATTATCACATTAACTTTCTCTTTAAATCTTGTGCACATCATAGTTTTATCAAGCTGGTGTGTTGGAAACACCAATAAACTACCGTATTATCTACAAGGTGATAACATGTGGAAGGACATCAGCCACATTTTGTTTCAAAAATAAGTTCACCATTGAGACCCATCTGTATTTTCCTACCTAGTTTGGACCTAAAAGCAAAAATAATTTCAAGTAACAAGAAATGTATGTAAAAACATTAAGGCATACGGCAATATTCATCCAGGTACTTTTGGGCAATTTGAGCAGGAAAGGAATAAAGCTATTAATATACTTTTGGAAATTATAAGTTTCAGCGAGATTAAGTTTCGTATTCTCACTTTGAAAAAAAAACTAACAGGTTCATGTTTCAAACTGTATATTCTAAGTGAACTGACTGGAACTACAACCTGTCACCATGGTATTGTCAGACGTGTGTGCAGATTGACATATTTTTACCTCAAGAATCTCTTCAGTTGACTTTTCTGAAACAAAATATCATGGTTTTTGTCTATTTTTGTTGGAGTGACAATACATAGGTTACAAAGAACTAAATTCTGAGTTTTTGACAGGCATCTGTGCATCTGTCTTGATAGATAGGACAAATTTCTATGCCAAGTTCTGGCTGTACTTAAGTTATGAACATGCTCGTATGTGAAAGTATCACAGATATATAACTTTTCACTGATGTCAAAAGTATGTGTACAGTTCAGCAATGAGTATATATCAGAGACATAGCGGTGAGTGTCACGAGAATCAGCTAGAGCCAACATTATAATATAGGCCTAAGCCAATAGACACACGTGTCTATTTATAAACTATGATTGTCATCACCCTGCCCATGTTATAAAATTATTACCTTACAGTCAATTTTTAGGAGTCATCAAGATCTGTTCTGATCAAACAGACAGAGGCAAATTTATATTAAAGTCTCTTGACAGATCATTTTATTAAAAGAGGATGACCTAGAGAACTATTTGTACACAACGGACAGAAAGCACTGCTACCCAAACCCACACAGTCACATTGTACACAACAGACAAAGCACTGCAACCCCAACCCACACCGTGACATTGTACACAACAGACAGAAGACACTGCAACCACAACTCACACAGTGACATTGTATACAACAGATAGAAGGCACTGCAACCCCAACCCACACAGTGACATTGTATACAACAGACAGAAGACACTGCAACCACAACCCACACAGTGACATTGTATACAACAGATAGAAGGCACTGCAACCACAACCCACACAGTGACATTGTACACAACAGACAGAAGGCATTGCAACCTCAACCCACACAGTGACATTGTATACAACAGACAGAAGGCACTGCAATCTCAACCCACACAGTGACATTGTACACAACAGACAGAAGACACTGCAACCACAACCCACACAGTGACATTGTACACAACAGACAGAAGACACTGCAACCACAACCCACACAGTGACATTGTACACAACAGACAGAAGACACTGCAACCACAACCCACACAGTGACATTGTACACAACAGACAGAAGACACTGCAACCACAACCCACACAGTGACATTGTACACAACAGACAGAAGACACTGCAACCACAACCCACACAGTGACATTGTACACAACAGACAGAAGACACTGCAACCTCAACCCACACAGTGACATTGTATACAACAGACAGAAGGCACTGCAATCTCAACCCACACAGTGACATTGTACACAACAGACAGAAGACACTGCAACCACAACCCACACAGTGACATTGTACACAACAGACAGAAGACACTGCAACCACAACCCACACAGTGACATTGTACACAACAGACAGAAGGCACTGCAACCCCAACCCACACAGTGACATTGTACACAACAGACAGGAGACACTGCAACCACAACCCACACAGTGACATTGTACACAACAGACAGAAGACACTGCAACCACAACCCACACAGTGACATTGTACACAACAGACAGAAGACACTGCAACCACAACCCACACAGTGACATTGTACACAACAGACAGAAGGCACTGCAACCCCAACCCACACAGTGACATTGTACACAACAGACAGAAGACACTGCAACCACAACCCACACAGTGACATTGTACACAACAGACAGAAGACACTGCAACCACAACCCACACAGTGACATTGTACACAACAGACAGAAGGCACTGCAACCCCAACCCACACAGTGACATTGTATACAACAGACAGAAGGCACTGCAACCCCAACCCACACAGTGACATTGTATACAACAGACAGAAGGCACTGCAACCCCAACCCATACAGTGACATTCACCACATCCACTTTGATGAACACATAACCATAACCCATGGAACCCAGAAATTAAAACATAAACATGCCACTAGTAGTGTGTCCTCCAGTTATTCCTGAAACTCAAGAAAGTTTTTACACAGGCACCTGTGTGTGGTTTCCACAAGTATAAGAATCTCAAATCATTTACATGTGAAAATAACTACATGTATATCATTTATCATGGCATTCTGATAGGTCTTGGTGAGAGTGTAGAGAACTCTGTGTGTGTGACATTTGATGATAGACCATTCTGGGGTTTTACACAGGTGTGGATGGTTAAATTAAAGGTAACCTCCCTGGGCCTCCAGAGTGACAGGAAGCACATTATTGCCAAAATTATGCACATGTATGTGTACATGTATATGTTTTAGGTTTGATCCACAGGTTTGAAAAAAAAAATCCTATCTCTCAGAGTCCCTTAATGCATGAACTGTCATATCTTCTGGGTCTGATTTACAGAGCAACACCATGTGCATGTAGATTACATGTAAAATTTATTCAGGTTTTTCCAATAGATAAGATATAGCTGTTGTGTTATTGATGGCTCTTATGTATTGTAGGTCCAGACACGACTACTGCTGGTGCAGAGTCTCCAGTTTCTGTGGCAGATAAAACTAATGTCAAGGTGATGGAGCTGGAAAAGTCAGGGGAGAGTGCCTCACAATCCTCCACAGTGCAAACATCAGACCCTCCCAGTGCTCACAATGCTCCTTTACATCCCATAACCTCTTCCTCCACATCAGCCACAGACAGTGTTGCCATTGAAACAGACCCAGTTTCTCCATCCCCAGAGTCATCAGGTGCTACAGGGGGCGCCAGTGTATCTGATGATGACAAGGCCCCTCTACAGAGTGTCTATCATATAAAATGGATACAGTTCAAGAATAACAAGGTTGCCATAGTAACACAGAATGAGAATGGTCCCTGTCCACTGTTGGCCATCATGAACATCTTGTTACTACAGGGTAGGATCAAGTTGCCAGCCATGGTGGAAATGGTCACCTCAGGTCAACTCATGGAATACCTAGCTGACTGTATCTTTGAAAGTGCACCAAAGGTGAGTTACTGGTGACGGCAGCCATAGTAGCAGCATATGTAGCCATGGCAACAATATTACATTTAAATGGCCAGGTAGGCAGCAGTTCTCATATTCCAGTCCAGTGCATATTACCTTCAACTTTGCATTCAACCATCTATTTGACTTTGCCTATCATACATGCAGTATAATAGGCTGCATTTAGATGTCCCTGTTAAAGTTCCTTGCCTTCAATTAGGAAAACTGGGCAGCTTATTTCAATAACCCAAATCATTCAACCTTTTCTGTTTTGAAAATACCCCTACATACATGGAACTTCGTTTTGTCAGTCTTCAAGTCTTTACATGCATATTTTAAATACCTTTAAAGGAAGCAACTTTGTTAAAATGTTACTTCTGGAGAAAGTTGTGTGAATGTTTTCACCGTGTCAGTTTCGTCAGATTTTTTTTTCAGCTTAAAATTAACTTGGGTCCAATCAGGCACAAGCCTGCATCAAATCAATAGTTTTCATGGATGGCTTTCTGCAGTTTTTACTCGCTGACTTGTCAGCAGAGCTAGTCTGTTTGCATTCCTTGTCCATCCATTAGACTAATTACATTTTCAATTTGTTCTAAAAAAGACATTGCATAGAATGTTTTGAATTTGCGCTTGGATGTTCTGCAGGTTACATTCCCCTACAAAGTTTGCAGAGTGAAGATGATGATGCAAATAGGTTTTCCTTTTTTTTTTTTTTAACATTCATTTTTTTAAAAATCATTTTCTCAAGAACTACACTGCAGTCTCTGCATCCAAATCAATTGAGCACAGGACTGTCACAGTCCTTTTATTAACAGCTAATGCTCTTTGTGGTTTATACATTCTGGATCAGATGTCTATGCCAATCAGAACTTGTATGAATATATAACTTTATTCACTCATTATAAATCAAGCATTATGATGGTGGGATTTGCCTCAAGATCTTAAGGCAGTTTATGCCAGAGCAAGGAGACAGTCCTGTCCAAAAGGAGTTGGTTAGTTAGAGGTGGACAGGCATCATAGATGTGGAATACATGTCCAAAAGTCATATTTTGCAACAATAATGTGGATAAATTATGTACACTCTATCCTTTTGAGGATTTTTTTTTTTTTTTTTTTTTTTTGGAAATCAGGTTTGTACAAGTAGAGTATTGTCATTTATGTAACCAAAATATGGGACATTTGTAATGGCTGTGGCACTGCTTTGGCTTGTATTATTCAACAAGGAAGTGCTGATATATATATATATATATATATATATATATATATATATATATATATATATATATATATATATATATATATATATATATATAAGGTCCCATGGTACTTTATTTTTTCCTTCCATAACTGCAAACCCAAAGTTAAGTCACATTATATTAAGGTAAAAAATATGCCACTCTTCATCAGAAAAAGTAACAATAGATCACTGTACATAACGCAATTGATAACAACACTATGACAATGCAGCCCCTTGATTTGAGAGAATCATTCGAAATTCTCTTACCTCCAGAATTGGAGATTAAACTTAAATGTGCATTTTTTTATTTTGTCCAAATACACTCTAATCAATGCACCCACCAGAACTTGTTCTGCACTAATAAAAAAGAAATGCCTTCTAATTTGGTCTTTGAAGGTCCATTTTTGCATGGCACTAACAAACTGTATTCAATGAGCTATTGAAATTTGCATATATCATAGTGATTTATAATCTATATGTTTTGTGATCACAGAACGACCGGGTCTCAAGTCAGCAGCCTTGAACACCAACCACCAAGCCAAAAATGGGAAATGCATACATCCACTGCACCAAATCCCCATTCTATATTGTGATGGCAAACCAAAGGAAAGATCTTGATTTATTTGACAGATATTTATTTTTAAGGTTTTTATGTCACATTAATAAATATAGATGTCTCAAAAGTTGATTAAAACTTTTTATGCTTTCAGAATATTGCTGAAGATGCACAGTTAAATTATGAGCAGAATATGCATGATGCTATGGCAGTCTTTCACAAATTACAAACAGGGTTAGACGTCAATGTCAAGTTTACAGGGTAAGTTGTAACCATTTAATCTGCGTTCACTGTGCTTAGGAGGTTTGCTCACTTAAGTTTGTTTAAAAACAAAATCACTAGACATTTTGTGTAATTAGGATATTTATTGTCCCCAAATGGCACCACTTGCAACAGAATTTGGTACAAGTGGTGCTATCTGTTGTTCAATATCTCCCATTAGTAAATGATGACTTTGTCAAATAAAAAATATTTGATAAAAAAGCCAGGGAGTTGGAGGTTTGTGTGTTACACAATGTAATTTAAACGCAATGTCACAATTTGGTTTGTTACTCATCACAGCGTATAATGTTTTCTTGTACAGTTATATTTTGGCTGGAATTCAATCAGAACTTTCCAATCTGAAGTTAAGATATATGCTACATGGATAACTATTGTAATGGTAGCTAGTGCATGGCTTGCCTCTATTCTTGCCAGTGCTTACTTAGTTTAACTGTTTTAAAATAGCAGACTAACTGGTGAGTTTTGACACAATTGTTACGCATCAAACTTTGATGTTGTTTGGCAGTTATGTTTCAGTAATGATCAAACTTTAAAAAAGACTTAATTAAAAAATACTCTTGCTAATTTGCACAAGAATCAAGCTGAGGCCAGAAATTCTGTTTTATCTCTCATAGCAAGGGGTAGTCACAGGGAGTCGAGTGAATTTTGAGAGATCTGGTATTTTGCTTCACTTCCAGGCAATTGATACTTTCAATGAGCTTAGAAAGGCATATGAAATAAATATAGATAAAACAGTCTGTTTTAACTGCATTTTCTGACAGATCTTCTGCTTTACTGTGATGTTTCAGGGTGTCAGACTTTGAGTATACATCTGAGTGTATAGTATTTGACCTACTCAGCATTCCACTGTACCATGGCTGGCTGGTAGATCCTGAATCCCCAGAAGTGGTGGCTGCCATTGGAAACTGTAGTTACAATCAAGTTGTAGAGAAGATAATTGTACAGAAAAACTCCAACAAGCCAGAACTGGTAACTGAAGGTATGGCTGGCTTCACTGTAGGCTTACAGGCACTATCTGTTCCTGCTTGTAAGGTCTCCTGCACCCAATTGACTGTTTCAGCCCCGTTAGTGGGATAACTGGGTTCTCCACCCTCAAGACTATTTGCCCTGTATACTTTTCCTCAACTGACCTGCTGTAGCTGATTCATCCGATAACTAAATCATTTCCCATTGGCCAACATTTATGCGAAATCAAGGTTCTGGTTGAAATGAGCATGGCTAAAGCAGGAGCCAGGAACAGGAGTTGGGAAATTGTTTACACTTTTAAACCAAAAGAAAGACAGAACAAATACCTAGCTAAAGAAAATTGTATATTCAGTTTGTCAGACTGAATACATACCTAGTTAAAGAAAATTGTATATTCAGTTTATCATAGACTGAATACATACCTAGTTAAAGAAAATTGTCTATTCAGATTGTCATAGACAGAATAAATACATAGTTTAAAGAAATTGTATATTCAGATTTGTCATGGGCAAAATAAATGCCTACCTTAAAGAAAATCGTATATTCAGATTTGTGATAAACAGAATAAATACCTAGAAAAGAAAATTGTATATTCAGTTTGTCAGACTAAATACATACCGAGTCAAAGAAAATTGTATATTCAGTTTGTCATAGACTGAATACATACCTAGTTAAAGAAAATTGTATATTCAGATTTGTCACTGAAGCTAATAAATTTGTTTATTTGCAACATTCCAGGTTGTTGGCATCAAGGTTTGCCTGTGTAATTTCTATGAACAGTTTATGAAAACTCTCTTACCATGCAGTCCCATTAGTTAATAACTCAAATATTTTGAATGAATATATATCCATGCCCAAGTTTATAAAAGCATTGAGACCTGTGTTTTTAGGTCAGCTGACATGTCAGTCAGCTGAGCTTATAGGATGGTCAGTCGTCTGTCGTCATTGTCGTTGTCTGTTCACATTTCCCGTTTTCAACTTTAAAAAAAAGCGATGGCCAGATCTTTTTCGAGCTTGGTGGGAATCTACCTTAGATGGGTGTCTACCAGATTTGTTCAATTGGTCATGCTTCAATGATTTATGGATTTTATATAAATTTTCTTTTGTCTATTTTTTTTCACAAAATCTTATCCAAAACCACTTTACCAAATTGCACAGGGAAACTTCTGGTGAGCCCTAGACCTTAGTTTGTTCCCCAGGTGGCACTGTTTTTTTTTTTTTTTTCTATTTTTTAAAAATTGTTTTATCTGTTTTTAGCTCATCTGACTTTTCAATCAGCTGAGCTGATGTTATGACTAGGCATCGTTAGTCTGTTGTCCACAATTCAAATTTTCAACTTCTACTCGAAAAGCACTGGCCAGGTTCACTTCAAATGTAGTGGGAATGTACCTTGGCTGGGTCTATACCAAGTGTGTTCAAATGGTCACACTCAAATGATTTTTAGTTCTTTTATTAATTTTTTGGGGTAATTTTTTGACCAAATCTTCTCTGAAACTGCCAAGCCAACTGCTTCGCAATTGCATAGAGACACTTCTGGGGATCCTCAGGCGTTCAATTTGTTCAAGAAATGGTGATACAATTCTTTTCTGCTTTTTTTTTATTTGGTACAAATTGTTGTATTGTTCAGGTATTTTCGACTTCTTCTCCAAAACTGTCATTCAGATCATGCCGAAGCTTGGTGGAAATGTAGCTTGTGGAAACAGTAAGTAAGGCTGTTCACTGGGTGGTGATACGATGAATTCCTGATTTTTAACAAATTTTTCAATTGGGGTACAGTGGTGATTAGAACTAGCTTCCCTCCTGAGCACATCATCACGCAATAAAATACACTCGAAGTGCACTTCAGATGCGCTGTAGTTGCGCTTGAAGTGAGTTCAAAGTGCAAACACAAGAAGCTCATTTAATACATTGCTCAAATTTTCCCATTTAAACAGAAAAAAATGGTGCACATGTAGAAATGTAACTGTGTCATATTTGTTAATGAAACACCAGATGCGCTTATGCGAGATCATCTGACCAGTCGCAATTAAACAAGAATAACTGTTGCGAAAGTTGATATGCAACAGATAATATACCGCTAGGAAAGTTTCAAAGTCAAGTAACGCTATCAAATCTTATTATCTTGCTTATTTTACAAGTTATTTACAAGTAGCAGTTGGATTTATTGAAGGCAAAACTGACATGTTTGGCATAAACAGTGCTTCCTATGTGCAAATGGAGTCACAAAACATTGCCTTTACTTTATCGCCATCACTCGTCAGTACCAAACGTGGCAAAATACACAGTACAGTATCCTTCAGTAGGCCTATGTCTTGCAATTGAAACAGAAAGCTTCAGAATTATCGGAGGCCTAATCCTACGGATATATCGAAGCTTTTTTAACACTTTAACTGTATCAAAACAGTCATATTTTCTGCCTTTATCATGCAGGGAAGTTATTTCTCATCACCACCGTATGTGTCGATTAATGCGTGCATTCCTATAAATTGCCAGGTAAGTCAATAGGAATTGCAATGCTAGCTCACATTTTTGAAAATCTTCTCTGAAATCATTAACCATTGACCCAGCCTGAATGTGGTGTGTGCATGGCTATGACCCAGTAAATGGTGTGAACATCCACAGCCTCACCAGTCGACCACATAGTTTATTTAGCACTTTGATGAAGGGCTAGTTCAGTGCACCTGTGTGTCCCTGTCCCAGGCCAAGGTCATTCTCCCGCGGGAGAAAGGGTTTTGTAAAAGGACCTTTAAGACTTGGTGGGGATGTACATTTGGTGGATTTCTAGGAAGGTTGTTCATATGGTCATACTCCAATGATTTTTGTATTTTTGATAAACTTTTTTGTTAATTTTTGGCCAAAATGTTTAGAAAAAAGTTCTCCAAAAACCACATTTTGAGATTGCATAGGCCCACTTCTTGGGACCCTAGACCTTCATTGGTTCAAGAACTGGTGCTGTAATTTAATTTTTTTTTTAAAGTTTCATAAAAATTTTTGTCGACTTCTTTTCCAGAACAACCACTCAGATTGTGCTGAAACATGCTAGAATCGTAATTTTGTGGAAGGGTCAAATAAGGTTGATAACTTGGTGGGCATAATGCAGAGCCCTGAACAAATTTTCATTTTGAGTATGAGTTGGTTAAGGACAGTTAAGACGCCAAAACCCCTTGCATGGCCGATTTTGAAATTTTAACGGTTTTTACAAGATGAATGTCCTTTCTATTAGTTGTCAAAATTTCGAGCTGTTAACTAAAGTAGAAATATGAGAAAAACGCCAAAAACCACACAGGCATGTGGACATCCGAGCGTCCATGTGTCATTCTTTTGGTTTTCAGCCGCCAAACGGAACAATGTCACCCGTCAATCATACTTGACAGCCTGTCACGTGGCTGCAGGTAGCAACGGCCCATGGCTAAAAGAGGGTGGTATCAGAGCGGCAATGCAAAGTAAGGCAGCATGTCGAAAGTATGTTTGTGGGCAGGGAAAAGATGCAAACATGCTAACATATCATAGCCTTAGTGGTTTACTTTATAGTTATCTTGCTTGTTTTGCGTTCTAATGAAAAGAGACTTTAAATGTTCAAGAGGAGCGGAAATCGTCAGACGATGTCCCTTCAAACTTCAAAGGCCGTGCCACGATGGATTACCCCAGTGGTCCTTCACACCAAAGACAGGCGGGGAAAAAAACTGGCACCTTAATCAACAATACCCACGTACATAATACTACTTTATCGGAACCCAGGGATGAGGAAATAAAAGTACAAATAAACACATTGAAATAAGCATAAACGTGAACAGCAGAGAAAACACACAAAATAGCGTTACAAAGCTCAGGTTGAAAGAGAAATGAAACTCACTGAGAAAACAACTACAAAACAATGACAAGCTAACTAAGTAAAGTGTAAAAACAAGTCTAACAAGTTAACTACATAAAGTATACAGATAGGAGACGAGTAAATACAATAAAACACTATCCCTAAAAACGAGATGAAGAGGTAGGTGGCAGAAAACCAAATCCGCCATCCGTACACTGACCACGAGGCCGCAGGCCGCCCCACCGAAGCAAGGTAACACAACTTTCGTTGCCAGGCTTGAGGTCACGGGCCCGGAAGGGCCGCCTCCATGACGTCACACTTTGAAACCAGACTGTCGCTGTCGCCGTTTGACAGATTGCTGAATAATGTTTTCCGTACTTCAAAGGCTCTTTTTTTTTCATGTGATTGGCCAAGAATTGATTGACAACCTCCCCAAATGTTCAGGGACGATGTTTACTACGTTTTGTACAAATATCAGCTCAACTTGAGCAAATGTATTGTTTCAGAGGCAAATGATCAACATCAAAGGCCTTTAAAGCCTGTTTTCTCAGAAAGGATAATAGGACGAGAGCCCCACCTAAGAATGGTTATTCCAAGAAAACGGCTGGGCGAAATTTAATCCGGTTAACGGCTTTTGCTTTTTTAATTTCTGAACTGCAAAAATGATTCAGCGATTTTCTAAATTTTGCTTCGTTCTTTTTCTATGAAATGAAGAAAATGAACATCCTGAAAATCAAAGGGAAAATTGAAACGTCAAACTTTGAGGATGGATGACAGAAAAACAAAACCAAACAAAAAAATCGCAGGATCGTTTTTTGTTGCCAACATGTCAGGAATAGGATGCAAGTGTAATTATGATTTTATCAGAAATAGTTAGTGACTTATGTCGACATTTATGGGGTGGATGCTTTGCGGTCAACTTTGAATTGTTTATTCAACAATTAACATCACAACCACCCAAATACGGGACATATAAATTCTTTGGAGTATGACGAGTACAGACATATATGATATGTTATCCTAACGCAAATACATTTTGAGCTAGAATTGACTAAAGTGTGATGTATTCTTGGTGTCTTACCTGTCCTTAATGGATACATTCCTATTGATTACTATGCAAGTCAGTGGAGATTGCGATGGTAATTCACATTTTCACTTCTTCTCCAACAGCATTCAGCAGACACACTTCAAATACTTGGTAGGGATGTATTTTAGGTGGGTTTGTATTGAGTTTATTCAAATGGTCATGCTTTTTTTTTTCCCCCTACGAGAATATTTCTTCTTAATTGCAAAAAAAATGGATTCACAACCTTTGGGCAGGCATTTTGCCCTTCCATTCCACAGTGGACTTGATCCACAGGTCCAGTTTCTGGAATACAGCTAGACACCACCTTCACTGGAGTGATCAAAATTGCTACACATAGAAAGAGAGAAACATTGGGCGCACCAATAGTGTTCAATTGAGCCATTCTGCCTTAATTTCATATGGAGATGAGCTCACTTGCTCTCTCTAATGCTGAATTTTCATATTGAGCTGATCTCCGTATGAAACTGAGTAGTTTTATCATCCCAGTAGTGTTCAATAAAAAATCCATGGATCTGAATATGTATTACTACAGCAGTTCAAATAAACATTTTTCTGCAAGCCCGTGTGAGAACGTATTGAGTGCAAACACACTCAGTTCACCTAGTTAAACAGTTTCATATTTTAGTTGTTAGGTTGACCTAAAACCAGTGTGTTTAATTTCCTTTTATGGGACATAAATATTTCAAACATAAGTTTGAAAGTTTGAGTTACGTGGTAACAAAACTGAAATATTGGCACCTTTACTGCGCACAAGCACAGAGGTGCCAAGTGTAGCAACGTAATTGTTACCTCTCGGTTTAAATATTCGGTACCTCTGAGATCCCTGCCAGTGCCTGATGAGACCCAGATGGGTCAAAACACATCGCCACCGCCTCTTATATCACTTGCCTTGTCAAAATTTGCTTAGGGATCATGTACAATTAAAACCATTCCAAAACTCCAATTACCCATTGGAATAAAATTTACTCCCTCCCCACTCCCCCACTCCTCCTTAGTCCAAAATCACCTATTTCCTGGAATTTAGACACCAAACCAGAGTGTCATGCTTGCCAGTCTTCTTGTCCTTTGTGAACAGCACCATCTGTACTTATGTCCTTGTGGACATTCACAAACAGGTTAAAACCATTAAACTTTAAATTGCTATAATGGCGGCCATCACTGCGGTGATCATGAGGCCCCCTAGTTCTATCCTAGTGCTGATCGCCGCTATACATGCAGTCCTTACATCTCCAGAATGATGACACCTTATTTTGTTCCAGTACTAGAAAAAATGGGTATAGCTATATATGATGGAGTTCCTGTCCTTCAAATCTCATTATCATGCACATTTAATGAGTTATTTGCAATTAGGAGTAAGATTCCTCGTGTCAAAACAGGAATATTTGAAAAAGACCAATCTTCCACTGTGTCTGTGCATGTCAACTGCATAAGCATGGTTTTACCCTCACCCAACCTGACAGCTTTGAAATATGACCTTTCTAGAATAAATTAACCACATTGGAGTAACTTTTAGCCAATAGGAAATCATCCAGCTGATTAGCAGAAATCCAGGGCTTCAAGATGGTACCACAACATTGTCACATGGCATGTGTTCTTCTAAGACAACAGGCTACGGCACAGTCAAATGAGCAAAATTTTGCTGCATTTTTGGCATTGTTTTGTCGAGTTTCAGCCAGCAAAGTATTCAAAACATGACATAAAAAAGTTACATTCTGCATCTTAACAGGAAAAGTTGATATCTTTCTCAGGCATTATTTTGGTATTGACTGAAAAGTGCAGCATTTTGTCAACTATTTATTCCCAAATGACACCTGTTCCTTCAAGGTACTGGTACGGTATTAGGTTTCATGTGAACTGCAAAACATCCTAATAGTAAAATGATGGAAACAGGAAAATAGTTGAACACTAAGAGCACTCCACAAAGGAATTATTGTAGCTTTTTATAATCTTTCATATGCGTTCATGGGATTTTTATGGACCAAAGATGGAGAATTTACAGCCCAACTGCCGAACAGCATTGGCTGCACAAAACTGTGTGCCATGTTCGAACTGACCGACCAGTGTACAGGTGAAATTTCTTCACTATCTGCGTTATTTTCACACTCTCTAGATGTGGCTTTTACTGATCTACACACTTGAGACGATGCTGAATAGCCTGTTTCCAAAACTTTGTTGATTCTGATTTGGAGCTTGGACCCCATCCCTCCTGTCCGATGGTTTCTTGAAATTTTGGAATAGTTTTATTTGTACATGATCCCATATGCCCCAGTGATTGTTCAACTTTCAAATGATTTTTTTTTGTTCATTTTTTTTGTAGAATCAGAAAAAGTGTTCTTTTCCAAAACATGTATATTCAAATTGTTTTAAAACTGCACAGGCACACATATGGGGTCCTCTAAACCCTAACATGTTTTACAAGTTGTGCTGTAACTTTTTAAGTATAACTTTTAAATTTTTTCACTATTTTGGACTTCTCCCAAAATGCATGTTGGACTCTCTTAAACTTGGTGGGAATGCACCTGGACTCATTGTGCACTATGTTCACTACATGATGCTGGCATTTCCTGATTTTTAAGGATAGGTAAGACACCAAAAATAAATCTCACTTCAATCAACCCTAGCTCAAATTATGTTTCCCGGTGGAAGCCGGGGGACATATTGTTTTAGTGCCCGTTTCTTCCGCTTGTTGTTGTTGTTGTTCAGGTTCTTCAACACTTGGTTTCTGTGCGATTAGTCCTGAAGAAATTGACGGAATTTGATGAAACTTGGTAGGATTATGTATCTATGCAAGACCTAGGTTTGGATTGTATTTGGATGACTTTGAGCAAATTCTCAAGGTCACAGGGTCACTTATGTGAAATTGGTTTCCGTTCGATAAGTCATGAAGAACATGATGGAATTTGATGAAACTTGGTAGGATTATGTATCTAGGCAAGACCTAGGTTGGGATTGTATTTGGATGACCTTGAGCAAATTCTCAAGGTCACAGGGTCACTTATGTGAAATTGGTTTCCGTGCGATAAGTCTTGAAGAACATGATGGAATTTGATGAAAGTTGGTAGAATTATGTATCTAGGCAAGACCTAGGTTGGGATTGTATTTGGATGACCTTGAGCGAGATTGTATTTGGATGACCTTGAGGGAATTCTCGAGGTCACAGGGTCACTTATGTGAAATTGGTTTCCGTGTGATAAGTCTTGAAGAACTTGATGGAATTTGATGAAACTTGGTAGGATTATGTATCTAGGCAAGACCTAGGTTGGGATTGTATTTAGATGACTTTGAGCAAATTCTCAAGGTCGCAGGGTCACTTATGTGAAATTGGTTTCCATTTGATAATTCATGAAGAACAGGATGGAATTTGATGAAAGTTGGTAGGATTATGTATCAAGGTAAGACCAAGATTGGGATTGTATTTGGGGACCTTGACCTAATTTTCAAAGTCACAGGGTCATTTATGTGAAATTGGTTTCTCTGCAATAATTCTTGAAGAACTTGATGAAAATTGCTAGAGTAATGTATCTAGGTGAGAGCTAAAATAGGATTGTAATTTTCAAGCAAACTTGGTCATTTGTAATTTGTTATCACCTGTAGCTTATTCAGAGACGTAAGTGTTCCACCGGGAGACATTTGATTTTCTGTTGGAAAATCAGTCTGTTCTAGTTGTATTTGCGTTAGGATAACAAATCATATATGTCTGTAATCGTCATATTCCAAAGAATTTATATGTCCCGTATTTGGGTGTCTGTGATGTTAATTGTTGAATAAACAATTGAAAGTTGGCCGCAAAGCAACCACCCCATAAATGTTGATAAAAGTCACCAATTATTTGTTATAAAATCATAATTACGCTTGCATCCTATTCCTGACATATTGGCAACAAAAACTGATCCTGTGATTTTTTTTGTTTGGTTTTGTTTTTCTGTTATCCATCCTCAAAGTTTGACGTTTCAATTTTCCCTTTGATTTCCAGGATGTTCTTTTTCTTCATTTCATAGAAAAAGAATGAAGCAAAATTTAGAAAATCGCTAAATCATTTTCGCAGTTCAGACATTAGAGAATCGATAGCCGTTAACCGGATTAAATTTCGCCCAAAAAACACATTTTGAAGGTGGGGGTCTCATCCTATTATTCTTTCGGAGAAAACAAGCTTCAAAGGCCTTTGATGTTGATCATTTGCCTCTGAAACAATATAGTTTGCTCAAGTTGAGCTGATATTTGTACAAAACGTAGTAAACATCATGCCTTAACATTTGGTGAGGTTGTCAATCAATTCTTGGCCAATCACATGAATAAAAGAGCCTTTGAAGTACGGAAAACATTATTCAGCGATCTGTCAAACAGCGACAGGGACAATCTGGTTTCAAAGTGTGACGTTATGGAGACGGCCCTTCCGGCCCCGTGACTTTTAGCCTGGCAATGAAAGTTGTGCTGCCTTGCTTTGGTGGGGCCACTTGTGGTCAGTGGATGGATGGCGGGTTTGGTCTTCCGCCCCCTACCTCTTCATCCCGTTTTGGGGGATAGTGTTTTATTTTATTTACTCGTATCTGTATACTTTATGCAGTTAGCTTGTTAAACTTGTCTGTACACTTTACTTAGCTTGTCATTATTTTGTAGTTATTTTCTCAATGAGTTTTTATTTCTATTTTCATTTCAACCTGAGTTTTGTATCACCACTTTGTTTTTTTCTCCTTTGTTCATGTTTATGCTTATTTCGATCTGGTTATTTGTACTTTTATTTCTTCATCCCTGGGTTTCGATAAAATATTATTATGTACGTGGGCATTGTTGATTAAAGTGCCATTTGTTTTTTGTTTTGGGGGGGGGGGGGTTCCACGCTTGTCTATGGTGTGCAGTTCCATGGTGTAATCCATCGCGGCACGGCCTTTGAAGGGACATCGTCTGAGGATTCCCGCTCCCCCTAACATTTAGAGTCTCCCTTCATTAGAACACAAAACAATCAAGATAACTATCAAGTAAACCACTAAGGCTATGATATGTTAGCATGTTTGCATCTTTTCCCTGCCCACAAACATACTTTCGGCACGCCGCCGTGATACCACTCTCTTTTTGCCATGGGCCGTTGACAGGCTGTTAAATATGATTGACAGGTGGCATTATTCCGCTTGGTGGCTGGAAACCAAAAGAATGATACATGGACGTTCGGATGTCCACATGCCTGTGTGTTTTTTGGCGTTTTTCTCATATTTCTACTTTAGTTAAAAGATTGAAATTATGACAACTAATAAAAAGGAAATTCGTCTTGTAAAAGCTGTTAAAATCTCAAAATCGGCCATGCAAAGGTTTTTGGTGTCTTACCTGTCCTTAAGTAATTATTGCAGCAGTGACCTATTGGCTTATGTCTTGGTAATGGTGGATCCTAAGCAAATGTTTAGTAACAGAAAAGTACCTATAGCTTTTTTTTCTGGTCAAACCGACATCTTGGCTTATAATATCTCTGTGATGGTGGATCCTAAGCCAATGTTTAGCAACAGGAAAGTACCTATAGCTTTTTTTTCTGGTCAAACCGACATCTTGGCTTATAATATCTCGGTGATGGTGGATCCTTGGCCCATGGTTACTATTAAACACTAGTAAGAAATTACCTACAGGGTTTCTTGTGGTGGTAATTTTGACCTTAAGTGACCTTGAAGGTCAAAATAACATATTTGTTTTTATCTTGGTAATGGTAGATCCTGTCACTTTTCAACTCAAAAATGATGAATCTAACACTGAGAGAGAGTGAAGACTTTGTTACTGTCAAAAGAGTGAGTGATAGTCTCACTGAAAAGGGACCTTGAAATAGTTTTAAACTTAAAGGTCAACGGACCACTTTAGTCTCTGTATGCAAGGTCAGCTGAGCACATGGACGGTCAGAGTCCTCTAGTTAATTTTAATTTTTTACCAAACTTTTTAAGATAAATAGTCAATGCTACTGCTTATGGCAAACAGTACAATCCAGAACAGTTTGCCACTGAAAAATATCACAGGCATCAATGATGCATGCAGTAAAACTACACATTACTATTTTTACCCAGATACAGGAGGTCCAGTCTGTGAGTTTCACACTTACCACAGGTTTTTTTTTCTTTTTTTCTTTTTTGCTTTTTTCTTTTTTTCTTTTTTGCCAGTATTTAGAATGTATTCAAGCCATGAAATGTCTCAAAAACACTGTAGGGTGACAAATGCAATCACACAACACGCACCAGTGACTTTATTCTTGAAGTCTAAATGTGTAGCTTTCCCACTGAAATAAAATCTTACTTGGAAAGTACCAATGTGACCAGTCACAGTTGTATTTGTGTCTTTTCATCCAAAACTACTTCCTGGTAGTCATTATCCTACTCTGTAGTTCCAACTCTCCACACTCCATAAGCTAACCTGTCACTGTTTAACCAGTATACACATGGAAGTTCTATTGTAATGTTCTTCTGTAGAATTTTGACATAGGCTGTATTAGCCAAAATAAATTGAATGTTGTATACTGGGTAACTGCTCAGAACATGTTTCAGAGCCTGTACCCGTACATGTCTCTCTGAGTTGTGGCTCTTTGTCTAAGCTTAATATTCAGCAAAGACAATCCACATAATAATGAATAAATCCTACATTAGCATTAGGGGTTGCCAAAAGCGTCAAATGTGACTAAATGCTAGATATGACTTGTAAAAGCTGTGGGTGGCGAATAAAAAAAAAGTGGCGATTATATCTTTTGTCCTTCCCGTATCTGTTTTGAACAAACTCTTCTGTGTACTAATGATGAAAGGGACGACAAGACAAAACATGCCAAAGTTAATTACAATGCCTAAGAAGACAAGTTCTGGAACCCTCACAGCTTGCAGAAAATTATGTTTGGTTGGAACCGCCTGGGCTGAGTGAGCAGTGACACTGTGTAGACCAGAGCAGTGCCCTCTGATCAGCTGTGAACAGCATTGCCTTTCATTCCTGGGCCGTGTTAGTCTTATACCTCTTAAATAAATAGATAGACATCCCTCATCTGGATTAAAAATGAACTGACACTCTTTATTTCTGTGAAGATCTGAGCACAACTGACCGCTGTTTGAGCTAAACTACAAGGGAATCCAGCGTGCATACGTTTGATACGCAAAGATGGACCACGTGCTGCAGAGACAGGCTGGTAATTCAAAAGGTGGCTTGGCAGAAATGCTCAGGGATAATGCAAGGGGGATTCCCTAGTTTCAATCTTAGACAGCGCGCGTTGGAAATGAGAAGCAAACAGATGCGGATTGCTCCATTTAAAAAAAAGGATAGCTGCATTTATAAATTAAATGTTCACACATATCCTTACTTGGTATATCAACAGATAAGATATGGGCAGGTGCAATAATCGCAAGATAAACACCGCAAAAATGCATGTCCCTGTCAGTGTGTTGACAACATTGATTATGAGGTATCATGATCTTTATTTTAAATTAAAAGACGTAAAAACAGATATTGAAAACACATTTAAATTTCATAATGCCTGCTGCAAAATGTAAAATGGCAACTAGATTTTTGAACTGACCACTACTCCAAAAAAAGAAAAATGGCTACTAAAAATAAAATCCTAGTGAGAATGTAGAAATATGAACATGTCAAATGATGAATTAGCTAAATAAGTGAAGTTCTGCTTATAAATGCAGACCTCTAATATGAATACAGAATACCTATCAAACCAAACATAATTACTTGATAGTATAGAACAAGTTCAGACAAGAATAATTTGACATACCCCTGAACTAGGATGTTCCCTTTCTAGCTGGATAGGACATATTAGTCTAAACACCTGCCAGTGTGTAATCGAGGTAGAAACAAACTGGGGCTATACAGTAAAACCTGTTTTGAGAGACCCCCCCCCCCCAGCGCAGGCCAAAAAGTGGTCACATAAGGCAGGTGGTCTCTCATCAGAGGTGTTATAACATGGGAAAGATGGGAAAAGGGACATGGTAAACATGGTCTGAAAAGGCAGGTGGTCTTTCCCACAGTGGTCTCTCAAAACAGGTTTCACTGTATATTCAATCCTGGTGATTTCAAAATAAACAGTTGCAGCCAGACACCTGTATAAACCTGGGGAATTCCTAACAAGTACTGTAAGATTGAATCTATGCAGATTTTATTGCTCTTACAAGTCCATGTATCTCATTTCAGTCATGTTACCAAAAGAAACTGATGCAAAAATACTCAAAAAGTAATAACCAAAAGTCAATTTTCTACTGCTGTGGAAAGCAGATACTTCACATTTCATGTGGTCATATTAAAATGCAAAGTACTCTGGGAGAAAATAGTGTGGTTTGGACAGTTTTCAACCATTTTGCACTAGATGATCCCAAAATCCTGGATTCTGGCTGGTCAAGAACTGTTGAAGCTCAGTGCACCAATGTTCATGTCTCTTCATTGATTGAGAGTGGTCACATGATCAGAGAGTGCTAACCAGAGGCGATTCTAAAAACAAAAATGAGGTTCTTACCTTCTTCATATGAGCTTTTTTCACCTCTCGTTGCAACATTCAGTTTGTGTAGCCCAACTTAATGCTAGGCCACTGGCCTATCAAAACCAAAGCACTGCAGCTCAGAAATTTGTTTTGCATTCAAATAATAATCCCCTATAAATTGACAATTCTTATGAAATTTTCTTTATGTAACTGAATTAGGTGTGTAATTGTGCAAATTTATTACTTTGACGTTAACTTTGACCTTTACCTCAAAGTGGCCTTTGACCCTAACATGACCATGACCTCAAAGTTACCTTGACATCAAAATGATCATGACCTGTAGATGACTTTGACCTCAAAAGGATGACATCAAAATGATTTTGACTTCAAAATAAGCTTGACCTTGACATAGAAATGACTTTGACCTTGTAATGACCTTAACTGTAGATTAATTTGACCTCACAGTGACTTGAACGTGACCTTTGATTTTACTGATATACTAATCTATACATATATGTAAATAGACAACAGTTAATTTGTACTTTGTATGCTGGACAGTTATTGCTAGGTTAATAACCAATAAAATATGATTAATGAGGATCTATAAAAGCACAAGTTCTCACGCTCTGCCAGGAATGTGGGGTCAAAATGTCAAGTAAGACACATTTCAGCTATCATGTCTCACTGACATTTGATTGATAACACTTGTTGGTAGTGACAAGCTGTATTGTCTCCCATAATCTCTTACCCTAGTCACAGGTAAAGGTGATGCCAACAAATTCAAGGTAATTGAAGAAGCCTGAGAAAAATTTGAGATTCGGTCAGTGTAGAACAAGCTACAGATGATTTCTTTGATGTTTTTGATAGTTTCCCTGTGAGAGCTTCTTGTCAACATTATTAATGAAGGTCACTGCTGTCCCGAGACCTTTTCTGTCCAGAGTGTTCTATTCTTTCCTCATTCTTAAACTACATTTCTGGAAACTACTTGTCAGTGTTATGGATGCACATGTATGATACCTTTGCCACGCCAGCAATCATGGGAATGTTCACTTTGCTTTAATTACATTCATTTTTACATGGACTGATCGGGTTATAAAGAAAGATGGACAGACAAAGAGAGTCCATTTTGTAAAAAGAGATCCACAGGACACATCAAAATGCTGTCTTTTAGATGAGCACCACAGGCCTCCATTGATCAGTTGGGAGGACTAATTGTGTGATTCGTGCAGACAAAGTCTTCGGGGCTCTGCCAATAGCTGCATTTTTTAGCAATTGTTCAATTTAACGGCATAAGGTATCAGAACCAACAAGTGGAAGTAAGGTTATAAAGGGGAGCCTCTCCCAACATTTCGATCCACCCGGGTATTCCTCGGGGAGAGGGGCTCGCTACCAGCTTTATTAGACATATGTATTTTAAAAATGAGGTGCTTCCAATCATGACGTCACTGTACTGTTTATACGTAGTCATGCTGGAAAGTACGTGAAAGGTAAAAGATGGCTGAATCCGCTGTCCTTCCAATATCAATCCTATGTGACAACCACACGGATAACACTATAGAATAAAGACTAACATAGCCACATGGTGGTTGTCGATAAATCTAAACCATACTTTCGGATTCATGGGGCGGCCTCAAGCATGCGCTGTTCGAGGTGACCCATGAAGATATTAACCCTTTCCCCCTTGAATTAAGACTGAGTCAACAGCTTTCCTTGGCATGGGTTGGGCAGTAAGTGCCCAACCCATGCCAAGGAAAGGTTTTGACCTGGGGCATGTGATCTTGATAAGTCTCATGTACATTTCTCAGTCAAAATTGTTTTTCATAACTGTTGAAATTAGTTGAAAACACTGAAGCAGACGACATTTGACCACCAGCCGGTTTTGGCCGGTTTGAGGGGGAAAGGGTTAACATAATTCGGCGCCATTTTCATACCCATTGCTGTACCTGAAGTTTGCAGATAGAACATTGTTCAATTGCTGGTGGTCAGTGTTATTGCTGTAAGTGTGGTCAGTCAAAGGTAAGAATGTAGGTGGTGTCACAGGCCCTTGTCTGCTCAGCACTGTAAACATGAAGACCACACATGCTCCACCTGTAAAAACAAGAAGTCTTGCTGAACAGCCTTCACAATTTCAGTGGAAGAACTCAGGCTTCATCCGAACAGTGACAGTGACAGTGACAAGCATGGTGACAGGCAATTTTTAGACACATATTTGTGTAAATTAAGCAGAAAGTCAATAGAGCAAAGGGTATGATAAAGCTAACAGCAATGAATAGTTTTAATAAGGCATTTACAGGGAGAGTTCTTTGGGAGAGGGTAGCAGTCCCAGGAATGTTGTATGGTCTGGATGTTATTTCAATAAGTGAGAAAGACTTGGAATGGTTGGAAAAGGCACAGAGAGAGATGGGAAAATGGATACTAGGGGCTCCCCCATGTGTGGCAACAGAAGCAGTACTAGGTGAACTTGGATGGATAAGTGTCAGGGATAGAATAGCAAAGTCTAAGTTGAACTATTAGGGCTGTTTGCAGGATGTAGGAGAAGACAGGTGGTGCAGAAAGGTGTATCTTGAGGCAGTTAGTGAGAAGACAAAGTGGATGACAGATATAAATAAGTTGGCAGAGAAGTATGATCTGAAGGGGCCAGATGAGATTGAAATGTGGTGGAAAACGTACGTGGGAAAGTTGATTACTGAGAAGCATGTTGTTGAATGGAAGAGAGGGGTGGAGGAAAAGAGCACACTCATTGCATGCAGAGGGCTTGATAAACCAGTCAGAGGAAAGTGTTGGGATTGTAGCAAGGGTTCCAAGTTGTTATTTCAAGGAAGAGCAGGAGTGATTAAACTTGAGAAACGGACACAGAAGTGGACCAGTGGGAGCGATGGGAAGTGCAAGATATGCAGGGAGGATGAGGATGAGACAATAGATCATTTTCTTGTGTGGTGTTCAGAGTATCAGGGATTGAGAGATAGTCTGTTTGAAGGGTGGAAAGAGAAGGATGAATTATGTAGAAGTCTAGAACAAGTTCAGAGCATGGCAGAGGGTGATAGGTTAGCTTGGATGTTGGGGTTGAAAGGAGATACGCCAGGAAGTGGAGTAGGGATTGAGTTAGTTAAGGGCTTTCTGGTGAAGTGCTGGGAAAGGAGAAGTAACGTGTTAGGTTTGAGGGAGTCTGAAGCCAGAGTAGGGAACTGAGAGAGGGGAAGGGAGAAGGTAGCCCTTATAAGGGCTCCCACGGCTCTGTCTATGGCAACATAGACAGGGACTGTGGGCATGCCGAGCGCAAGATGCGATTGTGGGATAGGTGTTGATTTCTTGGCCTCCTTTTCAGGACCACGGCAAACAAGTGGAGCGCCAAAGACAATTATTATATTTGAATGAAATGTTTGTCAATCTCAAAGAACAATTACAGAAAAGGAAAGCTCTTAAATTCAACTTAATATTGTAGGCAAGATTGATTAAATAAAATCCAATAGATGGGAGGAAAATGGAAACAGTCCTACAGTGCAATGATGGCTTGTTTGAGATGAAACAAAGGAGCAGGACATATACAGTCTCTTGCTTGCCAATGTGGACAGATTTGTACGAGATGGCTTTGTCTGGTACCTTGAAGATGTAATTGAAATCAATGTAAAAGTAGGAGCTTTGCATACCAGAATAAGTTTATCATATGTCATCACCCCGTAATGGATTGGTAATACCCATTTTGTTGTAAGTGTGTAAGATCAGGATAAAAAATGTTTTATGTGATCCATTTTGTCAACTTTGTATCCAGTCATGTGTATAGAGTAAACAAGTACATTGCCCATGAACAGGAACCTCAGTTTACAGGCATTTCCAGTCAAAGTTGCAGACATTGTCAAGTTTGAAAAGTTGAATCCTTGGCTGTTTGTCAATGTTGATGCTCTTGAAGGGAAAACCTCATTTAGTATCTATGTCACTGCCAACAAAAAGAGCCAGTGTATTGATTTGAGGCGACTAAAAGATAGACTGGATCAAAACTATGTCAAGGTTGAGATCTCATGAAACCGAGCATGATGGGAGAATTATACACTTCATAAAGCAAAACAGCTTTTTTAAAAATGAACAGAGAGGAGAAGAACATGAATCTACATGCAGAACATTTGGTCTGCAGAGAACCAAGATGCCAAAACCAGGTAGCATTTGTGGATTTCAGAACATGTAAGAAACAAACTGACAGCCCCTTTCATAATTAATGTTGATTTTGAGCCTGTTATTGTTCCACTCAATGAAAGTCAAAGCACTCTATGAACTATGGAAGAAAGCTTGCGCATTCCTTCAGGATTTTGCATGCACATAGCGGGCTGACATGAACCTCATTCATCCTCAAACGCACCAACAATGTATAGGAGGTCAAATGTTGCAGAAACATTTTTGAAGCAATTGAAGCTGGAAATTTGCAGAGTTGTTAATACACTGGATGATGCTGTGCCTATAATGATGACAGCTGTCACAACATCTGCATCACATCAGTCACAACAGACAACATCTGCATCGCAGGAGTTGCAACAGACAACATCTGCATCACAACAGATAAAATCTGCATCACATTAGTCACAACAGACAACATCTGCATCACACCAGTCACAAAAAACAACATCTGCATCAGACCAGTCACAACAGACAACATCTGCATCACATCAGTCACAACAGACAACATCTGCATCACAACAGACAACATCTGCATCAGACCAGTCACAACAGACAACATCTTCTGCATTACAGTAGTCACAAGTGGCAACATCAGTCCTTGCAGCAGCTGACAGGAAAGAAATTGAAAAACTGTCCCAAGAAGTGATTGACAAAGTTCCAAAGGGTTTGAGGAAGAATGCAGAATGACTCTTGGATTATGTGAAAAAGAATCCCATTCTGTCCATCAGTAGTAAGGGAGAACTGAAGGTGAAAGGTAGTTTGACAAAGGGTAGCCACACAGAGGACCTTATAGACAACTCCATAAGAAAGAGGTCCAATGTACAGGGTTTTTTTCTGGTCTGACTGAATTTCACAACATCCTGTGGAGAGGCAACATACCCAAGACCATAATACTTCCATTAGTTATTCCTGATGTGCCAAAGAAAGTCAGGAGGCAGTGATCACCACCTATCCACACATCTTCAGCTGTCAGAGCAAAAAGAGGATGGAAAACTTTCAGGAAGTCAGATGAAAAAATTCTAAGAAGAATAGATGACAAAGTGGCAGCAAATCGCAGAAGTAGTGGAGGCATTGAGATACTTGGCAAAGCAGTACTGCCAGTGAAAGTAAAGCAAAAAGTTGGTTAATCAAACAGAGAGTGCACACTGTACACAAACAACCAAAGAGGAAATTGCTGTGAAGATGTACTGGTGTACAAGACAGAGGTGAACAGTGGCGAGTAGATATGTGTGATCTTCCTTCTATTGCCGGATACAACAATGGAAATCAAAATATCATTACTGTGATTGACTGCTTGTCACATTTTGCTTGGGCATTCCCAGTGAAGAGTAAAAATGCATATGTAGTCGATAAAGCAATACAGAAAGTGTTCCAAATGGCAGGAGCCGCACCAAAACATGTCCAAACTGACCTTGGAGCTGAGTTTTTCCATTCGTCTCTACAACAGCTGATGCAGCAGCATGGAATAGAACACTTTTCTACTAAAACCAAAGATATCAAAGCAGCAACGGTTGAGAGGTGTAATTATACCCTCAAAGACAGGATGTGGTGATACTTTTCCCATCAGGGTATTCATAGGTACATCAATGTGTTACCCAATTTACAACAATTTTTCACATTTGTCATTGAGTGGTTTAACACCCCAATATGCAAGGAAACACATCAGTGATGATAATGTGTGTGGTATGCAGTATGGAGAGACAACCCACTGCTCAGAGAAAGGAACGAAGGCGAACCAAACCTGAAAATTAGTGATTTTGTTTGAATATTGCATACCAAGGGACCATTTTAAAAAGGGTATCGGGCTCAATTGACAGAGCAAGTTTTTGTCTTTGAGAAGTAGGAAACTAGAACAGGTGTCTACTATGTAAAAGATCTAAAAGGTGAAGAAATTGATGGGACCTTTTATGAAGATGAACTGATCAAAGTGTGACAACGATAAAATCAGTTGTATATCAAATCTGTTACTTTCTTCCTCTCAGTCAAGAAGAAAAATGTTGACGTAAATACCTCATGGACCAGCAATAGAATTGGACAGGATGTAGATCAAGATGGTGACAGCATCTGAAAGATATCAGTAGTTTTCAGTGGGGAATGGGGGTGGGTATGATCATGGCTGTCTTGGTAAAAGCCTTAGTAGCAAAGCTTCAGGAGAAACTCAGGTGGGAAACAGCAGTAACAATAACAGCACTTTGGATCAATCAAAGTAATGGCAAGTTTTACTGAACACTTCCATCTGATAGTTCAAAGTACTTTCCAGATAATACTGCAGTTGAATTCAAGGCTAAGCGTCCAAAAGTCGTAGAATTACATGGATTGTATGAGATTGACCTGGCAGAGATATCATATGCCTCTATCTGGGATAGAGGGATATGATATCTCTGCCTACAACTTGCTGTGTACAACTTTTTACTTAGTTTTAAACAATTGTTACAACTGCTGGGAAATTGCAGAAAAATGGCACATGTCCAGGTGATTTAAAACCTGATCTAATTCATTGCAGTAATTTACATGAATGCTATCATTCATTCAACAGTAGCTGTTTTGTAGACTTCTCTCGGATAGTTTTACCAGCCGTAGAGGAGCGGCTCACATTGTACAAGAATGCTTTCATGTCAGCTATGGCCTGTTCTGGGGTACATTTACATAATTAGCTCACTGAAGTGCTTGTATGCTTGTGCAGCAAATAACTTTTTACTTCTGCGAAAATGTCATTATGTACAGGAGGATTTTTAAGAGGACAGATTAGGAAACTCTTAATTCCAAAGTAAAATTATTCATGCAAGCAAGTGCTCACACTGTAACCAAGATAATTTAACATTCAAATATGTGACATATCCATTTTTTCCTAGTGCACCAGATATGATTGAAATACATGTAGTAACAATTTATAACCATATAGATGGAATAAATATTATAATGTGGCTTTTTGATCTTATTTTTTTTCTCCTTTTGCTGCTCAGTCTTAACCCATGAGGAGAAAGGAACATTGGTGCATCCAGCCCAGTCACATGCCTGTTTTTGACCAATCAGAATCCATGATTTTGGGGTAACCAAATGCAACATGGTGCAAAACTGTCCCAACCATACTACTGAATGATCCACAATGTATTTGCCACAAACTCATCAAATTTCCTTTATATGACTGAAAATGCTATAAGATGAAAATTGGATAAGTGTGGATTTGTTCTTGCTTAACATTATTTTAAATCATAACATTTGGTAAACAGTAACGTACATTATTTTGATGGTATGATTGCTGTTTCAAACCAAAGTTTCACAGTCCTGCATTTGCCATGATGATCTTGATGAAAATCAGGCATGTTGCACATTTACTGAGTACCCAGTGTTGCTTCATCATCCAATAACAAACAGATTTATTGCTTTGATATCTAAGGGACACTCATAGAGACTCCTGGTTCTGAATTTGTTCACCAGGTGGCACTGCGATTTTTTTCAATTTTTTCAATTATTTTATTTTTTTTATGTGTTATTGCTTTTTTCAACTTCTTCTCCAGAACCATCTCTCAGATTAAGCTAAAACTTGGTTGATATGTTCCTTGTGATAGGGTCAAACAAAGATGTTCACTAGGAGGTAATGCTGTGGATTCCTGATTTTTAACAATTTTTTTGATACGGGTACTTATCAGTAAATGCACCTTTCCTGTTGATTACTATGTAAATCAATGGGCATTGTAATGCTAATTCACATTTTTGACTTGTTCTGCGAATATTCAATCAGATTGACTAAATTTGGAGGCAATGTACCTTGAGTGGGTGTCTATCAGATTTGTTCACACTCCGTTGATTTTTGGATTTTATATATATGTATATGTATATATATATATATATATATATATATATATATATATATATATATATATATATATATATATATATATATATATATATACATATATATATATATATATATATATATAGTTCTTTTAGGGGGTAAATCTTAAAAAAATATTCTTCTCCAAAACTGTTCAACCTTTAATATCAACCAGGAAACTCCTAGGGGCTCCTAGTTCTTAATTTCTTCATCAGGTGGGGCTGCAATTTTTTTTTGGGGGGGGGGGGCTGTGGATTTTTTGTGTCTTTTTGCTATTTTTGACTTTTTCTCCAGAACCGTCACTCAAATTTGGTAAATATGTTCCTTGTGGAAGGGTCAAACAAACTTGTTCACTAGGAGGCAATGCTGTGGATTCCTGATTTTTAACAATTTTTATAATTCTGATACTTATCAGTCAATGCATCTTTCCTATTGAGTACTATGTTAGTCAATGGGCATTGTAATGCTAATTCACATTTTTGACTTCTTCTCTGAAACTGTCTGTCAGATTGACTTCAAACTTGGAGACAATGTACCTTGGGTGGGTTTCTAGTAGATTGTTCAAATTGACATGCTCCATTGATTTCTTAGGGTTCTTTTTGTTCTTTTGGGGTGCAAATATTAAAAAAATCTTCTTCTCTGAAACCGCTCACCCGATTGCTTTGATATCACACATGGACACTCCTAGAGATGCCTAGTTCTTAATTCGTTCACCAGGTGGCGTGCAATTTTTTTCCTTTTTTTGTATTTTTATTTTTTTTGTCTGTTTTTGCTGTTTTTGACCCCTTCTCCAGAACTGTCACTCAGATTAAGCTGGAACTTGGTGGATATGTTTCTTGTGGAAGGGTCAAACACACATGGTGGAACTGCTTTGGATTCCCGATTTTTAACGAATTTTTTTCCCTTTTGGGTGCTCATCAGTAAATGCACATTTTCTATTAATTACTATGTAAGTCAATGGGCATTCTAATGCTAATTCACATTTTCGAATTCTCCAAAACCATCTTCCAGATTGACTTCAAACTTGGTGGCAATGTACCTTGGGTGGGTTTCTACCAGATTTGTTCAAATGGACATTTTCCATTGATTTTGTAATTACTTATTAATATCTTTATTCTTTTTGGGGGCAAATCTTAAAAAATCTCGAGGGTATATGTACATGTCAGCTGAGCACAGGACTGTCACAGTCCTCTTCTTATTTTTCAGTCATCAATTATCAATGAATAAGTGCCCTAATTATGACAGTATGTAGGTGCCCCCTCCAAAATACATATAAACAAAAATGAAGTTTCTTTATCTTTTAAGAAGTCACAAACTCCTGGGTACCAGTGTTGCAAGCAATTTTCAGTCCATATTTTCCCTTCAAAGCTTGTAAGGATAGATTAAGTCCAAGAACTCCCAAAGGCTGCTAGTTTAACTGATGAAATGAAGTTCCAAGCACTGCCAATGACTAACGTTTTTAGGACTGTGTTTTTACCAATGGAATTATATGTAACAGATACACAAGCTTGACATTTTAAGTGTTTTGTGCTGACACAAGAATGTGTATTGCAGGCCTATGATTGTGAAATTTTGTTGTAGTGAGGGTCATGATAATTCACTTAATGACAGTGGCCTCTGGTGACATGGGCACTTTCACTTACTTTCACGATACAACTCAACACTAAAAGTCTGATTTAATTGACCATACAGTGGCTCATGAAGAGTATGATATAATAGCATAATTGACAGGTGAGAATATAATTATTATTGGATGAGACAGCAGATGAACTTACTCGTTGTTCAATCGAATTGCAGATCTATGAGTGTTTGAAACAATTTTCTGTCAACATATGGCAGACTAGTATGGTGTTGCAGTTATATCGTGACTGTGAGGATTGTTTTAAAAACAATTTGTAATGTTTCATAAGTGATCATGTAGCATGGTTATGTGAGGCTGTCATACGATTCGAGAGTGTTGGGTGTGAGCTTGTCAAAATACATTCACATGAAGGACTGACAGATTGGGGGCTGAATAAGAAGTTACAGGTGGACAAACCAGAGTGAGTAAAAGCCAGTTCGGAGATAATCATGCTGGCATGGTAAAAGGTCATATGATGAATCGGCCTGAGGACAGATGATCTGAAAATTACCAGAGATTGCCCAGCATAACAAGGGATGTTCTGTGAAGTCAATAGCATGTGGTCCTGTTTCCTGTTAAACTAAATTATATGTGACAGTGCTCCTGATGGACAACCAGTAGACACTCAGTGAAGCTGGGTTTGTTTACCCACCAGGTGGCTCCATGTACAAGGAGCTAGATCCCAAGCCTAAGTTACCAGTGGTGCCATCTACAACACACATCCTTTGTACAGAGAGTATTATATTTCCATAGTAACAAGCATCCCAGGAGAGGCCAGTCACTGTGTTTTCACAGATTTTGAGGTTTCATTACAGGAAATATCCATACTTCAAATTTTTGTTTCAGTTGGAGTAGTTTTTGGTAATCATATATCTGAAAGAAAGCCAACAACAAAGGTTGTAATCAGACAATTGTATTTTTGTGCATTTTGCACAGTACATGTATGTAGTTATGATACAGTATGCATATAGTGACATGATTGAAATAATGACATATTGTGGCTGGCTATTGGAGAATCTTCCACGTCTGTCAACTTTAAAGACCTGTGCAAAATTGTGCTCATAATCTGTCAGATTTATGATGGGCATGATGAGGTATTTGTGACTCTTTCAGGCCTAATAGCAGAGTCATTCCTGGAACGGACAGCAGCCCAGTTGACGTACCACGGACTGAGTGAGCTGGTGACGACGGTCAAGGAAGACGAGATGTGTATCTTCTTCAGGAACAACCACTTCAGCACGCTCTACAAACATAAGGTAAGACATCTCTTGTCCTATTATCTGCAGCTTTTCGTGTAACATACATGCTTGTAGTTTGTTGTGACGGCTAATCAAAAAAAAACAAACAAACAAACAAACAAAAACAAAAAAACAAACAAACAAAAAAAAAACAAAAAAACAACAACAAAACAATATTGAAGAAGTCATAGACCTCAGGCAGTGGTGTATTAAATATTACTGAAAAACAATCCTACATGTCAAATCAAAATAATTGTAGGCACACTTCTTAATTTAAACTTACACCAGTATGATTACTTGTGCCCTAAATCTTCCCTGGGCTGACTTTTCTACAAATTGAAAGCAGAATGACAATGGTACGATACACTCAACTTGTCTTTCCTTTTGTTGATTGTGTATTTTTGATCATGTTGATTGTACAAACCTGACTAGCCATCCTGTTTTAATCTCAATGCATTTGGACATGTGCTTAATCCATTCCTGGTCAGAGTATGACTGAGTCCATAGCTTTTCTTGGTGATTGTTCGGTACATTATGCCCAAGACAGTGTAAGTAAAAATGTTAAGGCATATGACAATTTACATCTTGTCACTTTTGGGCCATTTAGCAGGAAATGGTTAAATGACTGGTATTCTAAGGGTGCTGTCACCTTATTAAAAGAAAACAAACACCATTCACACAAGAATTTTATTATTGTTAAATCTATACTGGAGATCTTTCTGTTCAAGAACTCCAAAAATTTACCAGTATTTCTGACAAAGAGGGGACGTTTGTGGGTGTACACAAAACTCATCTTGTACATTTGTCCATTCAAACAGTGCATTTTTAGCGCTGTTGACCAAAGGTTGCAGAGCTTATGCGACCGCTCACGTCTGTCCGTCAGTCCATCTGATATATGGGTCATGTTTTTCTACATAAGTGTATCATACTAGAGACATCCGTCCGTAAACTTTTGCTTGTTAGCACGATACCGTCCACAGTATTCAAGTTAACCCAATATAACTTTCAGGACTTATAGGGTGTATGGAAATCTAGGAAGAGTTCTATATTGGTGGCACCACCAACATTATTATACAATATAGGGGTCAAAATGTGAAAATCTCACTCTAGCATCTTTAATCTTTGGTGGATCTTCACCAAATCTGGTGTGATTATGGGGGAGGTCAAAGTCTAAGTTGGTAATGATACTAGTGGCGCCACCTATAATTTGACAGAAATTATGAGTCAAAATGTGTTTTAAAAGATCAAAATTGCATTTGATTACATGATACATAAAAGTGTACTTGGTGACCTGCTTTTTGGGTCACTGTGACCCAGTAATTTTGGAGTTTGGTGCTTGTCCAAGTTTATTGTTTTTCTTCAATAACTCAAAAAGTTATTACCCGATTTGAACAAACAGACTATATATGGAAAGCTGGATGTTGGGTGCGTGTTTTGAACTAACAATTTTTTTTATCCAAGTTGAAGGTCAAGGTCAAATGGCCAGTTTGAATATTGGGGTCATCTCATGAATGCTCTGCACCCCACAATTCTTGAGATGGGCCCATGTAACATTTAGGAGTTATAAAGTGTATAAAAATCTTTGTCAACATCGATATTGGTGGCGCCAGCTATAGTGTTATGTAATATACAGGTGAAAATGTAAAAATCTTGTGACCACAGTACTGTCCACAGTTTTCAACGTGAAGTTAGCCCAATATAACTTTCAGAACTTATAGGAGGTATAAAAATCTAGCTTCTTTTCGATATTGGTGGCACCATCTCCAATATTTTGCAAATGAAAATCTTGTGAACACTGTAGCATCTTTAATTTTTGGCAGATCTTCACCAAATTTGGTGGGATTGTGGGGAAGGTCAAAGTTAAGTTGGTAATGATACTCGTGGCGCCAACTATAATTTGATGGAAATTATGAGCCAAAATGTGTTGTTGTGAGATATAGAATTCCAAATCCCATAAAGTAATTGGATTAGACTTGTTAAATCTATATGATATATAGACAATGTCCAAGACTAGAATCGTATATAACATCAGTGACCTTGACTTATTTTTGTGAGGTCACCATGCCTGTTAAGTTGAAAGAAGTGATTTTGTAATGGCAGGGTGTGGCTTGGACATCGATGGGAATGCCAGGACAGCACCAGGCCTATGGGCCTCTTGTATTACATAATGTGGGTGACCTTGATCTTCTGTCCCAAGATCACTGAGGATATAAAGTTAAGGACTCGCTCATTGTTGTCTTGGCACCTGCAACAATATCCATCACAGGAATTGCACAAATAAGCTATGGTTACATGTGGAGCAAAGTGCCATCTGGTGAGCAAACAAGACATTAAAATCACATAAGCTTTACATGTTCAGAAGCCACTTGTGGACTGGCAACTTAAAAATGAAGAGGTGTAATATAGCCATAGTGCCAGCAGAGCATTTGGCCCATGGGCCTCTTGTTGATTAACAAGATTTGCAGGCACGTGACATACTGGCTGTCATTACCCAGCATTCCATTCTTCTCTTCATGGCACTTTCTCACCTGTGGAAGGTTTATTTTTCGCTCATGTTGTCTGTCATTTTTAAACAATTCAACATTTTCAACTTCTCAAAATATGTTGGCCAGACCCTCTTCAAACATGATGGTCGTACCTTGGGTGTGTCTCTGCCATATTGTTCAAATGTTCGTGCTCCAATAAATTTGTATGAATTTTGTAAATTTATTGTGTCTGATCCTTAAAAATCTTCTCTGAAACATGCTTGACCAGTTGCCCTAAAAGGCATCCAAGGGCATCTCTGCATATGCTTCTAGACCTTAATGTAGTCAACAGGTGTAATTTTTTTCTGCTTTTCTTATTTTGGATTTTATTGGAATTTCCAACTCCTTTTCCAAAACTTTGAGCTGTATTTCTCCATTGACTGTGGGGGATATAGGTTGACACCAAAGTTGTTCACTAGGTGGCACTAGGTGGCACTAGTGTCATTTCCTGACTTTTTAATATTTTCTTTTCAATGATCAAGCAGGGCACATCAGCTTAGAATTGCTCAGCTTGCTTCTATTTGTCCTAGCTCATTTCCAGCTGCATGTAAAGTTTGGTACTTACATTTGGGTGAGTGTGTCTAGGTGAGCTGAGCTTTATCAGTCTGGTAAATTCATGGGGAGTAAGTAACTCTCTGTGTCCCATTTGCTTTATCATGGTCCAGCCTGGAAGCGGTTCATAATGATACCTTTGAGGTTCTTAGTTTGTCTCGTATGAACATTTTGATTCAATGATATTCAAAATGGCATAAGTTTCAACTATTGCCTATTTCCTTGGAAAGTTGGAGGCACCACCTCACATGAGACTGTTTCTGCGGTAGACAGTATGGGCTATGTGGACAGCATGGGCTATGTGGACAGCATAGGCTATGTGGACAGTATGGGCTATGTGGACAGTATGGGCTATCATCTGTAGGAACTGCTGTGAAGTGTTTTTGCTACCATATTTCTTTTAAATCATTCCCTGTTGATTAAGTTTAAGACTGGGTCAACAGATTTCCATTGACATCATGGATACAGTGCCTAGTACCCAATACACACCAAGGAAAGCTGTTGACCTGGGGCATGCTTTCTTAATATTGTCATTTAAAGTCTTTTCACCAATGTTGAAATAAGTAAAAAACATTGAAGCAGATGATATTTGATGATCAGCTGGTGTTGGCTGGTTTTAAGGGGGAAATAAAAGGTTAAGTACAGTTTGTCTCTGACTTAAGCATCCAGCCTGAAAGTCAGTTGTTCCTTGCACTGACACTCTGACAGGTACCAGTGTGCCTGTGGTGCTGGAACTCTGTCAGCCAGTGGCAGTAGAGGGCAGACTGAGCAAACCAGCTGTTAGGCCGCTGGTTCTTGTCCATTGGAGAAATATCTTTCTTATTATATTGCACTGGAGCCCTCCCAACCTACCCCAACATGTCTATATGTCCAGCACTGTTGGGTACTATAGAGGAGAATTGAGTCCTGGGTAATTAGGTCCAGTACTTAGTATGTTCTGTTTCTAAAGGGTGTACTTTGCAAGATTTTCATGTCTGGCGATGGATCAAGGCTCATTGATTAATTTGTGTGGAGTTTCCTCCAAGAGAGGAATACTTAATGTAATAGCATAGGTGAGTATCTCTGCATGTATATAACATTATAGATACATTTAAAGAGGTACAGTGAAACTTCTCCTCAAAGACCACAACTTGGAATAACCAAATTATGGTCTTTGATGACAGATGGTCTTTCATAGGAGGTGTATATTTGATGAAACATAGGAATGATAACATGTTGAAAAATGGTCTTAAAAGTTCACCTACCATTGGAGTGGACTTTTGGGACAGGGACGACTGGGTGGCATAAAAGGTACTGGTGGTGCTACCTGTGGTGTTCAAAAGAACTAGCAAATTAAATGTAGAACATGCACAGAATCATACTCTTGCAAATAGATTGCATCAACATTATGAAATTTATATTAAATTGCAGTAGGTCAAAGGGGAAACTGTCCTGAAAGATGAAAGATAAATGTCCTTGATTTATATTATGTTTAATGGTATGAGACGCCTGATATGTGCAATATGTGACACAACTTTGATATGAACAAGAAAAAAAAAATCCAGGGAAGCTTTTTTTAAATCAGAAGGCACTTTGTGTTTTGCTGGGATTTACATGTTATGTAATAAGAATTATATTGGCCAATATTTCTAGGTCACTAAATATTACTCTATGACTAAGATTCAAAATATTTATGATATGGATGATGACAAAAAGCATGTCACCCATTAGCCCTGTATAGTACACTTTTTGTCCACCAGGTGACATTATATGTAAGCTAGCACTCAAGCTGCAGGTCTTTGCATGTTTTACTCTTACTCTCATACAACTGATTAGAAATCTTAATTTTCAGACTGAGGAAAATGAAATGGTTAAAAACTTTTCTTGAGAAGAATGTTATTATTTCTGTCAATGTGGAGTTGTTTATTTGTGAAAGTTCTATTTAAAAAAAGAAAAAAAAAGGTCTTGTGATAGGATTTTATTAAAGGTTTCTGCCATCAAGATGATATTTAATGTGATATGGTGGATCCATTTGTTGATCACTGAGGTAATGCCTGTGATTATTATTTCAGATATAATGTACAAGATAACTGTACAATGTGTGAGAGAACAATTAGCTTGATGCACTTTGAGTTGCGAATAGAAGTGGCAGTGAATGTAGTTTGTACATTTTGATAGTTTAAAATAAAATGGCATCAACAAGTTCAAAAGTATTGTACTTTTACAGGTAAATGCTAACTTTATCCATAGGAAAAATATCCATGTGGGAGGTTGAACATTGCACTATTCTTGCATATATCTAAATATCACTGGCAGTTCAATGTGAATTTAGGGGCTAACATCAAGATACATGTATTACCACTGACAATGTTGCATGGTCAGATTGATTGTTCTTCAATTTTTAACTGACTTGTCAGTCAGCAGAGCTACTGAAATCAATTTGCATCCATCATCTGTCCGTCCATCCATCTGTCCTTAGACTTTTTACACTTTTGATTTCTTCTAAAAAACCACTGCATGGAATGTTTTGATATTGTACACGGATGTTAGCTGGACCTCTACCAAGTTTGTTAAGGGGATGATGATGCCATAATTTTTCTATTTCTTTAACATTTCTTCATCTCAAGAACTACTTGGCCAATTGCTTTGATAGTACACATACATGTAGGGTGGCTTGGGGTCACCTAGTTCATATTCTGGTGACCAGGTGGCACTGCAATTTTTTCTTATTTTTAATGAATTTTTGTGTGTTTAGGCTATTTCTGATTTCTTCTCTAGAATGGATGAACAGAATTGCTTGAAATTTTATCAGAATATAATTTGACTTTAGACAATGAAAGTTTGCAAAATTGATATGGATATGTTAATTTTTGACAAAGTTACGGGAAATCAAACTTTGGAAATGGAGGTATGTACGGACTGTTCACAAAGTCCTCTTGTTTGATTAATTTTTTGAAGAACATAAATTTTTTCATCTCAAGAACTGCTTGACCTTGATATTGCACATAGGGTCACCTGGGTCAATTGGTTCCTTTTTGGCCACCAGATGGCACTAATTTTTTCCTATTTTTTGATGACTTTTGTGTGTTCAGACTATTTTTGACTTCTTCTCTAGAACTGCTGAATAGAATTACTTAAAGTTTTATCAGAGACAATGAAAGTTTGTGAAAATAATATGCTCATATTAATTTTGTCCAGTTTTGTTTCCTGGATAAAGTCAACTAGTACCTTTCTTTTCTACACTGTCAATTTGTATGGTTGATAAATACCAAATTAAATGTACATACTTACATGAAGAGGATTTACTAAGATGAAACAGACAAGCGAGCAGCTACTGAATCCAGTTTGTAGTACAATGTTGTGCAAGGTTATGGGATATCAAACCTTGCAGCTATACTTAGGTCCTATACCAGTACAACAAGCTCTGTTTGTCCAGAACATGCACACGATCATCATGATCCACTTCTTTGAATTTTTGTGTCTTAAGGTTATTTTGGACTTCTCTTGTGATATATCAAACTGTGCTACCACTGGTACAATGTATAAAACTGTACAGACTACAGTGCATGTGTTGCAATACTGTAATCGTATGACAGCACACTTCCGTGGTGAAGCTGATATTCTAATTATTAAACCTGGAATATTTACTAATTAGGGATTGTTCTCACCTATTGGCGCCCCATGCACATGCCTGTATGCGTGTGTTCACGTGGACTGCAGTAATTGCCAACATATTGTGAATCGCAAAAGCTCTGACTAGACCCCTGTAGTTCTTCAGCGTGCACACAGTGCTCTGACTAGACCCCTGTAGTTCTTCAGCATGCACACAGTGCTCTGACTAGACCCCTGTAGTTCTTCAGCGTGCACACAGTGCTCTGACTAGACCCCTGTAGTTCTTCAGCGTGCACACAGTGCTCTGACTAGACCCCTGTAATTCTTCAGCATGCACACAGTGCTCTGACTAGACCCCTGTAGTTCTTCCGCATGCACACAGTGCTCTGACTAGACCCCTGTAGTTCTTCAGCATGCACACAGTGCTCTGACTAGACCCCTGTAGTTCTTCCGCATGCACACAGTGCTCTGACTAGACCCCTGTAGTTCTTCAGCATGCACACAGTGCTCTGACTAGACCCCTGTAGTTCTTCAGCATACACACAGTGCTCTGACTAGACCCCTGTAGTTCTTCCGCATGCACACAGTGCTCTGACTAGACCCCTGTAGTTCTTTAGCATGCACACAGTGCTCTCACTTCAAACACTGTTATGACAACAGATTACAGTGGTACCTGCTATTTAAGATCACCCCTTCAGCCAACAAAAAGTGGTCTCATACTGCAGGTGGTCTTAAATTGAAGGTATATTTAACATATAAATACAGCAGAGGGTCTTGAAAGAGTGGTCTTAAAAAGACATGCGGTCTAAAATTGGAGGTGGTCTTTAGAGCAGGTACCACTGTATCACCACCTTCTCCTGCCCCCCTGCCAGCCTTGCAAACAACCACAACTTGTAATTGAGTCATGAAAACTTGAGGAATAGAGTTCCCAGTGAAAAAAAAAATGGTTGCCTGACCGGCCAAGTACTTATTAATTTTAACTTGCCCAAGATTAAATCTGACTTCTCCCAGGAAATCTGGCCTGTGAATTGTCGAGCCCTGTATTTTACATGTTATTACTCTGTAGCATCACATAGGAATGGTCCATATTCCAAGCATATGGCCAATGAGCAGCTTGGAAGTTTCATGGCATTTTTTTGTTTCAAGTAAGACTGCACATTTGCTAATTCCCAAGGATGTGTACTATTTTTTAAACTGTCAAAATAGTGGTGGTCTGGTACCTTTTTGAATTTTAGAATTATCCACATATACATGTACTAGATCCAGACTCTAGGAGTTTATCCCACAATGGGGCCCTTGGGAGGGTACTTAGGGTATTTGTTACATCTATCACATCTGCTTTCCTCTACCACACAGTACCGCCTTGCATTTCCAGAAAAACGGACTGATTCATCCCCACATGGCAGTGCTCGCTGGTTATGTTTTTCTTCGTATTTCTGGCCTCTTTTGCTCAAAAACTAATGTTTGTTGTCCACTCGAACAGACTATGTCGTAAAAACATAATGGGATAAATATAAACCATCATTTGTGTGTGTTTCTGGTTGGAACTCAGTGATTGTGCACAAAGAAACCACTTGCTGCTTCGCGGCTCATGGTATCCTGCCCAGAATCTTTTCATCGGAACCAGAAACACTGCTCATGACAGTTTGTATCAGTATCTGAGCACTGTGCCAAAACTGTAGGTAATATGTTAAAGAAAACACTTTCAATTATTTTTACTTTATTTTCTTCTTTTCGAAAGTTTATGACTTACTGTTATATATTTTATCATTTTCTGCCAAAGTAACTGAGAGAGGCACCCATACTGAAATTGTCCATGTGTATTTCTCATCAGGTGTTTAGTTGTTGTGGCATAGATAAGGGGAATATGTGTTTATAGCATCATGGAACAAAAGATCTGTCCAGAGAGTAACTCCTGTAAATGCACAGTTTGTCACCAGGTGGAAGTTTGCCATGTGCTTAGTTCTCTGTGTAACCACTAAGTGGCAGCACATTCCTTGTCCATTTGTTGCTTTGCATGTGGTGTATTTGCCATTGCACAATGTCAGATCAGGTGGCAAAATATGTCAGACTAAAAATTAGTGACAGGTACCTGTAGCAGAGGACGATAAGGGAAAAAAAATAAAAGAGCCCACACGTACACACAAAAATTCATGGTCCCATAGTGTCACTTAATTTCTCAACTTGGCAAGCAATTCTTCTGTGAAGTTTTAACTTTGAGCTGATCAGGTGTAATTAGTTGGTACATAAGTATAAGGAGCTGTGCTCTGATACCAGTGCTCTTAATTCACGCGATTTTGTTCTATTTTCATTTTCACATATTTTCCTTATAGCACAAAACTGTGCAAATAAAAACAGAATGAAATAATATTAACGTAGGTTTTATATATATATATATATATATATATATATATATATATATATATATATATATATATATATATCTGAGTTATGTCCAAAATAGCAAAATTAAAACTTCAGTCACATGCCTTAAATGCCAAAAAACAAAAAACAAAAACAACTCCCCCCCCCCAAAAAAAAACATAAAAAGTTATGTACATAAATATGTGCATTTACAATTCATGTTAATGGGCTTTTTTGGTGCAGATGTTCATTGGTCCTCAATCATTATACTACTAAATCAATATGAAACTGCACACAATTTTGAAAGACTGGTGGATAAACTAACTGGAATGTTCGGATAGAAAAGTGTGTGTGTGTGTGTGTGTGTGTGTGTGTGTGAGAGAGAGAGAGAGAGAGAGAGAGAGAGAGAGAGAGAGAGAGAGAGAGAGAGAGAGAGAGAGAGAGATCTGTTTGTAAAAAAAAAAAGAAAGAAAGAAAGAAAGAACAATTCTTTTTTAGTTTGTAAAGCATGATTTTCATCTGTGCATCTCAATAACAGTCTTAGGTCCAGAAAAATATTTGGGATATGTTATGTCTCTCATAGAATAATTTAAGCTCATGCCAACTGAAGTGGAAATATATATTTTTCTTTGCTGGAGGACTTGAATTTATACTTGTAAGGAATCTTTGATCAGTGTATTAACTCAAAGTCACTCTGTGAATGTTTCTTATCACAAATTAGTAAAAAGCTAGAGCACTGTTACACCACATATTATACTTATACTGCATAAATAGCTTCTTTTTCGAGTTTAAAGTGCCTTTCATGTAAGCATAAGTATATACCTAAATGAATTTTTGCTTGTTATCACAGTCGCTGTGTTACATTTCTGATCCTGCTAACTTTGCTAGTTACAGGGCAGCTAACTGGTGTTAGGGCTGTATTGTAGCAGTTTGACAGGCATTCTTTAAAACTATACTAGACACGCATGTAAAAAGTCCTAAAGATTGTTTTAACTGTCACCTCATCCTTTGACTTAAAGACTGAAACAACAAAGTGCTCAAGTTGTCCGAAATAAAGCTGCTGCCCTGGGGCACACTATTATGACAGGGCTTATCTACAACTTGTTTTGTTAACACTAAAGTCGATGAAAAAAAAGAATTGTTGAAGCAGATCACCTTTTACCCCCAGCCTATTGTGGCCATTTAATAGGGTCTTGGTGCTGATGTACATGTGATGCAATATTCTTGGCAGCTCAAAATACAGGGAGATTTACCCTGCCTTTTGATTTTGTTCCCAGTTTTGTTTTCAGGTTTCTGTCTTTAGTCATACTCTTTTGCAAAATTTTGCATCTTACACACCAAAGGTTTTGATATATCCCCCCCCCCCCCCAAAAAAAAGCCTCAAGTGGTTAATTACTTCATTTTATGTAGTTAACTTTTCAGTTTGAATTAAAAACTTTGAGTTTTGTTCTGAAATGTGTTTCTATATTAACTCTTTTTCCCTTGAATCAAGACCCGAGTGAACAGCTTTCCTTGGCATGGGTTGGTAAGCACCCAATCCATGCCAGGGACAGCTGACAACCTGAGACATGTTATCCCACTAAGTGTCATGAACAATTTCCATTCAAATTGCTTTTTATCCCCTGCTCAGGTGTGGGGGCTATGGTAATGAGCACAGTGTGTGTGCCCATCTGTCCACCCTTCCGTCCGTCCGAAACAAATTTTGTCCGGGTCATATTTTCAAACTGTAAACGGTATCCCTTTAAAATTTATAGAGTTGATATATCATAGGTAGTAGGTATGCATAGGCACTGTTTTGTGTGCCTAATTGCTTACATTAATTAATAAACTAACAAAATTTAATTAGGCAGCCTCCAGATCAGAAACATTTTTGTCTGGGCCTTATCTTTGAAACTATAAATGCTAGTCCTTTGAAATTTTCAGGGTTGGTAGATCTTAGGAAGAAAGTGTGCATAGCATTAAATTTATTCAGCTGATCACTTTCTTTTATTAATTAATTAACTAATTAATTAACAAAGATCGTTAAACACCTCAAAATCATCTGCATAATTTTGTCAGGGCGATATCTTCTGAACTATAAATGCTGGCCCTTTGAAATTTATAGGGATGGTACATCTAAGAGTAGATGTGCATAAGCATTGTTTGTGCCGAATTACTTTCATTAATTCATTAATCAACAAAGTTCACTAAGGGGCCAGCCAAAATGTCAACATTTTCACATTAGTACACAGAGTACGCTTTTGGGGGGGGGGGGGGGGAGGGAGAGGGGGCTGAGGACCAGTGTAACTTCTTTTCTAATTTTTGGGTTTTTTTTGTTTGTTTTGCTTATTAATAAATGGTTCAAACTAAATATTAATGGTAATATTTGCATCAGAAGCTTAATAAACATTAGCTGCACAGGTTTTAGGGTCTGAACATGTGGCAAAACAACATAGCTTTGCATTTTTGTGTGAAAAATCAACATTTTTAAAGTACTAATTTCAAGGGGGGGGAGGGGGTCCCATGAAATAGTACTCTGTGTACATGTACTAATGTGAAAAGTATGATAATTTTGGCTGGCCCCTACGCAACCTCCAGATCTTAAACAATTTTATCCAAGCCACATCTTTGGAACTATAAATGCTAGCCCTTTGAAATTTCATGGTTGTTAGAATTCAGGCAGGAGGTGTGCATAAGCATGAATTTGTTTGGCTGATTACTTTGTTTCACTAATTAATTAATTAATACAGATCATTAAGCAGCTCAAAATCACCTGCATAGTGTGTCTACATATTTTCTTGAAAAGTACACAACTATGCAGCACCCTTGTGTAGTAACTCAGGCACATGAAAACCATCTGCTCAAATATACATCATGTGTATTTACCACCATGATTAATGTGGGCGGGGGATATGGCTAGTATCAGCAGCTTCTTGTCAGTACTGCTGAAATTGGGCAAAACATTGAGGCAGATGACATCTGACCACAAGGCAGTTTTGGCTGGTTGAAGGGGGAAGGGTTAATATTGAGTCCATAGTGGATACACAGGCTTTTGTCTTCAGGTTCTCACAATTTGAGTACACACACCAGTGATGAATATGCCTTTAATTTTGACTCAATGAATAAATATTATAGTTGTCAGACAGCACTTGTACTGAAGAAAATGTCCAGGTATGCCATCAGGTGACAGTGCTCGTCTCTACCTTGCTCAGAATATCATGATACATTCAGTTATATTGCACTACCTTAAAATATATACAGCTTATGAAAGCTTACAGTTGTGGCATAGTTATATGAGCAGGGGTGTGGGGCATGAAAAATATGTGAAAAAGTGCAAAACACCCTATTCTTTGGATTTGAATAAGTGTTGTATCATCGGACCAAACTTTTCTTGCATGCACGATCAGTTAAGCTTCATCCGCTGAGATTTGTTTTACTGATCAGTGACCTCTTTGAGAATTCTATTAAATACTATCAAATAGACGTTCTGTGAAAGGCTGTTACATCAGCACATGATGTTCACAACCACATGTGTGGTTGAAATGCCCACATGTTTATCATTTCTACAGGTATACAGACATGTACTAAAATTCTATAAAATGCAGTACAAGCTGGAAGAAAAAATCCAATCTAAGGTGGGCTGGCATCAGCCACATAGCCACTTAGTGATAGGCTAATATAAGTGGGATTTGGCCAAAGATGTTTGTCATCCTTTAGTCAATTTGGGCAAAGAAAATTGCAGATTTATTCAGTTCTGGTCAAACATCTAAACTTCATTAAGTAACACCAGTCCACTGATTGAAGTATTTATAATCAATTTGGCTGCAGAAGGATGAGATTGGCTAATTTATTTGAAAAATAAAAAATAGCCAAATTGGCAACACTGTTGCTCTGTAGTTTTTTTTTTTTGGTCAGTTTGTGACATTGAGTGAGTGGTCTTCAGTCAAGTGAACTGTTGCTCTGTAACTTTTTGGTCAGTTTGAGACTTTTGAGTGAGTGGTCTTCAGTCAGGTGAATTGTTGTTCTGTATCAGTTTGAGATTTTGAGTGAGTTGTCTTCAGTCAATTGAACTGTAGCTCTGTAACTTTTTGCTCAGTTTGAGACTTTGAGTGAGTTGTCTTCAGTCAGGTGAACTGTTGCTCTGTAACTTTTTGCTCAGTTTGAGACTTTGAGTGAGTGGTTTTCAGTCAAGTGAACTGTTGCTCTGTAACTTTTTGCTCAGTTTGAGACTTTGAGTGAGTGGTTTTCAGTCAAGCGAACTGTAGCTCTGTAACTTTTTGCTCAGTTTGAGACTTTGAGTGAGTTGTCTTCAGTCAGGTGAACTGTTGCTCTGTGCCTTTTTTGTCAGTTTGAAACTGGAATGAGTTGTCTTCAGTCAAGTAAACTGTTGGTCTGTGTATTTTGCCCCGAGCATTGTAATCTGGAACAATAATTATAAAGCTGATCCTGCATTTTTAATGTAAGGTCTGTTTTTGAGGACCAGTGGAAGATACACACCTGTGCAACACAAAGTGGTCCGTGCTGCTCAGGTATTGTCAAGTTTGACTATTTGTGTGTAGGGAAATTATAGCTGATTGCTGATTCTGGAAATTTTAAAAACAGTTACTTCGGCATTTGTCTGTTGACTATTTAGGCACTTTTACATCTTTGAATCTCTCCTTTGCCTCCAAAGCAGGCCAGGCTCTGTATTATCTATTAACCTGTTTAACAGGCAATCCATCCCTCTGTGGGAGGAAGGGGGGAGAACTCCCTTAGCATGGTATGCATTTGAATGTAGTCTTGGTTTCGGTATAATTCTTTGCTCTGCAAAAGTATTTGTGGCTGATCTTGTGTTCCTAATAGACTCCTGTAAGCCTGTGCCATCTCATGCAGAAATCTAGATTTTTTTCAAAGCTTGAGGACCCAAATATATACATGTAAGGAATCTTAGATCAGCATATTGACTCCAAGTCATTCAGTCAGTGTGTCTTATGACAAATGGCCAAGAGGCTAGAGCATTGTCAAACCACATATTTTGTAATATAAAGTAGATATACCTGCATTGCATAAATAATTTTCTGTAAATTGCAAAGTGCCTTTTATGTAAGCCAGAGCAGAGTTCTGTGTAAGGTATTTTCATTTTGTTGCACTTGGCATGTTACATGTCTAATCCAGGTAAATGTGTTAGTATAGGGGAAGCTAACACAGAGTTAGAGCTATATTCAGACCTTAGGAGTACTGGGTTAAGTAAGAGTTTTGTGATTTTGAATCACTACGATACAGTCCATAAAGCACAGGGACAACATCTACAACCTCCCAATGCTTGGAGGCAAGAAAGTCTGTTACGTAGAAATCTTTACTCAAAATATTTGAGGGAGCCTGATTCATGAGTTCAGTGTGGGGTGTCACAAAAGAGTCGCCATTGTTTTCACAGCTATTTGTGGTTGAGAAGGGGTGGTAATGTTTGGAAGACTTTGGAGTTACATGCGTCAATTGATGTTTCCATGGGCAGTAAACCTGCAGGGGGCGTCTTTGTTTATCCCTGTAGTTTTAAAGTGGTTGAGTTTATGATTTAATTAGTATGTTTTATTCAGGGAATATACGTACATTAAATTCACTTCATTTTGCTGTATTTTTATTTTCACTTATTTTGGTGGTGGCATAAAACTGAAAATAAAGACACAACGATATTGTAATTTAACATGCATAGGTTTAATAGGAAGTGTGTTCAAAAGAATGAAATTGCAACTTTGGTCTGGAATGCAAAAACTCTGAAAATACATGTGTACATGTATATACACATGAACAATAGGTAGGTATATGTTCAGTAAATTGCAAATTCCATTTTTTTTCCAGACATGTTGAGTAGTTACCCGCTGAAGACCCTTTAATTTATTTGGGCTAATACAGCCTATGTCAAAATTTTACAGAGGAACATGTGCAATATGGACAATAGTACTTCCATATGTATATAGGTTAGACAGGGACAGGTTAGCTTATGGAGAGTAAAGAGTTCGGACCGCAATAGGGTAATGACTACTAGGAAGTGGTTCTGGGCAAAAAGACACAAATGCAATGAGTTGCTTTCTCCTCCATTTTACATCCAGCTGAATGATTGGAAATTGGAATTTTGAGGGGTACAAGATAATAGACACATATCCCAACATGTTTTCACTGGAAATATTTTATGTTAAAATGAAAACAATTTAAAAAAAAAAAAAAGAGCCACAGCAGGGGACTTGATGAATATATTTTATTTTTCTCAAATGATATGAACAGTTTTAAGTTTGTCCAAAATGTTGATATCAGGGAGCACTGATGTGAACAAACTTATGTTCTTCTGGCATGGGAAAGGAAGGGATTTGTGTGTAATTGCCACAGGATTTCTCTTCCAGTCAAACATTTTGACTGTTGAAAAACACTGATGGACACACCATGTACCAGCTGGTCTTATTTTAGCCATTCATAAAAAGGACTACAGTAGTATCCTTAGTGAGTTCCTGTGGTGGTCACAACATTAAAAATAAAATAAAACAAAGAATTGTGTGATTCATAAATATTTATGCTATAGTATCTTCATTTTTTATGAGAAAATGCAGAACATTACACTCTTTCAGAATTATAAAAGGGAGGGTTAATTTTAGAGGAGTGGGGCACAAATGTTGGATAATGTGCTTTTATTATGCTTTAAGCATTTGTGCTGGGCTAATGTGCTGTGATCCTAATGCAGGTTTTTGGTAACTGATACGTCTTGTAACTTAGTGGCATGCAACACAAACAAAATCCGGAAAAAGGCAAGACATGAATAGAATAAAAGGGGAATAAAGCAATAATCAAAATAATTTGATGGTGGTCACATACCTTTATTGCAAAGTGGAACTTGATTGCCCAGATTACCATGTACAATAAAATCTCTTAAGAAATGACACTAAATTTATTGTTTATTGCTTAGTAGTACATGTATACATAATGAAAAGGGATCAATAAAATATTCATTTATTCTCAAAACACAGAGAAATGTGTACAATGTTTGGGTTGATGTAAAACTCGTTCAAGGAGAATATGTCATGATGTGATTCCACAAATTCACCATACACTGTGTACTTTTTTGTACAATGCAGAAAATTACAATTATATAGTTTAAAAATTAATAATTGTTACTATTTTGATGTCATAGAATGAAGAATGAAAGTAATGTATGAATGCATGTATTTAATAAAAAGAACGCTGAATTTTTTATTTTACAACAGAGTGTTAAGTTTTGTGCCAAGCCAGGACAACCATCTCAAATAGCGATACAGATAAATTTTATCTTATCACAAGCTATAACCCAGCCCTTCCCACTGTAAAAAGAGAAAATCCAAAATAACTGGAAATTTCTTGAAGCTCAATGATATGCGGGTTTCACATCACCAGAAGTCGTTATGGGTTCAAATGCCCTCAAAATATTTGTGACTGTTTGGTTGGCTGGAGACTTTGGGTAAGAGAGAAACAAAAACCAAACCATTCCATGTAAAGCAAAACACATTGAAATGAATGCGCAGTCCTAGCCAATCAGGCTTTACGTGTAAACAGGTAAGCAAAAATGAAAATACAGCATATTATGTAAGGAGTAGTAGTGGTATTGTTTACTGTAAATTGCTTTATTTTGGCATGTATAAATTTTCACGGTTTTTGTGTTTTTGGCATTTGCCTGCAGTTTTAATTTCACTGTTTTGGACATGATTCCCATTCAAACAATGTTAAAATACTATTTCAATGTAGTTTTATTTTCACGGTTGTGTGCCATCAGTGAAATACGTGAAAATAAGACTACAGTGAAATTAAAGCAGTTTACAGTACTTGCCCTGACAAGGTGAACTCATCTTTCAGACAGGTCAGACAAAGCCTCGGAGGCACCAATAACTATTCAGCTTGGCTATTGCTGCTGTTTTGTTATCAGGTTTCAGTTTTTCCTGCCACAGAAATTTTTAGTCAGAGTGTAACTAAATGATGAGGATTTTTACCAGACAAATTTTCTGAGAGGGTTGTGGTGGTCAGATTGACCTGACTGTACAAACTGTAGACTCCCTTGATTTTACATTGCTTGTGTTCGGCCTTTTTTCAAACTAATTCATCAAAAGCTTGACAATATTTTTAGGATACGTATTGCCCATGTGGCTTTGATGGGATTCAATTAAGGCATTCTTTTTCTCAATTTGAGTAATGAAAATTGAACCCTTTAGAAGTAAATTGTCACATCATATGCTGTTTTTTCATTTTTGCTTTATGTCACTGATAGCACAAAATGGTGAAAATAAAGATAGGATGAAATGGTATTTTAACATGGTTTTAATTGGAATTTGTCCAAAATTTATATGGCAAATTTAAAACTTCAATTGAATATTTGAAATATCGAAATGCTACATCCATGAAAATGTTTACACTTGAAAATACATGTAAGCACATTTACAGTAACTGGTTATATAAGATTTTTCTTAGGTACAGAAGTAAGAAAAAAAAGACCAATGACTGGGAAGAGTCAATTTGATACATATTGATATAGCGTATCAAATATTCATATTTGATATAAATGTGCACACTTAAGTTTAAAGGGATGTGGCAATGACATATATGTTTTGTGACAAAAGTGACACATAGTATTATTATTGATGTGACAGTTTAACTCATTCCATACCAGTCCCTGATTTTTCCGTATGTTTACTTAGATTTAAGACAACAATTGCACATTTAAATTCTTCATGAAGAGAGGTTTCGTTCAAGTACCAACATGCCTATAGTCTTAAGTCAGTGGTTCTGGCACTGCCTGGCAAGTCATGCTGCAGCTGCCCTTGCGGCAGGTGCAGCATGACTTGCCAGGCAGTGCCAGAACCACGGACCAAGGCCTTTGACCATAGTACGGAATGAGTTAATAAAAGGTCTCTGTTCAGAGCATGGTAGCATGAATGACCATGCCCTCATGTCATGCCCTCATGTCGTGCCCTCATGTCATGCCGTCCATCAGTTCTACACAAGTTGGACAAAGTTGTAATGTGAGGCCCTTTTAATATTAAAGAAACAGTTTTTCATAGTGTATCTGAAAACATCATAAATACACAATGACTATATGGCACAATAAGAAATGGACTCCATTATATCAAGTTTACTTGTTTTGTCAGCTGTAACAACATCATAACAGTGAAGTGTATCCTTAGCTACATATCTTCTGTAGTCAACATCAATACCATATTCCTCCTAACGAACACACATGCTCTAGAAAGACCCCTCCTTCAAGTTATTGGGATCAGAAAAGTGAAAAGCAGACAAAATGTGCTATATTTGAAAACAATCTTTTTTGTGGTATTGTATTAAAGCATTCAAAATACAGGTCCACGATGCAGACCAGTTTTACTGTTATGTGTGTAAGCACCTGAGGCTTTGACTTAAAACAATATGGTATTTCATTCTTGTGAAAGATTTAATTTTTTTGCCTGTGTTTTTACTTGGACTTTAATAGGAATCACGTACTCAGATTGCCAATAAAAAAGACTTTCAGTCAACTCCCAATATGCCTGTTTTTTCATATTTTCTTGCAAGTGTTGCTTCATCTGCCAGAAGAGGAGATGGAGTATGACTTGCGGAAAACTACTGGCCAAGGCCGTCATTACCAATATAGAGTGCGGAATGAGTTTGAATATTGTGACAAGTCAACCCGAAGTGCAGCTGTGTATGTTGTGCCCAGGACGCAGCCATTGTCCTTTTTCGACTATGAGCAGTACATCAAGATATCAGAATTAAATAATATAGTTTTGATGCAAACTCAAACTCGTGTCAATGTGTGCTGTTTCCAGTACATGTGTGATGCACAGTGGACCAAGTCGTCTCAATGCTGTCATCCTATTCTGATTGAAAATAACTTAGTTTTTTTTTTGCAGACTAGCTTATACGATGATATGCTGATCAAGCAAAGTATATTTATGATACTATAATACTTTAAAAAAATATCAGAAAAAGTAATACTGTACAAGGCAAATTGTCACTGGTCCATTGGGTCCTGTGGTGTTAATTCCATTTCCACAAATTGATTTTCTGGGTTATGCAAGGGTTCCACTCGTTTATAGGGAAACCTCATTGCAATATTTGATGGGGTAACATGTCCCTGTCCAGGATTTTTACTTTGGCTAAAAGAGCTATTTACAGACTGTTGAGTGACGACGTCCTTGGAGTCTACTTCTGTTCCTCCATTAGGCACCTTGTCATTAGAACCACTGGAATTATCCGAGGTTTTGTTTGTCTTGTCTTTTGATTTATCAGTTGTGTCATTATTTTCTGATGACACAGTATTCTGTGAATTTTCCGCGTTGTTTGCAACAGCCCCAACAGACTTGTCCTCCAGACTCTGGAATGGGAGAGTGCTCTCTTTTATGTTTCCTAAGCTGTCTGTGTCACAGAGAGGTAGACCACTCTCCCTCCGTGCACCACCGGTTTTCTTTTTAAACACAGTTTTCTTACACACAACAACAATCACACTTATAATTATAGCAATCACTGTGAGTCCACCGACGACTATTACCGGTATAAACCAGGATGGAAGAAGAGCCAGGGGATCAGCTTGTTTGGATTCTCCTGTAAGCAGAAAGAACAATGGAATTGTGCAAATGACTGATCATAATGTAGACCCAAAACCACATGGGGTTCTGATAGGCCTTGATAACACAGCAAGACTTTCATGGTTATCTAAGGAAACCTATTGACTCAGTTGTACTGTGACCAGGAATGGGTTAATCATCCTAGCATGATCATTTACTGGAAGAAATGTCAATAATTATACCATGTTTTCAGTTCTGTTGGCATAAAGGCTTCAATAAAACTTAATGAAAAACTCTGGAGTCTCCCATGAGTCTTCAATTAAGAAAGATGGGGCCCACTTCTCATTATTTAAGTTATGCCAGGTTTCACTGTGGTAAGCATGGGAAGTGAAGTGGCTTCATTACTCGATGAAGACACACATGACCACCATTCCATCAAGTCACTGCCTTTTGGCCCACATGTATGCTAATCACATGCTTATAATGCACAGTCATCTCTCGCCTAACTTTGGCTACATTTTTTAAAGGAAAATAATGGCCAGTTTCTATCTCAAAATTTATTTTAAAAAAAACAACAGAATAAAATCCTTGAAGTACGAGTTGTCAATGTCACAGGTGCAGTGCTCTATCATTATAACACTGGTAGTGGGATCCACAGAGTAGACTGTTTTTGCAAAGCCAACTTATAAAGACAGGACTTTGAATATTGGCGCTATGGGAAAAATACATAAGTGGCAGCCATGAGGTCTCTATGATATATCAGAAGCCATCTTGTAATAGGGGATTATAAGGAGGGGGCAGCATAAAGGGCTTTCATGACCAGCACTTCTGTATACATGTATATATTTTTTTTCCACAGTCATGTAAACATCCTATTTTTGCTATATTTTATGAAAAAATAGTTTTTACAATGTTCAAAAGATAGGTCTGAAGTTGAGTCCCATTCTGAAACTTTGCCAAGTGGCCTATGTGCTTGATGGGAACACTGCCAGGTACAGTGATCTTTGCTGTGAGAGACCAGTCCACTCACAGACCACTGCCGTAAACTCATTCCATACTATGGTGACAGGCCTTGGTCAGTGGTTCTGGTACTGCCTGGCAAGTCATGCTGCAGCCGCCCTTGCGGCAGCTGCAGCATGACTTGCCAGGCAGTGCCAGAACCCCTGACTTAAGACTATAGACATGTTGGTACTTGAACGAAAGCTCTCTTTATGAAGAATTTAAATATGCAATTGTTGTGTTAAATCCAGGTAAATATACGGAAAAATCAGGGACTGGTATGGAATGAGTTAATGACCACATTCACCAAGTATCTAAGTCTGCTTTCCGTGACCACTGTAAACCCTGCCCCTGGGGTGGTCTCTCTAAAGAGGGACCATTGTGTTAGGTGGCAGAGAGACTCGTGTAATGTTTACCTGCTTCAGGAGGCTCCCCACAGTACGGCTTCATGTTGATGACAATCTCTAACATGATCTCTGCATAAGCTTCCTGAGCTGCGGGGCACGGGTCTATGGTGCCCCGAGAACAGGACCAGGCAGTGTAATATTTACTGTAAGAGTAAATGACCAGAGATCAGTGTTGTAAAAAAAGTGTGGAGGAAATGTTGTAAATAAGACACATAGACAGCTTTACGGTTGGATGTGAGAACTAAACCAACACACCCAGTGATATATTCTTTTGAAGTGTACCCAAGAATATATAGGATTTGGCATCCGTGAAATGATAAGCATTTATCAGCTTTTGCGTTGGTATAATGTCCCTAATGTACTGGACATCACCACAGAACACACACTGCAGCATTGGTTCTGACTTAGTTACATAAAGCAATTATATTTTATGTCATCCAAAAGTAATAGAGTTCTTTACAATAATCAAGTTAGTATATCTGTTAAAACAACATGTACTTGATTTGTAAATGTGGGTGGTGACCAGACAATGCCAGTATATCAACTCGGATGCTTTTTTGCACAAGTTAGAGTCATAAAGGTGACTATTGTTTTAAATTATAAACAAAAGAATGACGACTACAATACAATTTTGCAAAAAAAAAAAAAAAAAAAAAAAAAAAAATAATGGGGTAGACAGGTACAAATCATTGTATATTGGGAAATCTTTAAGAATTGATTGTGCTGCAAGCTATGATACTCCATGCATAAGACGGGGCCTTCTGTAATGTCGAAATGTCTAGACCTATGTTGGAATGGTACTTACTTGCATAGTTGTGTCAGTTCATACAGGTTTGTGGGCCTGTTCTCCAGCTTGAGATCATTGGGTAGGTCTCCAATACATACCACCAGCTTATTATACACCGACAGTGTGTAGCAGGCTGTAAGCACAAACATTTGTACGGCAGATAATTTTTCTGTATGCAGATCATTTATATGTATGTACGTGTACTGTGATTGATATATATATATATATATATATATATATATATATATATATGTATATAGTGAAGACTCGTTATAATGACACCATCTGTTCCCTTAGAAATGTGTCAGATAACTAAATATGTCAGATAAATCAATCTGAATCAAGGAACAAAGAAAATGAACTTTTGCCATTCAAAACTTGTGTCATTATAATGAATATGTCGGATATCTTAGTATCGTTATAATGAGGTTTCACTGTATTTCACTTTCGAGTCACTGTATGGCAGGTTACAAACAATTAACTTTTTCATACATAAATCGGTGAAAAACACCTGGTCATAAAACATAATTTCAAGGTTTTAACTTATGGTAAGTTTTCTTGTTAAGGGAAAATATTGGCATTGAAAGAGATTTAAAAGATGAGATGTATAGGAAAAGGGTACCCGTGATCAACAATTTTTACAATATTTCAAATTTTGTGTTGAAACAGCTTTCATTTGATCAAGCACCAACCTGCTTGTCAAGAATCAATATCATTAACTTTTTATAGTCTGGCTAGTCTTGTTATACAACCTAAGCTCCCAGGACAGTAGCTACACCAAAATATTTCTGGGTATTAACAAGCACCTTTGAAGGTCCATAGATTGAACAGGATTAATGCATTTATTTTAAATATTTTTCAAGTATATATTTTTCAAAGGACATAATCCAAACATTTCAAATATGAATAAGATTTAAACATTGTCAGCCAATTGTTGAATAAACATATATGTTTGTGACAAAAACATGTGATATTTAATACGTTAATGTAAATGTTAAAATAAATTTTTATGTGCTAGACAAAATTCAGATTTTTTTCACAGAACTAATGTGGACCTATAGCACTTGAAAAAGATATCAGAGATTTTATGAGTACATGTACTAGGATAGTTTTTGAGATACAACCTCTCAAATTTTCAGTTATTCCAAATTGTGAGAACTTAAATTTCAAATTAATATAATTCCGAAACAATCACATATGGAGAGAATCCCTGATTCATTTTCGAAGTCCTGTTTGTCATTTGCATAGAATATAATAGTCCAGGTCAACAGCTTTCCTTAATTGGCATGCTTTGAGTGCAATGTGCCCTAAAGTGTGCTGAGGAAAGCTGGTGACTGAGTCCAAAATGTGGCACTGAAAGAGTTAAATTCTATGTTTATAGCAAATATTTATGCTGAAAATTGCAGATGTATAAAATCTATCATAATGACATGCCACTGGTCAATAGCTTTCCTTGGTGCAAAAAGGGCGCATTGCACCCAACCTGCACCAAGGAAAGCTATACAGTGAAACCTGTTTTGAGAGACCACCCCTGAGGCAAGCCAAAAAGTGGTCACATAAGGCAGGTGCTCTCTCAATAGAGGTATAATAACATGGGAAAGATAGCAAAAGGGGACATAGTAAACATGGTCTGAAAAGGCAGGGGGTCTTTCATCACAGTGGTCTCTTAGAACAGGTTTCACTGTATTGACATGACTGACTTAGTCTTATTCCCACCAGGAAAGAATTTACACTGGGATGTGTGGAATGATTTAATCTTACGGACACTCCACTCGTGAGGTTTTATGAGGGGTGAATTAGGTTGAGTGACCTTGTTGACATACCAGGGTTTGGAGTTGTTGTGGTGACGTTGACAGCGCTGGTGACATTGGGATTCTTTGTAGTGGTTGTCACATCCACACATATGGGGTTCATCACCACTTGATAACTATAAAAAGTACCATTTATGTAATCCTTTATTGCCTGAGGACATGGTTCCAGGGTTGTTGTCACGCATGAAACAGCTTGGAAGTACTCTCTGTAAGAACAAAAAGGTTTGAAATGTAACGTAGTGATTGCTTGGTTAAATGATCTGTTTGAAAGTTATAAGGGAAATGTTGACAACATGAAAATCAGTATGGGCAAATTTATGTATCAGGTTATTGACATTCCCTTTAGAAACAGTCAGCAAATAACTGAGAATTGTGAAAGCCATTTGCTTTCTGATTATTTAATATTTAGCTCCACTGATCTAAGGTTGCAGAGCTTATAGGATCGCTCATGTCTGTTTGTCCGTCATTCTGTCCATCCGTCTGTCTGCCTGTAAACTTTTGGGTTGCGAGCACGATACCGTCCACAGTTTTCAAGTTAGCCCAATATAACTTTTAGGACTTACAGGGTGTATGAAAATCTTGGTCCCTTTTAATATTGGTGGCGCCACCTACAATATTGTGTAATATAGGGGTCAAAATATGAAAATCTTATGAACACTGTAGCGTCTTTAATTTTGGGCGGATCTTCATGGAATTTGGTGGGATTGTGGAAGAGGTCAAAATCTGAGTTGCTACTGATACTAGTTGTGCCACCTATAATTTGACAGAAATTATGAGCCAAAATGTGTTTTAAGATATAAAATTCAATATTTGGAAAAGTAATTAGATTAGACTTGCCAGATTTATAGAATATATAGACCATTTCCAATGTTCGGATGTTATGTAATATCTTAACTTTGTACTTTTCTTGTTATTTATACCCGCTTTGACAGACCGTCTTTGGAAACCACAATTTAGTCATCCCTACGGGTGCTTCTTTAAGACAGGTTTGACTGTAGCTGTGGGTGGTAAATACACACAGCTAACATTACCATTATACTTACTTGATATGACTTTAACATATGTAACAGAGATTGCAATGGAAGTTGACAGTCCTGAACAGTGTGTTTAGAGAGAGGGATCAGGTGTCTGGCTACATTATACAAAATACTTACATGCTGTAACACCTGTTGGGAGCTGCAATGGACAAACTTGGCCCCTTCATTTTGGCAATCAATTGAAGACACACAAGACTTTTCCCCGAGCTAGGTGTGGACACCATCCTGGTATTTGATGCACGCTTTGTACTTATTTGTAGGACTATTTTCTGGTACTTTTTACTTTCTTTTTCTGTGAATATGTTACTAAGTGTGGGCAAAACTAGACAAATAGAGCAGAGACACGATGTAAATATCTATCAAGCATTATCAGCCCAGTTGACTGTGTACCTGTCCCGTTGACTTACCACCAATAACACAGGCACTGTTAAATAAGTCAAATATTGGACATGCAGATTTGCAAATATATCTTGTGAATTAGAAGTGGCAGGAAAACAAGAAAGTGTTACAGCATACAGACCATTGTTAGAAAGGTACATAGAATGTTTGCGACAGGTTATGCTTGTCATTTGCCACAGGCTGGTCGCAACCAAAACTTGTGTAGGTTAACAAGTGTCCAGATGAAACACAGATGAACAACGGACTGATGGGACTTGCAGAAGTCCTCAGAGAGCCAGATTGGTGGAGATGTAATGCATCAAAGTTTGGATTTTGTGTCATCTTTCAGCGATAAATTGTGTCTTTCTTTGTCTTTTGGCAGTGCTTAATTAACATACTTGTGTTTTCAGGTATTTGGGATACAGTTCTACATGCGCTGTGTGGTTGTTTAATTATAAAACGAAAAAAAAAAAAAAAAAAAAAAAAAAAAATCCCTTTGTGGTAATTTAACAGAGTGCAATTAAATGCACAAATTTCAGATGTTGTTCATGTGTATCATCATTGAGATTATAGAATTCTGAATCTCGTATGGCTGTCCCATGTACAAGCCATAGAAGATTCTATTTCTAACATACCATTACAAAAGCTTACACAGGATAAATGACTCTGAATAAAGGATTATCTGCAGGCACCATTTTTATTTGGCAAATAAGATAAAACATTCAATATTATTCATACATAAAAACTGCTTACAACCAATGTATTTCACAAAGTTGCTCCACTAAAACAATGAAGTTCATGCAGGTTTTGCCAACCCCATGTGGAAAATAAAATGTAACAACTCTTACAAGAAAAAATTGACAGTCAAATAGAAAATTGGTGCTGAAGACACATGCTGCCAGGAAATAAGCCAGATTCTTGATCATATAAACTTGTGGGTATCACCACTTTATTTATTTCTGTAAAAACAGTTCCATCTGCTATTTGCTATTTTGAGGAGTAAATTCCATACTAGTCATGTGACTACTAGAGGTTTTACAATGGAAAGTAGTACCTCACAATTTCATTGAGTTTTGCAGATCAATGTGTTCCACTGGGAAAGCCATATATTCATTGGCTATTAGAACACTTCTTAACCAATCATATCATTTAAAAGCCTTGTTATCAACTACTTGAAACATGGTGCTGGTATTACATGGCAGTATGCCTGTAGGTAGATAGGGAATGGACAGTACTTACGTGCACAGTACTTTTTTCTCTGCATCAGTATTGGCTGTAGAGTACTTGAGGTAAAATCCCACAAGACAATTGGTGATTGGGGTAATAAAGTCTGCAGGACAGCTGGCGCCATCTGTATCTCCAGCATCTGAAGTAACATATTACATGAATTCAAAAGAAGAATAGGACTTCAGCTTTTGTACTGTCAATCTATGTAGGGACCACCCTAGCTGTTAGCTGGTTAGAAAAATGCTAATGTGTTTACCATTTAGCTAATAATATTTTCGTTTGGCAACTTTATTTCAGTATAAACTAGTGAAAGCCATGGCTGAAGTTTCTTCTTTTTTCTTGATATTATTGTTTTTTTATTGTTATTTTTTATCCGTTTGGCAAAGATTTTTTCAGTGTAGATCGGTCAGTGCTATGGATCATTCAAGAATATTGCAGTTGATTGGTAAACTTTACTCTGTTTTCAGGTGTATAATGGATTTTGCGATGCTTCAACACTAGAAATATTTCATGGATGGATTTTCATGAACATTTTCGTCTGTATTCAGATTCAGTTCAACATATGCTGGTGTGTTACTCCCAATACTAAGGTCCCAATTAGATTGCTTTGCAGAGCCAGTCCAAGCATTATCATCTGATAAATAGTGTACACAGAAAATATGTGTGGACAAATCGAGGTAGCGCTGCTACTTTTGTCTTCTACGTATTGTCCATGCAGTGAAATATAGGATTATCTATAAGTCTACATGGGGTGATTGTGAATGTACATGTATCCAGTTCTGAACAGACCTCTCACATTAAGCTAATTTATTATAAAACTCATTGATTTTGTATTGGTAAATTTTATTTCCTCACAGAGAGAAAGTGTTTACATACCAGAAACAAAAAGTAACAAGGACAGTAAACAGATGTCAATCAAATAAATCTTAAAAAGATACAAGTAACAAGTAAACAGATATCAATCAAATAAATCTTAAAAAGATACAAGTAACAAGTAAACAGATATCAATCAAATAAATCTTAAAGAGATACAAGTAACAAGTAAACAGATATCAATCAAATAAATCTTAAAAAAATACAAGTAACAAGGGCAGCAAACAGATATCAGTCAAATAAATCTCTGTTGCAGTAACAAATTTTATAGGACCACCATGGGAAATTACTAAAGATTGATTTGCCAAAATTTCATTGTGATGAAGAATTTTCAGATACCACATACTTTTTGAAGTTTGAGCATTTTTTGACAGACATAATATTTTATCTACTGTAATGCATGCTAACATAGTCTCATTTCAAGCAAAACAATAATTTTCTTTATTGTTGTATATTTGGGAACATATTTGCAGAGAAATGTTCATCATATGGTTAGCCCCCCCCCTTAAAAAAGGGGTGGAAAAGAATAACAACATGGGCGTTCTTTCTTTCACATCAAAATGAAAATGAGTCAAAATAATTGTGTAAATGTTATTACATTCTCATGTATAAGTATGTTTCATAGTCTATATTTCAGGCATTGAATAGATGTTTCAATTTCATTATTTTGGACATACATGTAGTTCCTATTAAGTCTGTCAAGATTCTATTTCATTTTGATTCTATTTCCATATTTTTGTCACATCAGCAAAAAAAGAAAAACAAAAGAAATGTGAAAAGTTAAAAGTGAAAATTGAAACTAGTGAATTAGACAAGCAATGATTTCTTATCCCTGTAAAGTTAGCTGAAACTGGGGGTGGGTGGGATTTCTTTATAACCAGGGTGATTCAGTTTTATCATATGAGAAGTAACAATTGATTATAGTCAGGGCTTTTTGTTAAAATCAGAACTCATATTGATTTTGTTTTATGTCTGATGTGTGTGTTCCTACATTAGATTCACTCATATCACTGTCACAATCCGCTCTGTAGCTTTTATTACAACACACAGGTGTCTCTGTCGTTAAGCCCACAGTATCAATGATCCAGTAGTCAATTCCACTGACAAAGACGGGTGGCCTGTATTTTTACCTTATAAACTCTACAGATGTTGGCACATCTTACAACTGTTGAGTCAGCACCTGTAAGAGTCAAACTTGCATTTTTTTGTAGAATGGGCAAAAAAAAAAAAAAATGAAAAATATCAGACAGAAACTGGTAAATAATTTTAAAGGAAATTCTTAGATCATGGCCATTTAGAAGCCTGCGTGTTTCAAGTTTCCAGCAGTGTGGGTTCCTGGTTTGACTGCATTTAGTATTTGAGGACTGTGGTATGTAACGGTACTTACTGTAGAGAAACAGTATAACTCCCAGCAATAAGACCACTGCTCTTGTGATTCCCCTCATTTTGGTTACATTTTGGTCGATCTGTTCTGGTCCTGTCACCTCGGGTAATAACCCATGGCTGCTGTTAGGAATATTTCGTCCAAAAGCTAGATGTTCACCAGTTGATTGCAAGAAAAATACAGGTAGGTGATTACATTAGCAGGGGCACCCATGAGACCATGTGATCATCTTGAAGCTTATTAAACTTATTGTTGAGCACTGAGTGAAACTAGCCTCGTTACATCACTTTCTATAGGGCCAAATTCACTGTAACAACAAAGCTTTTGTGGGAGAATTATCAACTTGATCAGGGGTGCAGGGATAAACTTTTATGATTCAACATGGACACTTCAGAGAAAAAGGCCGTTTCTGTGTCCTGTTCTTGTTATGATCTCAGTAACAGGTTATTACAGGTGAAACTCTAGAGGAAAGTTGACATAGTCACTATATTTGCCCACCATCATGTATTTTCATCATTTATTGGCGCATTCTAGCAGATCATGGCCCCCAAGGTGCTCCCCAATCAAAGTTCAAATGGGTCGCCAACAATCTAATATAAGCTTAAGCAGATTTGCTATTCAAAATTTAGCCTCTGTCTTGCCTCCTGACCACGTACATTGATCCATGTATGACCACGGGGACTTACTTTGCATGCCAGACTTTCCCGTTAACTCGCTTTGCATGTTGAATAGGTTCTTTTCAAATCAGTAAATTCCAGGCAATGAGATGGATTATGAATACTTATATGGGCTGGTGACATAAAAAGTCATAATAAGTCCAGCCTAATCAGATGATTTAATATGTGCCAGTTCAATGATCATTGGATAGGAACTATTCAATATTAAGTTTATTTTTGTCAAGAAGGTCGCTATTTGATCTATTTTCAAATGTCTATACATTATTGTATGATCATGTTTTGGCCCTATTGAGGATAGCCACATAAATAAACATAATTTGGGGGATAGAAAAGTCTGGCTGTTTGCTAGAAACAAAACAGAACTTTTCATTAGTTTTCTGTTTGTGAGAATATGTTTAAAGTGAAAGCTTATAAGTGAATGAATTTTCTCCACTTATGTCAGAATATGGCTTTTTTAAAGGGCGTATGGCTTTGCTTTAAGTGGTTTCATTTGCTTTTATACTTTTTGTAGGTGAAGGCCTGTATAAAGTTTCAATCAAATATTTTCATGGCTTCTAATCTGGTGCAACTTTATTTGAGAATTTCAAGATATTTACTTTAATGTGCAGGCATTTTTTTTACATTGTATTTATTATGCAAGGCCCTAAACAATCCTTGCACCCAGTTCGATATCAGCTGGGTTGAGAGCGATTCCTTCCAAGCATCAAGTGGTGTACTGCTAATATTAGGTTTGGATTGCCCTCAACTTCAGTGTTAAAGAAGTGCTGTGAACTTTCATGTGGATGGTTTAAAATTGCATTATGACTTACCTGCTGATGCAGAAACCATGTACAAGTCCTGGAAGATCAGGGGCCAAGATACTGTTTATATATATATATATTTATTTTACATATTTTACTATCTATGATCATTAAATTATCATATCTCTGCCAAAAAATTAGGTACCTTTGATTTTTGTGCATATTAAGTCCTTTGCAAAGCATCACTTAATATTGCAAAAATGAGCTCCTTGGGAAGCCTATTTTTAATGCCATAACTTAAAACCCAAATGTTAGTCCAGTGATATGACATGGTCTCAGCATGGAAGGATGATAATGAATGATAGTGATACCATATTTATAGACATCATAATTGAGTCATAGGTTGGAATATTTAGGCAATCACAGCATATTTAGTTTGGGTTTTGAGGCTATTAAAAGACGTTCTTACCTCAAGAACTAGAGATTTCCATGTTTTGTTTTTTGTTTTTGTTTGTTTGTTTGTTTGTTTTTTCATGCTGTTTTGTAATCAAGAATACAAGAGTTAATGTGAACAAAATGCTGGGATTTACATGTTGTGTGCAGGTTGCTATAATAATTCTTGAAGCTTGAATCTGATTCCTGATAAACAATATACTTGCAGAACACAGAGTGAGTTTGAACATTTCACCACTTTTAAATGGCAAAGGCCAGTTCACTAATGGGTGGATGGATGGATACACTTTATTTAGGGAGGCATCGCCAGGTAACCTGGTAAACAAAAAAGTTTATCCCCCCCCCAGCCCTCCATCTCAATAAATACAAATGTTATTACAGGATAAAAGAAAAAAGTACAAAATACATGAAATAAATAGATAAAATCCCATTAAGATTAAAAGTTACATGTGTATAAACATAAAAACACCACAAATAGATCTATACAAATGTATTACATGGCAAATGAATATTAAATACTAAAATCAGTTGGTTGAAATATCATCTAGACACACAGATTTGAATGCATCAACATTTTTTTGTTCTCGTATTTTTTTTTTTTTTTTTGTTGAAATTAGGAATTGAACTTTGCTACCTGATACTTCTAGAGAGTTACAAAAGGCCATTTTTTGCTCCTGGGTACAGCGAGGTTCCCTCCATCGGACAAATGGGTGAGCCGGGTGTGAGAGTCTTTAAACACGTCTCTCATGTACTGTGGGGCATGACCATTTAGGCTTTTGTACACCATTAGCGCCTTTGTGTATTTAAATCTGTATACATGTACTAACCACTGTGCAAGAGACTGAGGACACTATAAATATTGCAAAGGTATGCATTCACGTAGAACATGTGATACAACAAGTGAAAAACTATAGAATTTTAAAATATATTTTCCCAAGCTCCATGGCCACTAAACTGTACACAGTATGGCAGGCCTCTTGCCAGCTTGTGAACTTTTCTTCAGAACCTTTACTGGATCAGTAACAACTACAGTGTGGACTGTAATCTAGTACTCTGGGATTTTTACATAGATTATAGTACACTGCAATGACTATAAACTTTATACTTGTCTGTTGTTACAATAAAAGGGGGGGGGGAGACACAGACAAAAACAAGAAAATATCTGATTTATATATTGATTACAGTGACATATTTAACACTTAAACTGTATGTGGTTTCCCCTGCATGATGTCTCACCACAAATGAATTAACTGTAACAATATGTATTGAAAATGCTGCATTAAAAACAACTTTGTTTAGTCTACCATGTCCAGCACCATCATGAATACATGTTAATTAGTCTTATCTTGTGTCCAGCACCATCATGAATACATGTTAATTAGTTTTATCTTATGTCCAGCAACATGTTTGGTAAAGGATCAGGAATGTCTTAATATTCATTTCCCTGGTATCCATGTTGCATCAAGCTTCCCCATGTTAGCCATTTTGGAACCCTCCTACCAGCGATAGAACTACTGAGGACAACAATGCATTGGGCAACAGGCAATTAGGTTACACACTCACACCTGACTGTGCTAATCGCATGTTGCTGTAGTTTTTAATTAATTATACCATGAAAGCAGCGTGGTCCATCTACCTGCAAAATTGTTGGTATATCACATAGCTGGAAAGTTGTTTTTAAAATATGCAAATGTCCTTGGGATGGCATTGACTTCACGCAGGAGTATTGCATGAAAGTTTATATTTGATTGACTACTTGAAACATGAGTGGCTAGAAACATGCAGACAGTACTTTGTCACACAGAAACTTAGTTCATCTACATGTCCCACCATTTATTAAGTACCTTTCTTATCATAAGTCCAGTAATGGTCACCTGGTGTCAGGAGATGCACATTGTTGGTATCATCAGACCCATATTGGACCCATCTTATTACCTTCAAGTAAAATGTATAATGTGAGAAACTCTAGTTATTAGTTGTATATCGAAGCTTGGTGGGAAAGTTATGAACAGCATCAGGAAAAATGTCAACTATACATGTACTTTGTATTTTAAAATTTTAGACCATTAAGTGTCTGAATAATTGTTAGATAACATACCAGATGAATTACATAGTATGAATGCTTACAAGACTAGATTTTGGCAAAAATAGAGGTTTTTATTGTGCCTATTTGTCATTGTTACTGTGCATAGACAGCCATGTGTGACAACCTGCCCCTCTTTAATGTTCTCCTACATGTATTAATCTTGGGAATGAGACACACCTGTGGATAAGACAAGCTAAACACATACTCATCTCTACTTTAATTGGGCATTGAGGACTTCACATGGGATGCAATTAGATAAACTTTGGGTCAGCTTCATAAAGTAGTCCTTCAAGAGTCAAATAGTTGTGGTTGTGGTGATAATGACAAAGATAGCATTCACTACTATTTTTTGGTCTAACAGAATCATAATTCTATTCAAATTGATCTAGACAATGGCATTATTGAGCTGGCACAATATTGAAAAAAAAAAAACAACAACAAAAAATCATTATTGGACTAGTGCCATAATGCCAAAAAAGACCTATTTTTAGCTCAGGTAACTTGTCAGTCAGTTGAGCTTATCAGATGGTCAATTGTCTGTCCTTCATCCACGGCATTGTTGGTATCATCCATTCACATTCACTTTTTCTCCAAAACTGATAGCTGGATCCTGTTCAAACTGGTTAAGGGATCTAGTGTGGGTGGTCTCTGTCCAGTTTGTTAAAGTTCAGCTTCTGATTCCAGATCTGTGTATTATGGAACAGCATTGTCATTTATGTCGTTAACCCGGGGTAAGAATGCAAACATTGCATGGTGAGACCAAGGAGGGTAGAGAGCTCTACCCTCCGTGGCGAGACTGATGTTGTTAAAAGGCCAGTCACAGCGTATTGTATGAGCCCTGGCTGACTGCACCCCCGCACTGCACAGTCACACACCCTCATGTTTTCATAGTCATTTAGATCCTTATTTAAATACCCAGTAGGAGAGGTCACAATTAATAATTGTATATGTATTTGGCTAAATACACAAGCTACTGCACAAAATTCTTGCAGGCTAGAGATGTGCATTCCTTGAACATTCTATGTTAAAGTAACATTCAATATGTTGAACAGTTTTGCAAGAAAAGTTATTGAATTTATAAAGGTATTTCAACTATATACAACCATTTAGCATAAGGAATGTAGTGTTTCTGTGCAGAGCAGTGTTAAAGTTACATAGGTGTAGATTTCAATGGAAACTAATGGAAATACACATATCTACTGCGCCTGCCTACAGAGCCCTCTTCTGAGAACCCACATGAACCAGTTGATCTTGACCTTACCTATTCATATAATTACCAATAATGTCACAAAAAATAACTACATGTTTGTCTATGTTTATGATTTGAAAAAAACAAAAACAAACACAGAATGTTCATCTGGCTGCGGGAGTTCATTATACAAGTTACAATGTTGATGCCACCAGTCAAACAAAGAGGAGTTGAAGTTTCAGCCTCGTTGAAGAAAGAAATTTGTCTTTACAAAGAGATAAGAATCCAAAAGCTGCACTAGCTGAATTTGGCATACATTTCCAACTAGTCATGGAAATAAATTGGGAAGATCTACAATCTCAGAATACATCGTGCCGAACACTTATGAATTGTTACCATCATTGGACATTATTCTCAACTGGATAGCTGGAGACCCCTGAAAATCCTGGGTGCAGGGAAGCCCCATCTATTTATTATGGTGTGTGCAGTGAGTTACATGATCTTCTCAGTCAATTGTCCTTCTTTGGTGAAACACAGGGAATTATGGATGATTACAAAGATGTGGGCGATGACAAGAGACCAGTGAAGCCCTCAGTGATTATGATATTGTTTGAATAGTTACTGAAGGGTGACACTCACTCAAGTTCAAGAGTCCCTGTCTACTTTGATTTGAATTGGTACTGTGAGCAAAATCCTCTTGGCAGCAAAATCTTGTTTGAAACAGGGATAAGTATCTGACTTGTTCATTCTTGCCTTTCTGAACGTATATAAAATGGGGAAAAAATGCTAATGTTCTGACATAATGACAGTGTCAATCACGTCTAAAGTCAATCTACTTAAGTCAGACAAGTCCGAAATATCATAAGGATTCCAGATTCATATTCCTCGTAAAAAGACCCTTCATTCAAGTACAGTATGCGTATAGTTCCAGAGAGAATACCCCAGGTTGACAGCTTTTCTCGGCATGCATTGGGGGCATTGCACCCAGTGGGTGACAAGAAAAGCTGTTGACTGAGTTGAAAATTTGGCACTGAAAGAGTTAAGTCATGATGTGCCAGCTGCTGGCCTGGTCTATGACATCTTTGTCAGATTTTATATGTTTCTACATGAGGCTTTTGAAATCTGACAATCAAAATCATTCAGTGTTTTGCTTTTTTGTGGGCATGTACAGTCCATATGGTGGTGTGTGTGTGGGTTAATATAAGTGATGAAGGATTGCATGACATTAGACTTGCTTCCAGTTACCTTTATACGTTGTACCTCAACGATCCAGATCATATGCATGTGTACAAAACAGTTTGGGCTAATGGGGTTTGACTGTTTATGTATGTATGTATGTATGTATGTATGTATGTATGTATGTATGTATGTATGTATGTATGTACATGTATGTACATGTATATATGTAATTATATACATGTGTATGTATTTGAAAGAGGTGTGGTCAACTTCGCCAGAAAAGTAAAAAGACAAGTTATATAGAGATTAATGAAATAAAGAATTAAAAGTAAATCAATTTGAATTAAACTTTATGTTGAAACACTTGCTTCTAAGTGGATTCAACTGTGAAAAGTGCAATTTACAATGTGAATTGCTTGTAGATTGTTTCTTTCACATAGTAATTACACAATAAGTGACACTGTATGGATTCTTGCTCCAGCCAGGATTAATGTTTTATTGTAGATACGGGACTCATTCGTGTGCATATGAATGTCAAAATAGCATCCCTGTTGTAACTTATTATCCCCTGAGGTAGAACAGAGAAGACACACTTGGCCTGGAGCACTGAGGGAGCTAATGTATGTCATAACATCAACCCAATATACAGTCTGATGATATGACACTTCAGCAGGAGTACTGAGGGAGCTGGTATGTCATAACATCAACCCAATACCTTATTGGGCAGGCATGCTAAGGGAAAATATCAGGGGAATCATGTATGTTATGACATCACACTTATGACTAGCATGAGCATCCACATCAGGATATGTGTGTGACACCTATCACCCGTGATATGTGCAGGACAACTAATACTACATATGCGTGGCACCTATTGCCACATGTGCTTTACACCTATTGCCACATGCATGTGCATGGCACCTTTTGCACATGTGCATGACGCTTATCACCACATGTGCACAACACCCATCTTATAACTTATTTCATTCAATGTAAAGGCCTTGATCAGTTGCTTGCTAAACAGATTATTGTTCCGCGTGTCTGACTGCGCTCCACGGATAAGAGGAGAGCCCACACAGTAATGATACTAGCAAAAGTTACCCCAGTTTATAAAAAGGAAAGCTAGTGGCAATTGAACTTATTGACAAAATAATACAAGAAATGGATAAAGGAAAGCTCCCAACTTGTATTTTTCTGGATCTGTCAAAATCATTTGACACCCTCCATCATTATATACTTGAGGAACTAAGTATGGCATGGCATTCATTGTTGTCAATATATCATGAAAGAGGTGGTCAGATCGAAGTCAGATTGCTCGTCTATCCACTCGCGATCTGACAAGTCTCACCGCCTCCTGAGTGATATATTGCCATACTCAATTCCTATTATAGTATGGTTTCAAGTTGAAAATCCCCCAAATTTGATGGAAAAAAGAGATTAACTGGCCTATTTTCACCCGTTATATAGCTTTTGCTTATGGCATTCCAGTTTGCTTGAGTACTCCCTCCACTGCAAAATCTATCGTTTTGGAGATGAGCAAGGCCATATTTGGGGGGAGGGGGCCGTAGGTGTGAAGATTGTACCACTGTAAGCTACAACCTTCCAAATAGGCCTGGGCTCAAAATATTGATTATAGAAAACAGAAACTGAAGTATATCGTCATTGTGTCTTAGGCTTACATCTGGCTATCATGCAGATATTGTTTTTGCAAAACCTCATAGGGCACCCCTAGACGAACAATGTCCATCAAATGTGATTGGTTGAATGAAGTCCTGTGACAAATCAGTGTATCACGGTTGAAAGTGAACGATGATGGCAAGCAGGCAAATTCGCCGTGTGCTGGGCGATTTTCGAAGTAGTTCGTGCTTTGTTTGGATTATTTTTAAGGGACAGAGGTTTTTTAAGTGCAAGGTCTGTACCAATAATGACAATACTTAGCAAGGTTCATTTTGGGTGTGGAGCCAGAGGAGTTGGATGCTGTGGCATGGGAGGGTAGGCCTACTTACAATTCTAGGCCTAGTCGTCCTGCTCACTGACACTGGTTCAGGTCATCTGGAGGATTATTCACCAAGTGTGTCTATGAATGCACTTGCCTCGCCTTGTCATTACATGTGTGAGGATCATTGGGATAATAATTGTGGAGTAATGGCATGATAAGGTTTGTAACTTTGCTACATTTGGTTGTCGCAGCATTGGCGGCAAGTGCAGATAGGGAGTAGACATTCACTTGAATTACCGCGCCATCTATTATCAACCATGGTAACTACCATTGGAACGCGGAACCAAAAGTAATTAAAACATTGCATTTTCGTGAAACATATTTTGTGAACATTTGCTGTAATTGTTTTATCAAATGAACTAAGCAGCCATACATTTCTACGTACTTTATTAATGATGGTGGAATAGAAATCCAGGGACTCATATGCGGTGGTAATTCAGTGGGGGTAAGTACAACAAAAAGAAGGGTCATCATGATATATCAGATGTTGTATCACGGCAAACAAAGCATTTAATCACAGTTGCCGTGTTTTCACACCATCTACTGTATTATAATTCTAGATAAATTAAAATATTATGGAGTTACTGGCACTTCATTCACTTTGTTTGAAAGCTACCTAACAAACCACCAACAGTGTGTTCAATATAACCAAGTGAACCCGGGCATGCTACAAATTAAAAAAGGAGTAGTCTCAAGGCTCGATAATAGGTCCCATGTTATTTCTGATTTATATAAACAACAGGCTAGGGAAATTTTTGAAATGATCCTGTATGGTGATGACTCTACTCTATCTGCTACTTTGAATAATTTTGGTTACAATGTTAATGATGTTGTTATTGATGATCACATAAACTCAGAACTCAACAAAATATCTGTTTGGTTAGATGCAAATAAACTCTCACTCAGTGTCAAGAAAACTAAATTGATGATCTTTAATCAGCCTCAAAAGATCTTTAGAATGCCTGCCTGAAATTAAAATGTGGAATGTAGATATAGAATGTGTACAAAAAAAATTCTAGAAATTGTGCTAGATTCACAATTAAATTTGAGTGCACATATAGAAAAAAACAAGCAGCAAGATATCAAGATCATTAGGTATTGTAAACAAATTAAAAGGGACATTACTAATTATTGCAAAGTTGAACATTTACAGTTCTCTTATATTTTCTCACATAAATTATGGGATTTTAGTATGGGGCTTTAAGTGCTTTAAGTTAAACACGATACTAAAGAAAGCTATCACAGCTGCATGTAAAACACTTTCAGCCAAAAAAAATCATATTTGGGGAGTGAGAGAGTGAAGAAGAAAGAAAATAGATCTACATGTATTTCTTTAATTTTCATGTTTCAGGGTAAAATATTTTCAGAAAAATAGATATTTGATTACATTTTTCTTGCTGTATTTAAGTTAATAAATTGTTTTTAGTGGAACTGAGGTGAGGGGGAGTATGGAGGGCGTGAACCCTGGCCCCCCAGTCTGGACATTGTGACGAATGCAAGGTTTAAAGAGTGTGTTAGGGTACATTTTGACAGCTAAAACTTTGAAAGTTTGGTAGATTCAAATTAAAACTTAGTATTTATTTGTTGCAAATGCTTAGGGATAAAAACTTGGAAATAAGCTTTTTTCACTTGCAGCTGGGCAGAACAATTTGTCTTTAAGGTGCAGGAAGGTAGGATTTAATTTTGTTTTGAGAAGACAGATGATCTCACAACCAAAATGGGAGCATTGAAATGCTACAACAACAGTTCTGATGTTAGGTCAGGTGTAGTGTTTTGGCATTACCTGGAAAGTCGCACTCAAAGTCATATTGGGCACTCCAAAACTGCTGGTAAAACACTGGGCTTGCTAGCATATTTTGGTTAAAGAGCTTTTGTGAGGAACAGGAAGTTCTTTTTTAAGAAAAAAAAGTATGGGAAAATAAAATAGTTATTAATTGTTGAATTGTCTTGATGTCCTGACTTTTTCACTTTTATTTCTGTCCACACTTGATGTAGGAGTCCAAACATTATGACATATGCCTGCCTGAAGAGGGCAGCAGTGGCAGGGAGGAAAAACACCAACATGTATGTCTAGTTCAGGAATAAAGCTCTAGAGGGCAGTGCACGTGTTACAGGTGAGATCACAGTCAAAGACTGTGTCCAACGGTTCTGTATGTTTACATGTTGAAGACTCAAACGTCATGAGAAAAATGTCAAACTTGCAACAATGATACTACCCAAAGTAAATGTCCACGTGTAGACCTGGCTTAACATACAATATATCAGATTTTCAGAGCTCCGTGCTAGTGCATCCTTTGAGGTTTGGTAATCAGAAGCTGCCATGTCCTACATATGCATGTATATAGTATATGCATATATACCATATGCAGATGATGAAGCATCTCTCTCTCTCTCTCTCTCTCTCTCTCTCTCTCTCTCTCTCTATATATATATATGTATATATAAAACTAATTTTAGACAAATAGGTTACATAAGAGTTCATATTATCGATGCTTCATCATCTGCATATTGTACTATCACATCCACACCAACATAGGAATTTGAAAAAAAAAAAATCCTGGTGTATTTACAATCTTTTGCAGAAACATTTTACATCAAAATTTAATTTTTGGACTATTTTCTTAAATTTTTATTATTATGGGGAGTTATTTCCCCATTTTCCCAACTAATTCTGAGCTTTCATCTCAAGAATCCGTTCATAGTAATTAAATTTCATATTCAAATTGATTTTTTGGTATGGAGATATTTATCAGCTGTCAAACTGTTGGATCCTGTACTGTGTGCTCAAGTTGTACAAAAGAAAAGGCTGATTCATACAGTACTGCCACACCCCCTATAGGCCAAAAGCAAGACTACAAATTTGTAAATACCTGTGACAGAAGAGTTCAGGGAGCATGAAGCCATGAACTTCAACAATGTAGAACAGGTGAACAGATTAAAACCTATGTACTTAAATTTATAGTCCTGCACTGCAACAATTGAACAGTTAATATGTTAGTGTGAATAGTTATGGAGTCTCTGATGCTGAAGGCAACTAGTGATCAATATTGAAATTTTGGATTGTTTTTATTATCTGTCATTTAATGTGTTGCAACTTAATTTTGACACTAATATGTTAATTCAAAGACAATTGTATAGCTAGCTATCCTGGCTGGTAGGAATTGTAACCAGTTCAACTGCCAGATGCACAAAAGTTAATGAGTGTAAAGTCCTGAAAACTGTATATCTTGCAGAGTAAAGGCAGAACTATAAACTAAGACGTATTTGGATACCAATTTCTGAAAAATTGGGCATTTTTTCCCATCCCAAAACTTGAGTTTTCAAGAGTAAATGCATACTAGACGGTAATGTAATCTTGTGTGGGTGGGTAGGTAGGTAGGTAGGTAGGTAGGTAGGTAGGTAGGTAGGTAGGTAGGTAGGTAGGTAGGTAGGTAGGTAGGTAGGTAGGTAGGTAGGTAGGTAGGTAGGTAGGTAGGTAGGTGGGTACGTAGTCATATCATACTATTCTGCAAAAGATAAAACTAAAAGAAAGAGAAAGAGAACAAAAAGATGTCCTTTTCAGATTTTACAAAAAAAAAACCCCCAAAACTTCAAACTTATTAAAGCTCAATCAATTTTTCCCAAACAACCAATGTTTTGCATATATTAAAGAAGGTTACATCTTCTGTTATACATGTAGTAAGTCTATTGACATGGTAAATGGAGATAAGCTTTTGCAGGATGTTTTATCATAGAAAGGGAAGATTTAAAGTTCAGACATAGTTTGCAATACTAAAAGTAATTTTTAATGGTTTGAAAATAAAAATAAAGAGGTGTCAATGCATTTTTGTACATTGTCATTTGTTATTAGCAACACTTTGAAAAGTCCATGGTGACATCACTGTATTGTTCCAATGGCAAAAATACCAACTGTACCTCACTACCAGGGACAAACCGTGAAATAAGCTGAAAATTTGACCAATTGATGGTGTGGCTCCTGCATTAAAATTGACTATCTGCTGCTATATTCTTTGTTAATAATTTTATGTCCCTGATGGTCTTGATTATTTGTCCTGACATGACACTTTAAATGTTGGCATCCCAGGACTTGCCTTTCTTTCCTACATTAGATGTGAACTGCAGTAATATATTTTTGTCAAATCAAAGTGTTAAGTGAATCTAAGCAATGAATTTTGGTATGGTTAATCACCTTTGAACCAATTCCTTTGTGCAAAATAAAAACACCTCAGCCTTTAACTTCATTATTTCACATGAATAACATATTCCTCGGTATGCATATCAAATGGGACTAAGGCTGTAGATGAGAGAGGCTTTTTGGTATTGATCATTGATGTAAGACTAGTTTTGGAGATATCTTATCCTCAGCAGTTATGAAACTGAACTGTCAGAAAAAAACTGCGTTTGCCTACTTTATACATTGGAATAGCCGCGTTGGTATGTAAAACATGGGCTATTGTTTACGTTTCAATGGTGGCTGGACATGTATATTCCTGCTAGACATGACGTTTGTTCTAGAGAATTTTTCTTTGAAAGAAGGAGTTTTCCTTATAAGGAAACTCTCAAAGGTTGGTGACTGTATGGGTCAACCTGTGCTTATCTTAGGCTTGTTAGAATTAGAACAACAGAACAGTTGCTCCAGTTGCACTGAATAGGGACTGTGGAAATATACAGAAACATTTCCTAAAGTGATTAAACTGCAGTTTCTTCAAATTAGCACTTTGTGTTAATTGAGCGGTACATAGCATGGGAAAATGAGCTCAGACAATAAAAATTAAGCATAAGACTGAGCAAGGGAGCTCATTTTCCCATGATATTACAGAGGTTGAAAGGCTCAATCGAGCATAATTGGTGCATCCAATGCTTCTCCCGAGTTAGTCGCAGTGCTCTGCTATGAGCTAATCTTGGAGGAGTTGGGATGTATTCTATGAAATGGACATCAATGTTTAGTCCATTATGCCCTGCCTGGGTAAAGTGTCTTCCTATGTGTAGGGGTTAGGTGGTCACTTTGTCACTAATGTAATGGAAGTGCTCTCTTAACCTGTCCTTTAATGGACGTCGCATCAGTCCTCCATATTGTTTGTTCCTCAGTAAGTTGTCTATCCTTAATAGCAGTACATTATGAGTAAATTTGTCACAGCTACAATGCATCTAATTCATATTTATAGAACTAACGGTGTAGTTCTCTAAAAGTTACATTTCTGTAGTCTCCTACTAAGATAAGTCTGTGGTCAAACGAGATCAGCTGGTTCTGCCATCTGTTGGCAGAGAGTAAAACTTCTGTACTCTAAAAATACATGTACACTGTGTACTGAATTTTCCTTTCTGTGCTTGCCATACACAGAGAGATAATGACAGGTGACTCAGACAAAATGAATGCTTTTATAAACTGCACACTAATGCAAGGTACATATTTTTGTATTGCAGAAAGCAGTTATTAAAGTTTGTGTGCACATATCAAAACTGAAATGCATAACGCGGGAATAGCTATATATTTATATATATATATATATATATATATATATATATATATATATATATATATATATATATATATATATATATATATATATATATATATATATATATATATATATATATATATACATATATATATATATATATATTAGAATTGCAATCAATGTTTCAGAGATGAGATTTAATATATTCAGAGACTGTGGACCTAGTCCCAGTGGAAAATTTATACTTTTCATTTAGGAGGCAAAAATTATGATAGTCCATGATTTTCGAGGAAGTTTGTATGTTCTAATATTTTCTTTAGTGAATTGCGATAACTTGCCATTATTTCAAAGTGAATATGAATGCTAATGTGCTAATCATCTAATGGCTGGTTGTGATGATCAAATTTTAAGGTAATGTTCAGCCAGTTTTGGATAAATTTATTAATTTTGAGATTTTGAGACATTTATACTTTTAATGCTAAAATGGTTGTCAATGGACCATGTTAACCTTTGAATTTTGATTACAGACAATAGGTATTTGCACCAAAATGTCCCGTCCATGTGGATATTTTGCAAAAACTAATCTGATTTTCATCAAATGAAAACTGACTTACTCTAAATGATCTTTAATGCAAAAACATATCAGGTATTTTCTAAGAAATGAACAGTTTTATTTTAAATGTGTGTCAAAAATGAAGAGTCCATCAACTTTGTCCATTTTGACATAATCAGCCATTTTGCAGTATTTATATCACCATTCTAGAAAAGCTGATGCAGTTATGAAAAATCTCCAATGAAGTTTTGTAGGTACATATGTTGAAATTATAACAACACAAATTTGATCATTTTGTCTTGGATATTTTTCAATAAATATCCAAAATTTCACAAGCAGATATTTTTACCCAAAAGGCTTGTGTTTATACAACAACTTTGAATGTAGAGTTCCATTTTTAGTGCAAACAGATTCTGCAAAGCCTTGTGGTCAATGAAGTATATAAGTTTACTATAAAGGAATGAATGGTTCGTGATATTTGTCCTAAAAGTGAAGTCACTCTGCCTGGTCAGATATTACCTTAAGTCTTTCAGAGCTGACTGCGACTAAAGTCAAACTACTTAATTTAAAGATATTAATTTAACATGGATGACCTAATAGTACAGATGTACCAAATGGATGGCTCTGCAGACTATGTACATGTAAAATGAACTGCTCTGAACTGCAATAAGGATGCTAGATTCATGTTCCTTGCAAAAGGACCTTTCATTCAAAGACCAGCATGCCTGTAGTTACATGAAAAAAATAATAGCCCAGGTCAACAGCTTTCCTCAGCACATTGGGCTCAATGCTTCCAAAAGCATGCCAAGAAAACCTGTTGACTAAGTCCAAAATGTAGAACTGAAAGAGTTATGCCAAGCATCTAGAATAAGGATTGAGTCAAAGTCTTTTTTCTTTTTCATGGGTTGGACACCAACAATAAGCTTAAGAAATTGGAAGAAGCTTTGATCAATTATTATAAGACCAATTGAGCTGTTAGAATTTGAGTCAAGATTTATAACCAAGATGGCAAGAGCATTGGTAGCATTGAAATAGTTCAACAGATTGTTCCTGTAATTTTAGCTCAGCTGACTTGCCATCAGGGAGCTTACATGAGTCTATTCTGTCATTGTGTCTCATCTGTCAGGCATCAATGATTCTCATAGTCAACTTTTCACAAAATGTTGCTTGAAGGCTCTTCAAATTTGAAAGGGGGTTTATATCTTGATATGGTTCCTACTAAGTTTGATCAACTGCTCATGCTTTAATGATTTTTGGAGGTTTGTGATTTTTGGATGTTTTTTTTTTGTGCACTTCTTGGGTACGTCTAAGGGATGCTTCAGTGATGTGACTTTTCCTCCTGTCCGAGGAATTCCTCTTTTTGTGTTGAAAATAATTGTTTCAAAATGTCATGCATTTTGTCTTAAATGTGCAGATATGATGAGTTTGAGTGTATGTAGGGGGTGGGATAGGGGGTTTTCCTCCTTGCTGTTCCATGTCAGTCATATCCCTGTTCTTGTCTGAGTGTGCAGGGCCTATTGCTTTGAATGTGCTTCAGGTCACCACAAAATTGTATTAGGACACGTCTGAATGCCCTTAGATCTAAATGTGGGGTAATATTGCATTTTTTTTTCTTCAATTTTTTAAAACATGTTTGTGAGATTTTGTAACTATCAATAATCAATTTGTTTTTCCAAAACACTGGCTGGATTTTCTATAAACTTGGTGGGAATGTACTTTGACTTGTTCTCTAATGAAGTACTCTAGATGGTGCCATTGTCGTATCTGACATTTAAGGATTTTAAAGCTTTCATAGACTTCTATGCAAGTTCAGTGGACTTGTAAGAGCGTTCCTTGGGATGACAAAATTATGTTTCTTCAAGACAGATTGTCTGAAATGGGAGGTACATTAGTTCCCCCCCCCCCCCCCCCGCCAATAGAGGCCATCCCCTCTACAAAGGCCACTCCTATATGCAGCAAGTATGGCAGTTTCATTGTATTTTACTCCTCAAGAGAGGCCACCATTCTCACAAGGTCACTTTTTTAATGCATTTGGGGTGGCCCTACAAGAGGAAGACCACTGTATACATCACATGAAATGTGCAGGCAAAAGTCGTGAATGGGTGATCTTTTCAAGACAGGTGAGATCTTACAGTGTATTGGTGTGGTGTTTCTAGATAGGGACTACTATATATGTAAGCATGTTAGTGTAGTTATATATATATATAAATAGTTGTATATAGTTTCTCTAAAACTTTTGATTGGATCCTCTTCAAAAGTGGTCAGAATGTGCCTGTAGATCATAACTTAAGGAATGGTTTGAACTGTGGCTTGGATGTTTTGCTGTTTTCCACACAATTATTACCCTGAGAAAATGGTTGAGAATTACATTTGCAAGACCTTGCCCTATTCTTAAATATCAACATCCGACAAAATGGTCAAAGTCATTTCACCAAATACTCATTCAGGACTATCAATTATTCTAGCAGTTATCAGGCAAGGTCAGTTGAGCACTGGAGCTGTCAGAGTCCTCTTGTTGTGTACACAATATTGATGTAAATACACTCTATAATAATATTCTGTTGAGTGCTATGATATATAACCTGTAGAGACAAATGTTGTAATCATGGGTTGACTCTTAGTCATCATGGGAAGCTCATCTGCTGTTCACTTAGCCTTAATTCAGGGGAAAAGACTGTTGAATGGTGTGAGGAAGTAATTACATGAAAGTATTAAAACTTAAAGTATCTTTTGTACAAATAATATTAGGTCTTGGAATTGTAAAGATATGACTGTATTGGCATCGGTTTCTCGTAGGTATATGTTTTGGACCTTGCTTGTACTTTATAATAGTTGTTACATATGATATCTGTTGGGCCATACATCACTGTATTGTTACACATGATCTCTGTACATCACATGGTCATCGGACCTGTTCATATAATCTCAAAAATATGTGTATAAAAACTTGTACAGGGGTAAAATGACCTGCTTGTTATCACTGTTAAAAGAGTTATAAATGTCCCTTTCAAAATGTGCATCAAGGTCCTCTTAAGCATAAACGTATGTGGAGGTAGATATCCTATTTATCATGTGCATGTGTAGAAGTATAAAGATGGCCTATAAACTGTACACATATTTGTAGAGATATAAAGATGTTTTATCAACCATGCACATATGTAGAAGAGTAAAGATATCTTTTTTAATTATACACATGTGTAGAGGTGTAAAATGTCATTTTAACCATGCACATATGTAGAGGAATAAAGAGATCCTTTTGAATCAAACACACACACATATATATAGAGGTATAAAGTTATTATCCTGTAAACCATGCACATATGTAGAGATAAAAAGACATCCTTTTAACCATGTAAATATACATGTCTAGGTACCATGCACATGTGTAGTTGAGGTGTAAAGATTTCCTTTCAGTGGTACACATATACATTGCTGTACATGTACATGTATAGAGGCATAATGGTAATCTTTACTGTTAACATATGAACATGTTATTGTAAAGATTTCCATTTTACCATCCACATTTAAAGCATGTAGATGTCAAAAGATGTCCACTTTAGATTTGACAACTTTCACATACAGTACTATAAAAGATTGCCTGGATCACCATGTTCACACCCTGTCAAGTGTAAAGGTGTTCCTTTTGTTGTGTACACAGTTTGGTAAAGATGACCCACTCACTACAGCTGGTTTCTTTTACTTTGTATAATGGCAAAGATAGTTTTTTGTTTCATATGTGTCTCTGGTACAAATATAACTTTGGCTGTGTGGGTGTAAAGATGTCATTTTCACTGTGCAGAGCTATCATTCTATCACAAAGATGTAAAGACTTTCTCTTTACAGTATTGAGGTAAACTTGTGCTTGTGACAGTGTAGAGGTTAGGAGACTGGTGACCATGATGAATTGTGACAGTGTAGAGGCTAGGAGACTGGTGACCATGATGAGTAGGCTGTCACGACTGGAAGACTGATGACGCTTGACAAATAGGCTGTCACAGTATGGAGAAGAGGAGACCGGTGACCATGACAAGTAGGCTGGAGACGACAACATTCCCTGCAAGTGTATTCATTATAGAATGGAAACTCGTTGCTATTATTTCTATTTCTCCTGCGTTAAATGCACTGATAGTAAAAATTAGACATTTTTAAGCACAAAAAAAAAAAAAAAACAACAAACAAGTATGTGACAGTACCAGTACTTGCTACATGATGCTGTTAACATGTTTAAAGGTTGTACAAGACTTATTGTGAGAATCGCAAAGGCCAACTAGGGTATAGATAACAATTTTGTCCTGAGAAACTCAAAGGTTATATAAATTATGTCCAACGCTATTATATTGTGGAATATGCATGACTGTGGCCCAGTTTTCATAGATCATGATCCCTTGGCTTGTGAAGTTGAGAGAAATGATTTGGTGATATAAGAACATAGCTTGGAGATCAATGGAACAGAGAATCTATCCTCCAGATTAATATTTCACTTGACCTTGGCATCCTGAATCAAACAATAAGCACATCAGTTTACCAAACCTGCTCTTGTTTTGTTTTCAGCCTTTATATTGTTTTAATACGTCACAAGTCAATGGGGCACTAGGTCCATGGGCCTCTTGTTCTGTTATTAACAATTTGAAGTCCAAATATTGAGCTAGATGACATCCAAGGGTACTTGATCATTTTTAGACAGAAAGGGTTACTATACCTGCGTTGTTGTTGTTGTTGTTGTTGTTGTTTCCCTGGGTCGCCATATTATTATTACTGGCAGCATTTGTCTGTCCGGCTTGAGGGGCCATTGTTTGACCCATGGTATTACCTTGACCCATGGTGTGACCTTGACCCATGGTGTGACCTTGACCCATGGTGTGACCTTGACCCATTGTCATTCCATGCATAGTTGCTTGTGCTGCTGTTAAAAAAAAAAGGTTGATGTGTATTTTGATGCAGTAAAACCTGTCTTGAAAGATGGATCACTACAAGGATCATTATATTCATGTTTTGTTAAACAAGGGAGGCTTGAAAGAAGATACAAATCAAAAGGAAAATATTTATAGAACAGGACTAGGTCTGAAGATTCCCTTGGTGGAGGTTGGGCACAATGGACCTAGCCTTTGCCATGTCAATTTTTTTACCTAGCTGGAGTATCTTCATACACCTCAGAGATATACATTTCTCATTTGAAATATATTAATGAGACACTTTAAGTAAAACATTGATGCAGATGACATTGCAGGTCCAGAAAGAAGGAAGGAAGGGAGGAAGGAAGGAAGGAAGGAAGGAAGGAGGGAGGGAGGGAGGGAGGGAGGGAAGGAAGGAAGGAAGACAAGAAAGAAAGAAAAGAAAGAAGGAAAGATTTTGTGGCTTTCTCCCTCTTACATGCAGAGAACTGGTCTCAAATACATGTAGTTGAAATTATCACCAATGAAGGGACTGGTATACATGTACATGTCTTTTATTTTATCTATCAAGAAATCACTTAAAATACAAATTATAAACATATGTACACATCAGTCATGACTTAAGCATCTTAGATTCACAGTTTTTACAAAATACATAAAGATCTGTTCTTATAAGAGTTATAACCATAAAATATACTTTTGCCATTTTCACCATATAGGCTTGTACCCACAAAACCTGGGATTAGGGGCATAGATTATAGCTATCAACAGGTTGTCCATAATTATAGGGTTTGTAGGTTCCTTGATGTGACACAACTTGCATGCATGTCATCATCATCATCATCATCATCATCATCATCATCATCATCATCATCATCATCATCATCATCATCATCATCATCATCATCATCATCATCATCATCATCATTATCGTAACTTAGTTAATTAATCAAACATAGATGAATGTCACATTCATTGCAGGACTTGACGTTAATTTTTTTGAGTGCTTTTCCAGCCTTAAATTAGGGAAAGTAATGGATTAAATGCCCATGGAGCTCGGTATTTTTACTTGTCCCAACAAAAAAGTAACTGGTCCGGGACTATAGCACTTGTATTAATGTCAAACCCTGCATTGTCCTAACAAAAAAGGAACTGGTCTAGGACTATAGTACTTACATTAATGTCAAACCCTGCATTGAAGGTGACATATACATAACCCAGGTTGAACCACAGTCTAATGTTCAATATTAGGCTCAAGATGACTGCATAAATGATAAGTCAAGACATTACATGTGGGTGCCCACTTGTTATAAGTTTTTAAATCATTCCATACCAGTCCCTGATTTTTCCGTATATTTACCTAGATTTAAGATGACAATTGCATATTTAAATTCTTCATGAAAGAGCTGTCATTCAAGTACCAACATGCTTATAGTCTTAAGTCAGTGGTTCTGGCAACACCTGGCAAGTCATGCTGCAGCTGCCCTTGCGGCAGCTGCAGCATGACTTGCCAGGTAGTGCCAGAACCACTGAGCAAGGCCTGTGACCATAGTATGGAATGAGTTAAATCTGTGAAGGTGTGGTACAAGATACTGTTTGGGCTGTATGGTATGCAGCATATGTTTGCATTTCGTCTACATTACCAGTTGGTCTGTTGATGAGCAGTACTGTAATAAAATGGTTTCTGTCAGGCAATATCTTTCCATCTGTAGCTGGAGAAGGATTTTGGTTGAGGCAACATAAAATAAATGAGTGTTAATGATCTCATGATCAGTAGTATGGGGGTGGGGGGAGGGGAAATAACCTAGTTGGCTTTGGAAATGAAAAGTGTGCAAGTGACAAGAGCCTAGCTTTTTGTCCCAGTTTTGGAGACGGATACATTGATTATAGGTGGAGGTCAATATACCTGTTACTGCTGATGGTGTTGTGGACCCATAACAGTGGTATTCCATGACATCCCTTTGTGTCTTGATTGTCACCAAGATGTTGTCTATGACACTTTGTGGACACCCTGCTGTTGCTTGTGTCACACAGTTGATACAGGTTGCGTACTGACTGAAATGCAGGGCATACATATTTCATATGGACTGAAACATCATGTACCATACATGTATCATAATGACTGAAATACAGGTCATACATATGTCATATGGACTGAAACATGTACCATACAAGTATCATAATGATTGAAACAAGGATCATAAGTGTATCATACTGGCGGAAACAGAGACAATACATTTATCATACTGACTGAAACTTATGCTATACGTACATCATGATGACTAAAACAAGGATCATACAGTGTACATGTATCATGTGGACTGAAACATATAGACAATATATATATCATTCTGACTGAAACATAGACAATACCTGTATCACCCTGACTAAAATATAGGCTAAATGTATAAGGACTGACACATAATAAATACCTGCATATATATGCACATAAAAACTGGTTAGACTTTACCATGCAACAGGCAGGTACATGTAAAACTAATAGACATCATAGTTCTTGAAATATAGACTGCACATGTATTAAAGTTATTGAAACAAAGAATGTATATGTATTATACTTCTTCAAACATAGACCCAACATGTATCATACCTATTGAAATATAGACTTTACGTGCATCATACATATTGAAATATAGATTGTATGTGCATCATAGTTCTTGAAACATACATGTAGACTGTACTTGTACTATATTTATAGTAACATAGACCCTGCATGTATAACACTTGTTGAAATAAAGACTGTACATGTGTCATAGTTACTGAAAGGTGGACTATACTTGTATTATACTTGTTGAAACAGACCCAACAATTATTAAGATGTAGACAGAAATTTTGATGTACTTTTAAGTGCATGGTACACTTTTCCAGCACTTTACAAATACAGAAAACCCGACTTTGCTCCAAACATATCCTAATACATACTGGACTTCTTATTTAAGATTATAAAAACTATATTTTGCTAAAGTATACATTTGGATTAAGCTATTAATAACAAAAATATCTGCAAGTGTTCGGAAATTTAATTTTAATCGCTTAATTAAAAAACTTTGTTTTAACCAGGCAGAAAAAAAACACACCAAAAATGGGAAACATTATTTTCTGATGGGAAATGAAAGAGTACAGTTGTAGCAGCAAAACTGTATTTTAAATTTTGGATAAGAGTTTTAGTTCAAAATTTTCATTATGCTTTACTTAAAATCTAAATGCTTTTGCTAAAATTTAAATTATAAATTTTGTGAAAATTTTAACAGCCATGAAATTAGAACCAAGCTCTTTTTAAAAAAAAAATGTAAAATACACTTTTTGGAGAGTGTTATGTGTTCCTTTGTGTGACACTAAAAACTAAATCTGATTTTTTTTTTTTTAAGTGCTGTTTTAAATTTTTTGGCAAAGTGTAAGGATTTTTAATGAAATTTAATTACATCAAGAGTGACCCTAAAATTTTATGTTCTATGCCAAAATCAAACTTGATGTTAATTTTTCTTTCAGAAAAGATATACTTTTTAGGGTATTAGATGGTAACCAGAGACAGAAATTAAACATTTATACATGAGAGTCAGATAGTGTACCAAGTACATCACTAAGTTACTGTTATTTTTCCCTTTCTATTATAGATTTGATCCTCTTTATTTAACAAAACCATGATATACAAAAAAAAGTAAGATTTTTTACGTGCAGTAGCTGGCGTAATTGTTCAGTGTCTGTGCCTGGAGATAAACTAGTCCAAAGGTCTGGATACATTGCATGGAGGCTTGCTGGGCCGCGTTGACGCCACTGTTGCAACAGTAACAGGCTCCAAACACTGAAACATAACCAGCCTTGTGTCATATGCTTCTCACCAAGACTGCCAGAATGTCAAAGAACTGCCTGAACGTCAAAGAACCACCTGAATGTCAAAGAACCACCTGAATGTCAAAGAACCACCTGAATGTCAAAGAACTGCCTGCATCAGTGCTTTCACTCATACAGTTTTTTTTTATGTAGGAAACATATCATAATATAACTGTAGATGGCAAATAAGAAAAAAGTTGAAAAAGAGATGTTGTAGAACATGCATAAAAAACATTTTGAAGGATAATTATAGAAGACACATAGAATACCTGTTAAAACAGAATAACGGAAAACACAGAAAAGATTGAATAATAGTAGAGGACAAATTGAAAAGCTGTTGATAGATAATTGTAGCAGGCGCATAGAAAACATCTGACAGATAATTGTAGAGGACGCAAAACATTTTGATAGATACTTGTAGAGCACACATGGAAAACAAATTTGAAAGATAATTGTAGATGACACAGAGAAAACCTCTCAAAAGAGAATTATAGAAGCCATAGAAAATCTTTTGAAAGAGACTTGTAGAAGACAAAACCTATTCAAAGAGAATAATAGGGGACAAATAGAAAACCTGTTGAAAAAAATTGTAGAGGACACATAGAAAAAAGACTGAAAGTTAATTGTCAAGGACACCTAGAATAACTCTTGAAAGAGAATTGTAGTATAAATACACAAACATTTTGAAAGGAGAGTGAAGAGGGCACAAAGAAAACTGAAAGAGAAATGTAGAAGATGCATAGAAAATCATTTGAAAGAGAAATGTAGAAGATGCATAGAAAAACATTTGAAAGAGAAATGTAGAAGATGCATAGTGAATCATTTGAAAGAGAAATGTAGAAGATGCATAGAAAATCATTTGAAATAGAAATGTAGAAGATGCATAGAAAATCATTTGAAAGAGGAATGTAGAAGATGCATAGAGAATCATTTGAAAAAGAAATGTAGAAGCTGCATAGAAAATCATTTGAAAGAGAAATGTAGAGGACACACAGAAAACCTGCTGGAAGAGAATTATAGAAGACACATAGAAAACTTTAGGAAAGAAAATTTGAAAAGGAGATGTAGAAAACTTTTCAAAGGATAATTATGAAGGACATACAGAAAAGATTTTGAAAGAAAATTGTATATGACACACCACATTATACTGGTAGGTGTATTGGTAAGGTGCGTCATTGATAATTATGTCACTGATTCAACTGCTTCATGGACAAGACAATGAGCCTTAATTCATTTTCATTACATATTATATTGTAACATTTTGAAGAAGATAACGAACATGATGTAACACTTATGTTCAGCATGCAAGGTAAAATATGATATAAACTTGCTTAAGTAGGTTTTTCTAAAAACAATTTCTGAGTAACTGAAATAGATGTTTGGGCTACAGTGGCCCCCTTCTAGTTATCGGGCCACCCCTCATGTCAGTGTCAACTTTGGACAGCTAGTCTTTATAGTGGTGACCAAGCTGTTGGAAATAGAACATGCTCTGGGGTAGAAGGTGGCCTTTCATGAGGAATGGTCTTATTAGAGAGGGACCACTATAACTGTATCAGTGTGCAGTCACTGGTGTTTGTGCACCATGTATGAAAATGTTCATTTTGTTTTTCGCAGTGTAGAAAGTTTTGACTTGAAAACTGCTGGCCACGTAGCAAATGGAGCAAAACAACTTACTTGCCAGGAGAGCAGACAGAGGAAATAGCATCTTGAGCGTCATGTCTGCAAGGCTGTGTGGATGATACTGGATAAGTGTTGGAGCCTTTTGTGTCAGTCCAGAGCTAGTTTATAACGTATCTGTTACCACCAGGCGACCACTGTTAACAAAAACCCTGGGCAGGTTGTTACCAGTGCATGGTGTAATAGTAACAAGCAAGGCCACTCCAGTTGCATGTTTGTTTCTTTACCCACAAAGATGACTTGTTCCTTCAACATCAGCCTCTTTGTCATGCAAGTTCATTTGTAAGCTTGATTGCACACACCACCTTCCACACTCACATGTATGTGGTTCCCCACACTCATATACACACCTAATATTGGATCCCAACACACCACACCCACACCTATAGATCCCCACACACCACACCCACTCATATGGATCCCCATACACACACCCACACTCACTAACACCCGCTCCTATGGATCCCCCACACTCACTTATACTCACACTTATGGATCTCCATACCATACCCACACCTGTGGATCCCCCATACACCACACCAACACCCACACCTATGGACTCCATACACCACACTCATGTTCATTAACACCCACGCCTATGAATCCCCAACACCACACCCATACCAGTGGATTCCCACACCACACCAACACCTATGGATCGCTCATACACCACACCCACACTCACTCCCACCCTCACAGCCAAATGTACTAATCAGTAGGCATCTATTAAATTATCATGTGTGATTGTAAAATTTTGGATGTGGGATTAGGATCCATAAAGTTCAGTGGAATTTAATCTTTCTTTTCATGTGAAATTAAGCATCCCCAATAGTTGTAAATCCGCAGAAAACCGTATTTTTAGGTACAAAATTTTCTCATGGTGCTTTTGGCAACCTCAGACTCAACATCTATGATACATAAAGACTGACAGAACTTGTACTTCCATGGCCTTGACCTTTGCCAGAGACGAGTGCTAAATTTTTTAATTGTAGATCTGTTCAATGGGCACCAAGTTATTTACATGTAACTTGAAAAAAAAAATTGATCACGTCATCATGATGTCACTGACATTAGTGCCAGCACCAATGCCAATTAAGTCCATGGTCTATATGTCTCTTTTTCTTTGTAAAGTGTCAGACAAAAAGTGGGAACTGATCAATTCCAAATTCTAGTGGTAAAGTTTAGTCCATGTTTTGTTAATATCAACTGGCCTAAATGAGAGCCTACACCATGCATTCGATATAGCGTTTCTTGTTACTTTTCATTCTGTTATGGTAAAGACCTTGGTCAATGGCCAGTGACAAGTCATGTTACAGCTTGCCTGACAGGTCATGCTACAGCTTGCCTGACAAGTCATGTTACAGCTTGCCTGATGGGTCATGCTACAGCTTGCCTTACAAGTCATGTTATGTCTTGCCTGACATGTCATGTTACAGCTTGCATGACAAATCATGCTACAGCTTGCCTGACAAGTCATAGTGCAACTGTCCCTGCAAGAAGAGTTGTAGCATAACATACCAAACAATACATAATGACTGACTGCAGAGTACAGTTAATTGCCTTTGAATGAAAGGCTCTTTTATGGACAACTTTTATATGCATTCTTTTGTGAAAATATAGGTGAATGTATAGGAAGCTTGGGACACTTATGTAATGTTTTGCCTTTATAATTTTCAAGAGAAATCATGAAGACTAACCCACCAAGAAACTTCATTTTTGTTGCTATCTTTGCCTGGCCTAGTGACCATGATAACCAGTGTTATTGTAAGGGTTGAGTTATCGTGGTTCACTGCATACAGTATTTGTACTGCTATTTGATCACCATTTGTGAAACCTTATAACAACTTTTGGTTTTTGTTTGGACTTCTTCTCAAACACTAGAAACAACCCTTGAAAACTCCTCATGGATACATTAAATAAAGACCGGTGCAAGGCGGGCATGCTTAACAATTCTGTTGCAGTTCATAAAGTTAAGACCTTTTTGGGCAGGTTGTGATGTTAGCTTTGGCTCTGTTTCAATTATCTACAGGTACAAGCTGCTTGAAAAATTGTGTATAGCATTTCATTGTTACACACAGTAAAAGTTTGGACATATCGAAGCTGTATCATTTGTGCAAACATTTCTGTGTAGATGTTGCATTGATTTTTACCGATAGGGAAAGCAAATTCGGCAAAGCAATTACACACTTGAACTCACTTGAAATTATCAGCCAATTGCTTCAAAATTGCACAGAGACACTTCTTGGTACCCTACAACTTAATATCTTCAGTGTGGTTGTGCTGTGATTTTTCTTTGTTTTCCTCACATTTGTTTTTGTTTTTTTCTTTTTTGTTTTGTGTGTGTGTGTGTAATATTCTTCTCCAAGCCACATTCTCCAATACTAGTTTCACATGTGATGTCTACCAATTGTGTTCACCAGGTGACAGTGCTGTTATTTTAAAGTTTTATTTATTTTATTTTTTTTAATTTTTGAAATCAACTAATGACAGATAGGTGTACCTGTTAAAATGGCCAGTGTGGAGATACTGGTGTAAATGCATGTACATATAGTTTTCTTCAACTGGATCCTCTGCAGACTTGGTGAGGATATACCTTAGGTGGTCCTTATCAAGTGAAAGGACCATGTTGATATAATTTTTGTAATCTTAGATATCTTTTTGGTTAACGTTTGAGGAGAATCATAAATGAGCTTGTTCCCTTAAATTTGTTTGACCAATTGTTTTGAATCACACAGATACTAAAGATAATCTTACAGCCTGTTGCCTTTTATTTTTCACATATATTTGACCTTGACCTCATTTCCAGGCTCACAAGACAATTTGTTATGAATTTAGTTCTTGGGTGATAATGCAAGAACAACCTGAGTTAGGACTTTCAGATTGGGCATGATGATAGTGCTGTACAAAGGTTAGGTCGAGGTTGCATTTGTATGGTGTTGAACAAATTCTGAAACTCGCAGAGTTTTACTAAATGAATTTTACTGTAGAAATATTTGCTAGAAAGTTGATCTTGCAGAAGAGGATGGCTTTCTGTGATCACTTGGTTGAAAGTGTGCATTGGTAACCTTTGCGTAATTCCTAAGGTAACAGGCCTACTTTGGTGAATTTGTTGTTCAAGTGATCGATCCAGAACTACACTTGAACTGGAACTTTATCCCTTTCCCCCTTAAACCAGCCAAAACCCGCTTCAGGTCAAATGTCATCTGCATCAGTGTTTTCAGCTGATTTCAACAGTAAAATGAAAAGCAGTTTGACTGAGAATTGTAAATGAGACCTATCAAGTCAACATGCCCTAGGTCAACAGCTTTCCTTTGCATGGATTGGGCACTTAGCATCTAACCCATGTCAAGGAAAGCTGATGACTCAGTCTTAATTCAAGGGGGAAAGGGTTAAATCGTATTGATGCAATATGGATTCTATAGTAAGTGTAGTTGCTTGTGGTATTGTTTATCAAGACATATCATGATCACAAAATGTAGGTCATTTCCTTAGTACTCACCCATCAATTTGTTTTTGGTGCTCGAGGCAAAGTGTAGGAGGCTTTGAAGTTACAATTAAGGTTTCCGTCTTGCCAAGACACTACTATGACACCCCCCCCCAAAAAAAAAGCATTCACTGCAGCTTGACCAAATTATTTTACCTGAGGATGGACCAAGTATAGATATTGAAAACCACCTTCTCCTGACCTTTTTTAGCTCTGCTGACCTAAGGTCGTAGAGGTTATGCGACTGCTTATGTCATATCTGTCTATCCCTCTGTCTGTCTATAAACCTTTGCTCTTATTAGTGCCGTGCTATCCACAGTTTTCAAGTTATCGCAGTATAAGTTTCAAGACTTTTAGGATGTATGAAAATCTTGGTCAAGTTTGATTTTGGGGGTGCCACCTACAGTATTATGTAATATATGGTTCGAAATGTGAAAATTTTGTGAACACTTTAGCATCTTTAATTTTTGTTGGATTTCCATGAAATGTGGTGGGATTATGGGGGAGGTCAAAATCTCAATCAAGGTTGATATTAGTGGTGCAACCTGTAGCTGTACAGAAATTATTCGTCAAAATGTGTTCAAACTTATACAGATTCATTATTTTGGCAAAGAATGCAGCTAGTCTTATCAAATTTATAGGATATATGTTTCATTGCTAAAACTAGAATGTTACACATTATGGATGACCTTGACCAACTTGTTCAAGGTCACTGGGACTATACAGTTGATAGAGGTGAGTAGCTAGTGGTGGGCTGTGTACATTTAATTGGGGTTATGATGCCAATAAAACATTACTTGTCATGTATGATACATGTATTGGTGGTGCCGCCTTTAATGTTATTTAGGGGTCAAAATGTGAAAACCTTCTGAATGTTCAAACATCTTTAATTTTTTATGGATCTTGGTGAAATTTGGTTGGATGGTGGGGGAGGTCAAAATCTCGATCAAGGATGATACTAGTGGCACCACCTATAGTTGTATGGAAATTAGAGTCAAAATGTATTGGACTTACATAAAATCATTCATCACAATATGTCCAACTAACAAGAATTCACCACGGGACCTATCATTTGTCATGTTCAAATACAAAAAAAACAAACATTTGGTCATGACCCATGTCACAACTACATTTCATTTAAGTGATAACATACACTCTCAAAGTCATTTAGTAGATCATTGCATTTGAACTGTATTTACCTTTCTGCACAGCTTCACATATAAATTAACTTAATAAATCATATTTAAAAACATCTCTCCTTGCCTCCTTATTCACCCAGTATTCTATTATTTATCTGTATTTATGTCAGCGGAGCACCAGTCCCACTGGCCCCTTGTTTACTAGTAAATATTAATAGGAAAGTGCCTGTATGCTGTTGTTATTTTTTTTCTTTGCTTTGTACGAATGTTTCAAAGTATTTATTTGAAGGCCATATTTATCACTGGTGTTCAAGGGAGGTGATGTCATCATTATATGTCAAGAAGGATTGAACAGTTTCATCAGATTTTCATCAGGGATTGTCCTTAGAAGGGACCAGATTCCTGTTGGAAACAAGCTTCTTCTTATCATTTTTTGGATTTTGTTTGAATGTTTAAATATTACTCATTAATGCATCCCCCAGCAGGGGATGCACATAGTGTTAAGGCAATGTGACATATTGGCTGATATCTTGGTTATGGTAAATCCTGGGCTCATGGTAACCAGTAAACATCAATAGGAATTTGCCTGTATGGGGTTTGTTTTATTTTGACCTTAGTGATTTTGATGTGCCATACACAACAAGTAGGACAGGATTGTATATGGATCACTTTGACCTAGTAATGCTTAAGGACACATGATCACTTATACTCAAGGAGGAACCTTCTTATAGTATGAATGATTTAAGGGAAAAAAGTAGTATCATGGGTGGCTCAGGGTGTTCCATTCTGTGAATGCTATTGCTTAGTTCAGAGTTCAGGTGATAACCAGAGATCTGTTTGAAGTGAGACTTTGATATTGCTCATGATGATATTTGTTGGTTAAAAGCACTAGAATAAGACTGCATGTGTGTGACTGACCCAATCACCAAGGTCAAGGAGTTGATCATATTTGTTCAGATTATGATCGCAGATAGGGCCTCCCTTGGGTATTGCAAATGGGTGACCTTGACCTTATTTTCAATGTCACAGGGCTACCTCAAGGGAGTTTGTGTCCATGTGATTAATCCAGAAGGATTTGACAAAGGTCCATAAAAATTGGTCATTTTATGTGTCAAAGTAAGGCCTGGATCAGGATTGCAGAGGGTGACCACATTCTCATGGTCACCTGGATGTTTAAAGGTAACCATTGTTCATGCAACAATTGAAAATGGATTTGTTGAAAGAGTTCATCCAGCATGGTCTGATTACATTACAAAGTAACACATTGATTAACTTGACAGATGGGCCACATGATGACAGTTTCAAGCTCACAGAGTTGTTGCATGCATCAGTGGGGGTTGACTGAAACAGGACCAGTGTCATATAATTGTTATATTACACTTGTTACATGCCTTTGTGTTGCTTGCTTGCAACAGGATAAGTGTTATATTAGTGTGTATCATTCCGTTAAATGTCTTTTTGGCCATTGCTGCAAGGGGACCAGTGTTGTAAAATGTATATCACGCTTGTTACATGCCTCTGTGGTGGTTGCCTGTAACAGGACCAGTGTCATATTAGCTAGTGTATATCATGCTTGTTACATGCCTCTGTGGTGGTTGCCTGGAAGAGGACCAGTCTTGTATAAGTGTTATCACACTTGTTACATGCCTCTGTGGTGGTTGCCTACAAGGGTACAAGTGTTCTATTAGTGTATATAACACTTGCTATATGCCTGTCTGGTGGCTGCTGCAAGGGGATCAGTGCTGTACTGGTGTGTATCACCCCTATTACATGCTTCTTTGGTGGTTGCTTCCCAAAGTGCCAGTGTTATATTAGTGTGTATTGCACTTGTTACATGCTTCTTTGATGGTTGGTTGCCAAAGAGCCAATGTTATATTAGTGTATATCACACTGTTATATGCCTCTGTGGTTGTTGCCTGCAAGGGGACCAGTGTTGTATTAGTGTAACACTTGCTATATGCTTCTGCCGTGGCTACCTGCAAGGGGATCAGTGCTGTACTGGGGTGTATCCCCCCTATTACATGCTTCTTTGGTGGTTGCTTGCCAAAGAGTCAGTGTTGTAATAATATATTTTGTGCTTATTACATGTCTCTTTAGTAGTTGCCTGCATGTGTTGTTTGTTCTATCAAAATTTCAAAGAGAAATTCCTTAAAGATTGAACTGTTCTACTTCTAGGTGAGTGAATTTTTCGAACTGTCCTGGCATTTAATGAAGATAGCCAGTGCTGGTAAGTACACATCCTTTTTGGGTAGATGGTGGCAAACATGGTAAAACCTCTTTCTAGAAAACATGAACCCTAGAAATGCAGCTTTAAAATACATGTACTACATTTCTAGCAAAGGCTTACCTGCTTTACCACTTTGAAACAGACCTAATTCTGCAGGACTTGACTGTTTTTGTTTTGTCTTTTTTGTGCGTGTGTGTTGATGTTGTTTTTTTTAGCTCATCTGACTTGTCTGCCAGCTGAACTTATCTTATGGCCCTATGTTCATCGTAGTTCATCAGTCCATTATTCGTCATCCATCAACAATTCACATTTTAAACTTCTCCAAAACTGCTGGCCAGAATCACTTCAAACTTGGTTGGGCTATACCTTGGATGAGTCTCTACCAAATATGTCCAAATAATCATGCTGCAATGATTTTGGGAAATTTGATGAATGGGCCAATAGCTTCAAAATTGCATAGATTTAATACGAGAAAACAACAACCAAGTCCAGGAGCTATGATAAGTACATGTAAGAGGACAGCCTCCCCCCCCCCCCCCCCCCCCCGACATGTTTCGCCCTCCTCGGGCTTCCTCAGGGGTAAGGGAGGCTCAAGGATAAACTTTATTTACTGTTGGTACATTAAAAATGAGGTGCCTATCACTGATTTATGAATGTTCACGTCATAGATGATTACGTTCGCCGTTTATATATGATAGTGCCGTCATACCCTTATGGAGGCGTGGTTACACGTACTGATTGACATAAAGGAAAAGTAAGAGACTAATTAAGTTCTTCTAGTGGTGATCTAAAGTGTCCCATCCAAATGAATCCTGTAAATTGAAAAATATATTCCGTGTGGAAAATGCGACTTTTTTAAGTGACAAAGTTCATGATAATAAATCAGAATGATAGCCACAGATACTGAAAAAATTTTTGTCCAGAAAAGTGTCAATGATTTAAACTTCATCTAAACGTAGAAAAAAAGTCACTCCGATTCACTAGTTGTGCTTGATAAGGCCAAGTCCGTATAAAGATTAGAAGGCCGTGGACAGAGGATGCTGGTGATTTTCCGTAGTACTTCCTGGATAGCCTCCTCCACTTGTGCCAGTTTTGCTTCTGTAGTTGGGCCTCGTGGGTACCAGAGTTCGTCCTGGCATGGAGTTTCGTCGCCACTATCTACGGAGGGGATGGTGATAGGGTGGACAGGTGGGGGGTTGTCCACGTCTTCCTCACTGGTACTGTCTGAAAAATTACTGCTTTTCCATGATGAGATCTGGTGTCTCGCTTGTTTTTGAATAATTGCGGTTCTCACCCCTGTAATGACATGAAAGGTAGCTGATTCGGTCTTTTTTATGGATATAATGCGGGGCTTCTGTCTTCCCGTGGCTTCCCATGTTTTTCTCTCTGCCGGTGGGGTCCGGGCTATTAGTCTTGGATTAAAACGGACAGGCGAGATGCATTCGCCGTGATGTTTTGATTTTAGATAGCGGTCATAGTTATCACGCCTGCCAAAGTGGCACAGGCATTCTGGGCACGTAAGACGTCTCGTTTCCCTGTCGTGGATTCTTAGATGCCTTCTGAGGGACCAGGGACGGCTGAAAGTTTTTTGACAAATGATGCATTCTATGCCCATGTTGTGTTGTCAAGATGGTAAGTAATATGGGCGAGATCAAGTGGAGAGCTCGTCTGTTAACGACGTTTGGTCCGCTGTTGCTAAGTAGCCTACTGAGGTGAAAGTGAAACAATTGAGAGTATGTTACGTATTTTCGTTAAGGCCTAACGGTACAAGAGTGCGTAATTCGCTTATCCACGCACTTTCCGTGGCAAGACAGACTGATGTACTGTTGTTATAGATGACACAGATACCAATGACTATTAAATCGTTGATAGAATGGTTGTTTTGATTAAAGTGTGATGCTACTGAAGTGTCTCTGTTGTGTATTATGTCACGTCTGTGTTGTTGTATCTGTTTGTTGAGTGTTTGCAACGACTGTCCAACGTATTGTAGACGGCATATGTTACAATTGAGGAGATAGATAATGTTGTATGATTGACAATTGATACTGTGTGAGATGTGATATGTGATTTTGGTTATATGTGATCTAAAAGTGTCAGTGTTAATCATGTGTTGACATGTGCTGCAACGTTTGCTGCAGGGTCTGCTGCCGTGGGTAAAAATGGGGCGGGACATGTCTGTAGTGACCAAGTAATCCCTTAAATTTCGTGGGCGTCTGAATGTGATGCCCGTTTTGTGGCTGTGAATATTGATGGTCTCAGGATGTGTACTTAATAAATCCCAGTTGTTTTGAGCTGTATTATGTGTTATGGGGGATGAGGGATTGTATGTGGTAATTAGGTTCACGGTGGGTCGCGAATGTGAATCGTTGTCTTTGTATGTATGATAAAAGATTGTCCCGATCTAAAGTAGCCGCCTTGTTAATGGCTTCATCAATTATTTTGCTGGGATACCCGCTATTTGATAGGTGTGTCCTGAGAATAGAAGCCTGGAGAAAAAAGGTGTCTTTTTCGGAGCAAATATGTCGGATCCGTATAGCCTGACTGTATGGGATGGCTCTTAAGCAGTGTCCCGGATGACAAGAGTCAAATTTTAGATAATTATGGCCATCCGTCGGTTTGTGATATACACTAGTTTGTATCTTGCCGTTGTTGAGCTTGACGAGAACATCTAGGAAAGGAATTTCTTGGTGGGATGACTCGTGAGTGAATTTGATTGCCGGATGGAATTTGTTAATGAAGGTTAGAAACGTGTGTAGGGTAGTCTCGCCATAAGGCCAGACAAAGAACACATCGTCGATAAAACGCCACCAGACTTTCGGTTTTAGTGGTGCCTCATTCAGCATGTGGGTTTCTAAATCATTCATGAATAAATTGGCATAATTAAGTGCCATTTTTGTACCCCTGGCAGTTCTGGATATTTGTAGGTAATATTTATCATTGAAATTGAAGCAGTTATGGGTTAAAACTAAATGAATGCATCTTAATAAGAACCAAGTAGGTGGTTGTTGTATAAGCCTGGTATTAAGTGCCGTTTTTGCCGCTGCTATTCCGTCATTGTGAGGAATGCACGTATACAAAGATTTGACATCTGCCGTTACTTGAAGGTCAGTAGGGTCGAACTTCACCTGGGATAATTTGAGTAAGAAGTCTGTGGTGTCCTTTAAATATGACGCCGTTTGGAAGATGAGAGGCTTTAGATGTGCGTCTACGAATGCTGAGGTTCTTTCAGTAGGTCTTTGAACTGCCGAAACAATGGGTCTTCCTGGGTTGTTGGCCTTATGTGCCTTAATTGGGTAAAAAATAGAGAACCGGGGTCCTAGGGTGGACGGTCGTCAATATTTTCTTTTCTTGTGAGCTGATGTGTCCCTCTCTGTGCATGGACGCCATGAAGGAGTTAATTTCCCTATTGAAAGTGAAAGTGAGGTCATGATCGACTGCTTTGTATACTGATGTGTCGGAAAGCTGGCGTAGGCCTTCATTGATATAGTCAGTAGTATTCATTATTACAATTGCCCCACCCTTAAAATTGCATAGATATACTTCTGTGGTCACAAGGCCTCTTCTGTTTGTGAATTTTAGTGTTCACTTGATAACGTAAAAACTATTCGAGCAAGCACCTATTTGAGCTAGGACTTTGATTTTTGTGCATGACAGTCTTGTGACCTTGACCTAATTTCAAGGTTACAACAGGACCACTTCATTTTGTGTATGCAAGGCTAGCTGAGCACAAGTCTGTCACAGTCCTTTTTTTAAATGCCCTTTCATGAAACTGTTCAAGTGTATATTAACAGTCAATAACTTTCATCAGCATACCTTGGGCACAATGCCACCAAAGTGCACCAAGGAAAGCTGTTGAAATTACCCATTGTCTTCCTGTTGTACCACCAGATTTAGACTGTGCATTCAGTACTTAGATAACATGCCTGTGTATGAGAATTTGAAGGTGAAAGCTGTTGACCTGGGAAAGTTCTCCTGATAGGGCTTTGCAATTTTCATTCTAATGATTTTTTGAGGGACACTAAAATTTATAAAACTTTTTATCTCAAACCAGTTTTGGAAAGTTAAAGGGTTAATATTTTTCTTGTTTACAATGGCATTTTTGAGAAAAATAGAAAAGCAAGAAGCAGCAAATGACATTCCATATGCAGCTGTTGTATGAGAACCAGGGTTAATCTTCCTGTGCACAAACTGTCCACATCCACACTTGTCCAGGCATGAGGTGAGTGTTGCTGGAAGTCCCACAGTCTGGCATGCAAGAAAGCTTGGGCATTGACACAGAGGTTTATACGAGTATTTATTCAGTTTACTAGGCATACATGTTCAGCAAGAGTGCATGACTGATGAAGCGCAAACAAACTGAAAGAAAAATATACTTAATAAACAGGGAGTTGATTTAGACAAGGCAAGTGGCACAGCAAGTACAAGGCTGTAGTGTGACCAGTTTCCATGCATCTTGTCAGGAGCTGAGGAAAAACAGTTGGTAGCCCTTATATTTACCAACAAGTAGCTATTGTAACAGTTGTAGCTGTGTAACACACATATTAATATTTACAAAGCAAATACAGTGTTTCCCTCACCCCATTGAGGCCCTGATAGATAAAGGGTATATTCAATTGCAGTAGGGCTGGCGGTATTAGAGGAGGGACATTCTCTCTCTCTCTCTCTCTCTCTCTCTCTCTCTCTCTCTCTCTCTCTCTCTCTCTCTCTCTCTCTCTCTCTCTCTCTCTCTCTCTCTCTCTCTCTCTCTCTCTCTCTCTCTCTCTCTCTCTCTCTCTCTCTCTCTCTCTCTCTCTCTCTCTCTCTCTCTCTCTGTATATATATATACAGTAAAACCTGTCCTTGTGGACACCTGTCTACTGTGGACACCTGCTTAATGCGGACAGTTTTGGCCAGAACCGAATATTTTTAAGTCATTTTCATATTGGTGATACCTGTCTACAGTGGACACCTGTCTATTGTGTATTGCGGACACTTTTTGGGGTACCAAATGCAAAAACAACCTGTCTATTGCGGACACAATAATATATCAATGCATTTTTTGCAACTTGTTATGTTCCAAGCTGTAATGCCTGAACAATACCGTGTATGTTAAGCTGGAATCAAAGACTAATTAATCCATTGTTCAGTGGCCTGTAACACATTATAAGCTCACCCAGCCAAGAAGTTAGGCTGCAATGCCTCAACGAACATGCCAGGTGTCTCTGAGCACTGGTGCTCCTGTTGACTGCAGTTGCTCACACTTTCTCTGTCTATCAACAATTAAGCTCCATAGATCAATCATTAAGCCTAAAACAAAGGACCCACTGAGACTCATGTGAAGTTATTCACAATTTGTAACAATGGCACATGCAGCTATACTGTACTCAAAGGATAGGATATTCCTGTGGTATGTTTGTTGTTTGTTTCTTTTCTGTTAGTAAAAGAAAATACGCAAACTTTCTTTAAGCTGGTAAGCCCATACATACACAATTTTCCCTTAAAAGATAAAAACTGCAAAATCCCAAGTTAAGATGAGTTTGAGTACAAGTACTGCTTAAATATATTTCAGCCACTCATATTGGTTAAAATTTGTGTTGTTGCAATGAAATAAAGTTATCTAACTTTGAATTTTCTATTTTTTTCATTATAATGATTGAATTGAATAAGATGGGTACACATGTGCATACTTTATGACAGTCTGTACAAGTTTATCTCCTTTGTTACAAATGTACACTGAGTTCACAAAAGTTCAGCCCCTGCCTATTGTGGACACCTGTCTATTGCGGACACTTTTGCCAGAACCACAGCTGTGCACAATAGACAGGTTTTACTGTATATGTTGTCATTACCCAATGATAGGACTAAGAATTTTTGGCTGGAGATGCATGTATGTATGTATGTATGTATGTATGTATGTTTGTATGTGTGTGTGTATGCATGCATGCATGCATGTATGTATGTATGTATGTATGTATGTATGTATGTATGTATGTATGTATGTATGCATGCATGCATGCATGCATGCATGCATGCATCTAAGATTTGCAAGAAGTGAATGCCAGCTGCAGCAGAACTTAAGGATATCTCGCCTGGTATGTTTTTCAAAATGGCAAGTTTAATTGTTGTCTGCAGGCTTTCTACCTCCAGCAAAACACATAAACATCAGAACCTAAAAAACAGAGTCGGTTTCGCAGGAAAGTTTAAATGCTATGTATGTTAATAAAAGTTAGCTCAGCAGGTAAGTTATAATTATCAAGCAACAGTTTCATATATACTGGTCATATCACTAAAAAGCATGTGTGTGTAAGACTGGAAGCACTACAGCCATTAGGTGACGCCACTAACTGGGAGTTCTTGTTCACACTTGTGAACTAATAGAATAAAGCAGAGGTACAGGAGCCATCAGATGGCGCCACTTACACCAGGCCACTCTAAGTATGCTCAGTTGGCTGAACCACAGTGTCTATAACATGTAATAGGTCATACCAGTGAGTGTCAGTAACTGGTGGTATCAACTTATGTCCATCACATGTCCTCATGAGTCCCAGTTTTTATCCAAACAGTATAAAGACTAATCTATTGTGCGACACTATTACTTAACAAATTGTGAAGTATTCTACAGCCTGTTATATACATGTACTTGTATCTCTTCTCAATACTTTAAACAATTCCTTTGTACCAGTGTGTGTCCTACATACACAAACTGTTGGTGTTCCAATGTATATCAATCACGTACCCAAATTGATTAGAAACACATGTGTTTGCCATGAACAGAGGTTTGATTAAGGATTTTTGTATACCACAGGCACAAATACATGTATTTTGTTTTGCCATTTGAATGTAATACAACAAAGATGCTGGTATCCTTTTGGCCTGTGTCGGTCCAGTTTGTCATTTGGTTATACATGTATTCCATCATTATCATAAAGTTCATTTCATATTTTCATGGATAAGTTCAGCAATCTACAACAGAACCGATCACTAGACCAGACTTAGTGTCACTTTTCATGCTGAAGGGCAGCCTGGTACTTTGTCTGTTTGTCTTCTCATTCATCCACTACAGGAATGTTTTCAAAGTGCTGAGGTTTGATGCCAATGTCCAGCATGGATGAAGTGACTGGCACTGTTGTTTGATGGTTTGTCTAACATCTGCAGGTCATGATCAGGTGACTGGTGCTGTCATTTGATTGGTTGTCTGATATCTGCATGCCAAGTGACTGGTAGTGTCGTCTGATTGGTTGTCTAACATCTGCAGGTCAGGTGACTAGTGCTGTTACTTGATTGGTTGTCTGATAGCTTTATATCAGGGACTGTACTATCATTTGATTGGTTGTATGACATCTACATAAGTGTGGCCAAAAGGATAGCACTCAACAGGATTGCTGCATATGATACTTGGTGGAAAGCATTGCCTGTAATAAATCAAGATACATACTATTGAAATCTAAAACAGGAATGTAAATAAATTTCATGAGGATGAGTAATGTTCAGATTTGTTTTGTGGAAAAGCGCAGTTAATTTGCACATACCTATTAAACATTTTGATGTTTTAGGAAGCAAAATACAAATTTGTTTGTTCAATGTTACTTGGAAGTTTATGCTTCCACTATGTGACAAAATAGAATAATAATTTGACCATATTTTTAGCATGTCAATGGAATAAACCAAGAAAACTTGACTCACTAGAGGGCACCACAGAATCGGAAAGGATCTCCTGACCCCAATTGCTGTGTCATTGGGCGATCCCTCTTGACAGTGTGTTTTAGTGTTCTAGTTTTACCTCACTGAGAACAAACACAGTAGTCTTTCAATGTCTCTCAAACCATTTGTACTAGTTGTGTAAACTTTTCAAAAGAGATATTTTAGCATGTTGGGGGCAGAAAAGAAAAAAATGACAAGAGAGACAGACAAATACCTGATTGATTGAAGCAGAAAGCAATGGGAGTTGTATTTATTGTCAAATTTGATATAAAGTAAAGACAAGTCTTGTCTTACCTGCACTGACTAGCCCTTGAAATCCACTGACAATGCTTGGTTGAAGTGTGGTGTTTGTGATGTCGTTTGGAGGTGTATTTTCCTGACTGCTTATGTGGATGGGCTTTTGAGGAGATCTGGTTCTGGTTCTAGTCGATACTTTGATGTTCGTTGGTGTTGTTGAAGTGGAAAATAATAACTGTTTTACTGGCGGTGGGCGTGTGGGACGCTGGAAATTAATCTTGAGCTTACATTCCTTCCAGGCACCCTCATCTCGTATGTCAGTTAGAGTAGTGTTAATTTTCTTCATCAAACCTCGGCATCCACTTGCAGTCCAGCTACCATTGTTCACCACATGCTGAAGTTTCCTGATATGTATATATATATATATATATATGTATGTATATGTATATATATGTATATATATATTAATATATATACATGTATATGTATATATGTGTATGTATATGTGTATATATATATATATATATATATATATATATATATATATATATATGTATATATATATATATATATATGTATATACACACATGATTGCATGCAAAACCATACACAGCACCAGGGTGTTAGATAGTTATCCTATCAAAAAGAGGTTTTCATGGGGCTTTAATATATTTATCCTTTTTCAAAGAGGTTTACCTAAGGCTGTAAGGAAGTTGTTCTGTCAAAAAGATGATGACACAAGGCTTTAAGGTAGTCATTCTATCAAAAGATGACTACATAAGGCTTTAAGGTAGTTATTCTATCAAAAGATGATTTCATAAGGCTTTAAGGTAGTTACTCAATCAAAAGATGATTTCATAAGGCTTTAAGGTAGTTATTCTATCAAAAGATGATTTCATAAGGCTTTAAGATAGTTATTCTATCAAAAGATGATTTCATAAGGCTTTAAGGTAGTTATTCTATCAAAAGATGACTACATAAGGCTTTAAGGTAGTTATTCTATCAAACGATGATTTTATAAGGCTTTAAGGTAGTTACTCAATCAAAAGATGATTTCATAAGGCTTTAATGTAGTTATTCTATCAAGATGATAATGTAAGGCTTTAAGGTAGTTATTCTATTAAAAAGACGATTACATAAGGCTGTAAGATGGTTATTGTGTAAGAAAAGGGTTTACACAAGGCTTGAAGATGACTTACTTGCACATAGCTGGTTGGTTTTGCTTCTTGGTCTTATACAGATATATCCTTTCCAGCTTTTTGAATGTGTGGAAGGTCTGGTTGATGATACTGACTCGCCGTGTCATGTTGCTGCAACCTGTGGATAGAACAAGTAGCTCGCAAGCAGAGGCCACAATTAATAATTTTATGTATATTTGGCTGAATACACATCCCAAAACATAAAATTCTTGTACGCTAGGGGTGTGTATTCCCATAGGATTCTATATTAAAGTAACATTCAATATGTTGAATAATTTTGTAGCAAAAGTTATCAAATGTACAGGAGTATTTTAGCTATATACGTATACAACCATTTACCACAAGAAATTTGGCCATTTTAGGTAGAGAGGTTTTAAAGTTAGGTATATTTGGGGTGCAAATTTCAATGGAAACTAATAGAAATACACATATCTAGCCCACCTGCCTATAGAGCCATTTACTGAGAACCCACCTGAACCAGTTGATGTTGACCTTACCTATTTGATAGAAAGATCAGGGACGCTTTGGTGATGTTTTGTTGTGACTAGTAATTCCAGGGAAGGTTCTGCATATGATAGCAATTGTAGAGGATATTATTTATTCAATAAGGACTCAAGATGCGATTCATCATAGAATAATGATTCTAAGAATGTTATTCATAGAATAGGGTCTTGACAGGATATTTTTCATGGAATATGGACTCTGGGGAAGGTTGTTCATAGAATAAGGACTTTAGAGGAAATTCTTCATAGAAAAGGGATTTAAGGATATTATTTATAGAATGGGAACTTGAAGGAGGTTCTTCAAATAGGGATTCTAGAAGAGGTTAAGGGAGAAGTAATTCATAGAATAGGGAGTCAAGAGTATAATATTCTTCATAGAGCACATTCTGGAGAAGGTTCTTCATACATGTAGAATAGAGACTTAAGGGGAGATTTGTCATAGGATAGAGATTCAGGAAAAGATAATTCATAGAATGGGGACTTGAGGACATCCTTCATAGAATGGAGACTCTAGAAGAGGTTCTTCTTAGAATAGAGATTTTAGAAGAGGTTCTTGTTAGAAAAGAGATTCAGGGCGAAGTTCATCATAGAATAAGGAGTCAAAAGTATATTTTTCGTAGAGCAAAGATTATGGAAGAGGGGAGTCAAAAGTATATTTTTCATAGAACACAGATTCTTGAAGAGGTTCATTGTAGAATAGAGACTTAAAAGGAGATTCTTCATGGGATAGAGATTCAAGACAAGATTATAGAATAGGGACTTAAGGACATCCTTCATAGAAAGGAGACTCATTAGAGGAGGTTCTTCTTAGGATAGGGATTCTGGGAGAGGTTATTCATGAAATGGAGACTTGAGGTTTTTGATCAAAAAGAGACTCGAGAGGAGGTTTTTACAGAGCCATTAGTCGAAGTTGTTTGAACGAAAGAGTACTAGCAATGGCTAAAGTTGTCATATTCATTAACAGCTTAACAACCATGTCAACTGATCTGTAGTAGTTAAAAGAATTGGCTCAAACATGATCTTGGACCACATTTTCACTTTCATGCAATGTGAATTAGAAACAGAGAATGATATACAATGGAAGAACGGCTAATACCTTGCAGTTGGTAAAAATCAGCTGAGGAGGAAGCACATCTAGTGTCAAGGTCAAATTGTTACCTGGCTGACAAAAGTTGATTTTGAAGTCCTCGAAGATACTGATATTAAATGTGATCAGTATTTGCAGGACTTTGGGATCATTCTCGCAATCCTCCTGCACGTGATCTTCAGTGCAGTCCACTATGAAATGTAGGTTTACTTGTGACACATTTCTGCATTTAAAAAAAAAAAAAGAAGAAGAAGAAGAAGAAGAAGCAAAGTATATTAAACAAATGGACAGTGTGTTGGATGCAATAAAGAAAATTTGAAACAACTCAAAACTTAGGATCCCAAGATTGAGACAAAATTTTTAAACATTAAGACATTACATTTAGATGTATTTTAAATATACGTTTGAAAATCTTGTATGTTTGTTTTTTTCTGGACAGGTTAAAGCACACAGATCTACAGACATTGACAATTTTCATAACTTTTTTTTTCAACAGCTCGAAAGCCTTCTATAGTCACTTAGATTTAAGTTTTAATCAAAACCAAAAGCAGCATCACAATCATGTTGAGATCTACATTTTTCAAACAGTCACATTAGCATTTTCACCCCTTTTTTCTGTATTTTTTAAACTGGAAGATAAAAACATCTAAAGAACAGCATTCTGTTTTAAATGTGCCCATTTTATATGCAGTCAACCATAAAAATAATCCTCAGAACTGGTCACAGTAAAGATAGAGTTCACAGCTTTCTGTGTGTTATGGAAAAATTGTGAGGAAAGAATTTAATCACATCAATTAATCTCTCAGTACAAGAAAATGTTAGAAAATTACAGGTTACAACTCCCTAAAAAGAGGATGCTGTAGAATATTATTCAATTATGGACTCTAGCTGAGGTTACTGGTTAGTTTTATGGACCTGAAAGAAGAATGCTGACAGAGGCCCTTGGCTTTGGTGAGTATTCTACTTTGAGGTCCATAAAACTAACCAGTCAATGAATATACAACCCCCCCCCCCCTTTCCCCAAATGACATTTGTCAGGGTACACATTTTGGGCTTGTGCAACTGTCTGGAGCACAATCCTTGAGAACAGAATATCTCATGATTTACAGACTTCATCAAACTCAAAATAAATCAATTTTACCATGACACTACATGTATTCCTTAACCTGGTTACGTTTTGGTGACCTTTACCTCATTTTCAAGGTCATAGGACCCATGTGTGTGGAAGGCGGGTGGGCAGGGATTATCTGGTCTGTGAGTTTGCGCTAGAAATGTGGGTGCTATAACATTTGAATGAAATGTCTTTTACAAGGAATTTGAATCTGAAATTATAAAGGGTCAGGTGAGTGCAACTGTGTTATGATCAGCATTACGTGAGTTAAAAAACACAATACCTGCAACGCTGGGTCAGGTTAAACCTGGTTTGGAGTGGGTCAAGTTGTGCTTGCAACTGTGAGCCCACTGTATCCATGGACATACCCACTGCCTTCGCCATAGGATGATAGCATGACCTGGCGTCTTTAGCCACCGTCACACAGTGGGCATGGCCCATGCCTGGATTTGGGGGGTGGTCAGGGCCCACAGGGTGGAACTGACACCATGCTGTGTGAAAGAATAAAACATGTCAATATATACTTCATGAGACATGCTACTAAGTCAACAAGTTTTATCAACATACTTCGGGCGCTTAGGCCCAAAGTATGCAAAGGAAAGCTGTTGACCTGGATCGTTATTTATATAGGTTTGCTGGTACATAAGGTCTTTTAATAAGGAATTTAAATTTTTAGTTGTTATTATTACTTTTTGTGCCTAAAGTGCCAGAAGGTATTATTGTACCCTGCATCATTAATCTATCTGTTCATCTTCCCTGCAAAATCTGATATGTTAAGGAACAAAGCACAGTATCTTGAACTGGTGGCACTAGTCCCTCAGGACCATACCCTTGCCGTGTTTTAACTATACAGTATCTTGAAAGGTGGTCTTTCATAGCAGGGTTCTCTCCTTGGAATGGGCTCTCAAGGCAGGGGCCACTGTATAAACACTAACTAAACATGTAAAATAAAGTTTAGTCCTCAACATATGCAGAGTGATTGGAGGGAGGGCCATTTTGTCTTTTGTACACTGTAAATTTTCACGATAAGCTGTAATAATTTATTTGGTCCCAAAAGTCGGTTTGTGGTTAATTTGCCTGCTGAGACAGGCCACCTTCTGCCTGTGGCTACTAAATATACAGGCTACACATAGCAGGTACCACTGTGTACAGATTGGATCCTCCATTTGTGTGGACACAAGGACAGAGATCATTGTGATAAGCCAGTTAACCACGAGACTTCAGCCATGAGAGAACTCTTATGTCTGTCTTGACTAAAGACTGAGATAGCATATAGTATTAATCACCATAAAGGAATATTGGCATTTATCAATAGTGATTGGGATTCAATGTGGCCACTGAGTAGGTCACCTTTCAATTCTGTTGTGAAAAAAAATAATGAGCAGCACATACATCATGTCCTCAGACATCTCTTATTCACTACCCTATACGGTGCTCCCTCTTTGAAATGGGCCCACGAAATTGACCCTGTTATAGCAGAATCACCTTATAACGGGGGTTTTCTAACAAAATAAGGGGAAAAGCACTTCCTGGGAAGCCAAGGGACCACAGTGTATATCAGAATCTACCTTGTTATTATGATAATGAGGGCGTTAACAAGAGGGAGCACTCTATACATGTCTATCCATAGTTTTTCCATGGAGGGATTAATGCGTTAACAAGAGGGAGCACTCTATACATGTCTATCCATAGTTTTTCCATGGAGGGATTAATTCATTGACAAGAGGGAGCACTCTATACATGTCTATCCATAGTTTTTCCATGGAGGGATTAATTCTTTGACAAGAGGGAGCACTCTATACATGTCTATCCATAGTTTTTCCATGGAGGGATTAATGCGTTAACAAGAGGGAGCACTCTATACATGTCTATCCATAGTTTTTCCATGGAGGGATTAATTCATTGACAAGAGGGAGCACTCTATACATGTCTATCCATAGTTTTTCCATGGAGGGATTAATTCATTGACAAGAGGGAGCACTCTATACATGTCTATCCATAGTTTTTCCATGGAGGGATTCATTCGTTAACAAGAGGGAGCACTCTATACATGTCTATCCATAGTTTTTCCATGGAGGGATTCATTCGTTAACAAGAGGGAGCACTCTATACATGTCTATCCATAGTTTTTCCATGGAGGGATTAATGAATTAACAAGAGGGAGCACTGTATAAAAGTCTATCCATAGTTTTTCCATGGAGGGAAGGATTAATGCATTAACAAGAGGGAGCACTCTACAAAAGTCTGTCCATAGTTTTTCCATGGAGGGAGGGATGAATTGTATGTTTTGATAGGGGCCCTAATCAGAAATTATGGTGCATTAAATTTTCTGAACATGAATCTTCCAAATAGTCCAACAGACTATATTGTGCTTATATAGTGAATGTTATCAAACAATATTGTATATGGAATTCTTCAATGTACACAAAACAACCAAAGAAACAGTTGATTTGAAAACATTTAGGGCAAGTATATTTATTCTGTATTAGAGATATGGCCAGCTTACACATACATGTAATTAAACTTTGTGTATACTCACATAAAACAGGCAAACTTAAGCTAAAAATGAGGCTGAACGTTCCAAGCATACTTTTTGCCTGTATCTACAAATAAACAATAATAAACAGCATAAACAGAGTGAAGTCCATATAAATTAAGACTACAACTGATGTTGAGTACACATGCATGATATGTGATTATGTATTAGCATAAATTGATGTGTCACCACTGGTGGTTGTATCGGCAGGCAATGTAGCATTTGCTTTGAATGCTAAAAGTTCATCGATTAAATGCATGATATATATTACAGGAACATTACATATCAAAAAGATGTCAAATGTTTTCCTTTTCCTAATTTTTAACCAAAGAAACACCAGATTAGGTTCAACGTGTTGTTTACTTACCTATTTTCGCAGTGACAAACACTGTCTGTTATGACATGATGCAGTGTACATGTGACAATAGAGACCTGTTGTTGGCATGTGTAGACATCTATCCCCATATCAAATTTTGTGTGGCATACAAGTGTGTTGTCCAGTTAAGTTTTAATGATTTCTTTCCTTTTGTTAACTTCACACTAATTAGCCTACAGACGTATGTTTATCCTACATCAGTGGCCATTGTTAAGTGAAGGAGCTGCTTACACAGCTGATGAAACACACAATTTACCAAGTACAAACCTTTTGTACCATTATAAATAGCTCTAGAGATTTTATTCTCTGCAATATTTTGTAATTGATATTTCAGGTCAGTTTTGGACATGAAGATGATTCAGATTTTGATTTTAAGACCAAAAAAGCAGTTTACTTTTAATTCAGTACACTGTTTTTATTTCAGCTACATCATGCAATATTAGCCTTTTGATGAAATGTAATCCACAGATGAAAATGTGTCAAAATTTTAAATTTAAATGCGATATAAATCTTTCAAAATTCATTGTTTATTGACATTAAGTTTACAATGGTTTATTTAATATTTGATGCATACTGTGTGCCCCTTTTGCATGGTCAAAAATAAAATTTGCATGGATGATACTGATTATTAGTGGACCGCCAAAGGCGAGTCCTCTATAGTAATCGCATGTTCCGTGCGTTTGTGCATCCATCCGGATTGTTTCTGCATGATAACTTGAGAAGTTTTTTAGGCTAGGGCTTTCATATTGCACAGGATTTTAGTCCTTTATGAGGGCTAGGATAAGTACAAAGATGGGTGATCTTGACCCAATTCCAAAGGTCACAGAGCCACATTAGTGAATCTGGTGTCCATATGATAACTTAGTAAGTTTTTGAGCTAGGGCTTTCGTATAGTACAGGATTATTGTCCTCTTTAAGGGTGCAGGTCAGGTTCAAAGTCAGGTGACCTTGACCCAATTTCCAAGGTCACAGAGCCACATTAGTGAAGTTGGTGTCCACATGATAACTTGAGAAGCTTCTAAGGTACATGTAGGGCTTGGATATTGCACAAGATTATCGTCCCCTCTAAGGGCTAAGTAAAGTTCGAAGATCGCAGGCCTTGAATATTTGACTACAGGTGTGGTAGTATGTGCCTCTGATTCATACAACGTGTTCTGTGAACAATTGATAATGATTATCTATATCTAGAAGATGCATGGAATTATTGTGATCCAAATGATATGATAAAAGAAAAGTTTTTGAGTCCTGTAACACAAGGAAACTCATTTTTGTCTCGCCAGCGTAAGCTGTTGGCAAGACTAAACACATACTTTCCGGACATCTGGACGTCAACAAAAAAACTTTGGAGTGGCATTATTTCACCAACTACACTGGGTAGGGCTTTCATACTTTGGTAAATGATTTATAGTGATGGTCACTACAGATTTGTACCATCACTATCATACTTCATTTGTTACATCATACATGTACTTGATAAGCATTATAGAAAAACCTCGGAGTGGCATTATCTCGCAACTACATTGCATGGCTCTTATTTTTGGTTGAATGGTTTATTGTCTCGCTAGCACAAGCTGTAGGGATACAAAACACTCACTTTTTGTCTGTCTGTCTGTCTGTCTGTCTATCAGTTCATCTGTCCATCAGCATTATGCTTGAATGAGCATTGCAGAAAAACACTTGGGTATGTAAATGATTTATAATAATGGTCACTACAGATTTGTACCATCACTGTCATACACATGTACTTCACAGGTAACATAATGCTTGAATGAGTGCATTGTTGAACTATGCTTGCAAGAAATTCATTATTCCTCCTTCCCCCCCCCCCCCCCCCCCCCGGCATGGCTCTGGTTATAAGGTGGTAGTTGACATTTGTTCCGTGCATAGAAGTAAAAGATGGTCATAGTACATATGTAGTTATGATAATTTAGAGTGAAACCTTATAGCGCTTTAGACATAAAGTTGTACAGGGAATGCCATGTCTCAGTTGGGGAGATTCAAAGGGGCACCAGAACCAAACAGAGACCTGTTTATTGTCAGAGTACACCCCAGTACTGAGACCAATGACTTAAGATTATATGTTCTGGATCAGGGATTCGACGTACATGCTCTTGGGTGTATATCTAATCCGAGAACTAAATACAAGTCATTTAAACTTTCAGTGCCTACATCTCAGTTTGGAAACCTCTTCGATGAGCACTTATGGCTGAGTGGTGTTAAAGTGGCCCTTCTGTTTTTTGGACTTTTATGCATGGTTTATTGCCTCGAACTTGCATCATGTAATTGTAACGGGCATAACCCTGATAGAATCAAATACATCAGTTCTCTTGTCATCCCCCGCCCACGAAGTGGGGGAGGGGATATGGTAATGGGCACCGTCCGTGTGTCCGTCCGTCCTTCCGTCCGAAACAAATTTTGTCCGGCCCATATCTTCTACATTAATAATGCTACCTCTTCGAATTTTTTATGGTGGGTAGACCTTAGGTAGTAGGTGTTTATAGGCATTGTTTTGTGTGGCTAGTTACTTGCATTAATTAATTAATTAACAAAGTTCGTTAAGGAAGACAAATTTTGTACGGGCCATATCTTCTAAACTATTAATCCTATCCCTTTGAATTTTTTATGGTTGCTAGACCTTAGGTAGTAGGTTTGCACAGGCATTGTTTTGTGTGGCTAATTACTTTCATTAATTGATTAATTAACAAAGTTTGTTAAGCAAGCTCAAGATTTGTGGGGGCCATATTTTCTAAACTATTAATACCAACCCTTTGAAATTTTTATGGCTAATAGATCTTAGGTAGATATGGTAATGGGCACCGTAGGTGTGTCCGTCCGTCCATCCGAAGAAAATTTTGTCTGGCCCATATCTTCTACATTTTTAATGCTACCTCTTCGAATTTTTTATGGTGGGTAGACCTTAGGTAGTAGGTGTGCATAAGAACAATTTGAAAATGTCCACCATGATTACTGTGGGTGGGGGATATGGCTAGCGTCAGCGGCTACTTGTTGATACACATGGTTTTGTGCTTACACAAGAACACTGGTTATTGCAAAATCAGCTTGACCTTTTCTCTCAAAGTATTGAGGGTAATCATGTTCACGGTGTGTCTGGTATGCCTGACGGTCAGTTACTTGTAGGTAGGCCCTATGATGGTTGTGGTATTATCTGGAAAGACTTATAATATATACTCACATGTTCAGTCATGCCTGTTGAGTGTGACTCTCAAAGGCTATGTGCTGTTTGTATAAACAATGATGATATGAGTTTTTTTGGCTGTTTTGTGTATATGTATATATGCCCTGTGATATTAATGATGAAAACATTGACATCTTCAATGAGGTATTAGTGGAGATAAGTTGCATGGCTTGTCAGCATAATGTAGACAGTATCATTCTGGGTGGCAACTTTAAAACTGACCTGAGTCATAGTTGTTCGGCCCATACCAAAATACTTTCATTTATACGTTAAGAGTCATTGTTTTGTATTATGTGCCACGAGTTGAGTTTGATTGACTACACATGTGAGAGTAAGATTTCTAATACTAGGTCTTCAATCAACCACTTTATTCTCACTTCTAATTTATATGGTAATGTCCGTAAATGCATCTCACTCCATGGTGGGGATAACTTGTCCGATCATGGTGCTCAGTCAAACGTGGGGTACTCAAGTAAGCAATCAGCCACGTGTACCTAAGTGGATGCAAGCTTCACCTGAAGAAATTAACAATTATCAGTTAGATCTCAACTTATTATTATGTGAAATTGATATTCCTTGGGAAGCTCTACAGTGCAAAATTTCATGTGCAAAAGCCACTCTTCTGAACTACAGGAATTTTTAGATGCAATAATTCAGGCATGTATCTGATCCAGTGATCACAATATCCCGCTGTCGGGTGCTCCTAAACATAAAGTGATTCCCAGATGGAATGAGCATGTTGAGGAGCAGGGCAGACGAGCGCTATTCTGGTGAAACATCTAGAAAGAGAGCAGCTCCCCCAGACATGGTGCTGTTGCAGATATTCGTCTTACCACAATAGCAAAGTACCACCGTGCTATTTGTTTTGTTCAGCAAAACAGAGACATGTTTGTGGCAAATAAAATGGCAAACGCTATCCTAGATGACAGTAGTAGGAGTTTTTGGAACGAAGTGAAACGAGTTAGGGGAAAGATATCTCTGGTACCAAACAGTGTTGAAAATGATATGAAAAAAACATGGTCAACTATCAATAATATACTTAATAAAAATAAATCAAAGAAATCTTTCCCTGAAATATTCAATTTAAATGGAACACCTATTAATAATAAAAATATAATTGCAAATAAATTTAATGAATTTTTCATAAATATTGGACCTAGTTTGGCCAAAAATATCAACAAACCTGAGGACATTAGTTTTGATAAATACTTGAACAATAATGAAAATGATAATTTTGAATTCCAGGAAGTTACAAGTGAATATGTAAACAAAGTAATAAATAGTTTGAAAGTCAAAACTAGTTTTGGATATGATAAAATGTCTATGAAACTTTTTAAACAAATTAGCTCTGTCTTGATTCAACCTATCACTAAAATTATAAATCAAAGTTTAAAAAACGATATTTTTCCAGACAAACTTAAAATAGCTAGAGTAATTCCCTTATATAAAAAAGATGATGATGGATTATTTACAAACTATCGTCCTATTTCTTTACTTCCTGTTATATCAAAAATCTTTGAAAAAATAATATTCAATCAAATTGTTGAATACTTTGATCAATTTGATTTATTTCATAAAGGGCAATATGGGTTTAGAAAAGGACACTCAACGGAATTTGCCGCTATAGAACTTGTAAATGACTTGATAAGCAAACTTGATAATGATGAAGTACCTCTATGTATTTTTCTTGATCTTTCAAAGGCGTTTGATACTCTAAATCATAAAATCTTGTTACAAAAATTAAATCATTATGGAATCCTAGGTCCAGCCTTAAAATGGTTCGAGAGTTATTTGAATAATAGGAAACAGTATGTGGATCTTGATGGTGTTAACTCAGAACTGTTAGAAATCAAAACTGGAGTACCTCAGGGCTCTATTTTGGGGCTGCTACTGTTTATTATTTATATAAATGATATATCAAATGCCAGTGATTTATTTAATTTTATACTGTATGCAGATGATACTACCTTATCAACTACACTAAATGTCAACTCATCTATAGATGGTGTGACAGAAACTATTAACAGAGAACTTAAAAAAATTTGTGTTTGGCTTCAAGTTAATGAATTATCATTAAATGTTGATAAATCAAAATTTATGATCTTTCATCATTCAAATAAAAAAGTTAATAAACCACACTTAAAAATGAATAATATCCCAATAATCCAAGTCTCATTTTTTAACTTTCTAGGGCTTACAATTGATGATAAATTGTCATGGAAGGAGCATGTTACCAAAATTTCAAGTAAAATATCAAGAGTTATCGCAATTCTAAATAAACTTAAACATCAACTTCCGCTGAAAGTTAAAATAACTATGTATAACTCATTAATACTTCCACATATAAATTTTGGAATACTTCTATGGGGATTTAATCTTTCAAAAATTGAAAAACTTTAGAAAAAAGCAGTACGCTGTATAAATTGTAGTAAATACAATGCCCATTCAGAACCAATTTTGAAAGCTCTCAAACTTTTAAAAATTCAAGACATTTTTACATCAGCTAAATTAAAATTCTATTATAAATTTATCCATAATGATCTACCCTTAAGATTACTCTCTTTTCAATTCATCCCAATAAATGAAATAAACAACTATAACAACAGACATTATGATAACCTTTTTATTAATAGAGTCAATAAAATATTTGCAAAACAGAGTTTAAACTATGATATTCCAGTCACAGTGAATCATACAGATAAGAATGTTATAAGGAAAATACATACTCATAGTTTACAAGGGTTTTCCTTGTATATTAAAAATACTTTTTTGAATAATTATGAACAGAGTTGTAATATATATAACTACTATGTTTGTCAAAATAATTAACAATTATATTTTCCCACCCATGTTGTGTGTGTAAACTGTATTATATCTTGAAGTTTATTTCGACATTTATTGTTAAAGTAACTGCCATCTATATTGTTTCAAATGTTTAAGACTTAAAGGTGGCTCCTATGAGAGCGACATGTATTTGTCTTAATAGGAGTCCCCCTAGCCACATCAATTTTTTTATCATTATGTACATTTATCTCAATATTGAAATCGTCATTGTATTGATTGGCTAAAATAAATGAGTTTTGAGTTTGAGTTTGAGTTTGAGTTGATGGTGCACTCGGCAAGGATAAGAACGAAAACTTTTTGCCAAAAAGTATAAATTGCTTTACAGTAGTGTCTCTTACAATAAAGAAGAAATGTGTGATTTTTTGACAGACGTTGAAGGTGAAATACTGTCCAAATGTTGTAATAGTGATCAGTGCTCCAACAAACATCTTGTCTCAGTAGAAGATATAGAAGTAGCTGTTGGGTCTCTACAATATGGTAAATCTGATGGCGATGGGTGTCACTACACTGATCATCTCAAGCATGGAACGAAACGGTTATATTTGTATTTAGCGTCACTCAGTACAAGTCACATAAGGCATGGTTTGTCACTTGATAACCTGTGCTTATCTATTATTATACCGATTCCCAAAAATATCCAGAAATCCTTAAATGACTCGAATAATTATAGGGGATTTGCTCTTAGCAGTGTCATGGGGAAAGTGATCGACAGGTTCATACTCAATAGCAATTATGAGGTCTTGAATACTCCAGACTTACAATTTGCCTTCAAGTGTCAGCATTCTACCACCCAGTGTACTTTCTTAGCCAAGGAGATCATACAATATTATGGTAGCAAAGGTGTAAATGTATATGCCTTGCTGTTAGATGCAAGTAAAGCTTTTGATCGGGTCAAATATGTTAAACTGTTCAGATCATTAATTTGGAGAGGGCTAGGCTAACTGCTCATTTTATTGCTGTACTATATTCTCAGTACATCAAAGTGCAATGGAGTGATTACCACAGTGAATCTTTTGTGATTAGGAAAGGAATAAAACAAGGTGGGGTTCTCTCGCCTGTTCTATTCACAGTGTATTATGATGACCTTTTAATCAGACTCAAAAACAGTGGGTTTGGATGTCACATATGAAATGTATTTCTTGGTACCTTGAGTTATGCAGATGATATAGTTCTTTTAGCCCCCACCAAATCATCATTAAAGAAGCTTATGTCAATATGTACTGAGTGTGGCAATGAGTACAAAGCATTATTGAATCCTTCCAAAAGTAAGCTTATAATTTTCTGGGACACTGATCCCAATGCAGGAGTTTCATTTAATAATGAGCAGGTGGAATGTGTCCAAAGTGACAAACATTTGGGAAATCAATTTGGTAGCAATATATGTAAAGAACAAATTGATTATGCAATTGGAGATATGTTGTAGAGGTGTATCGCTCAGTTTGGCAAAGCATTTCCTCATGTTAAGTACCGGCTTTTTAAACCTTTCTGTATGTCTCTGTATGGTTGTGTTCTCAGGAACTTTTCAACCACTTATGTCGAAAAAAATTTCACAGCATGGCCTAAATGTATCTGCAGATTATTTTATATTCCTATTAACACTTACTGCAGCTTACTTAGTTTGTTGTGTGACTATATCCCTGTTGAATACCAGCTCCATTTAATATTCCTAAAATTTGTCATCTCTTGCATCAAAAGTAAAAATCAGTGCTTACAGCTGTGTGGCCAAGTAGCATTATATGATAGCAGGTCAAAGGCTTGCAATAGTCTCAATTCTTCATGTTTCGGGTACATCATTCCAAAAACCTTCCTTGAACAGATGAAGTAAACATCATAGTACTCTTCTCATTCATAACGATACTTACAAGATAGTTGACAACAATGATCTTATTTCAGCCAGTATTATTTCACAGATGATGGAAGCCTGTGCCCAGAGAGATTTCTCAGTACTCTCGCTGGAGGAAATTAACAGCATCATCTCTTTTTTTTTTGTAGCAAGTGATACGTATATGTAATACCATGGATACTGGTTATTGATTTTTCCTGTGAAAAATTGAATGGACAGTCTTTTCTTTTGTCCTTAATGTGGAGATTTGTTTGCTGATATATTTTGTGTATACTATGTGATGTGCTTATTTTATTATTTGAGTGAATAAAGATATATATACAGTGGTCCCCCTCTTATAAGGTCACCCCAAATGCACTGGAAAAGTGGCCTTATAAGAGGGGTGGCCTCTCTTGAGGGGTAATTAACTATGAAAATGCCATACTTGCTGAATGGATAAGTGGCCTTAGTAGAGGGGGTGGCCTCTCTTCAGGGGGGCCTTATAAGAGGGGACCACTGTGTATATGTGTGTATATATATATATATATATATATATATATATAATGACACCATATGTTCTCTGGAAAATGTTCACATATCTGAGTGTGTCAGACAGCTGAGTTAAGTAGCAAAGGGATTTGACTTTTAAGCTACATGTACATGACATCTGCAACATGGGATCATTTCTGGTATGTTTAAATGAGGTAAAATTTGGCATGCAGATACATCAGCATTAGGATTCTGATTATTTTTCATGATTTTGTGTCTAAATGTTGAAACATAGAAGACCAAAATTGAGGCTCATTTGACTTTTCCTAAGTGCTAAGAGTGCTCACTGTCAACAATGTGGTATTTTGCTTGTTACATGTATGTTGCCTATATATGACAAGACTAGAGCCTTGAAGGCTGGAGTAAAGATTGCGACCAGTTTTGGTCTAAATTGATCTCACCATGCAATGAGAGAAACCATCAGGGAGCCTGCTTTATATATGCAGGCATTTGATTTTGCTGTCGTCATGTAATACAAGTGAGTGTGATAATGTGGGACAGAGACGTGCATCACTGGCATTGTTGTCACAGGTGAAAAAGGTTCAAAAGATTTGTGGAATCTGTGATCCTTCCAAATATGGATAGGTGGTCATTTGACAACAGCCAAGGTTAGGCGGTGCAGATTATGTTGGGTTGAAAGAATTCAGGTAAGTTTTCACCTGGATGCCCTGTATGGGGTCAATTTAAGAAATTGTGAAGTTACAGCTTCTGGGTAAAAGTTAGCATGGCCTCATCACTATTAAAACACATTTTAATAGCCACATAACTGCAGCATGGGAAGGTGAACAACGATAACAGAAATGTAGTATCAGATAGAGCGAGTGTACTCATCTTCCCATGATCTGGAGGCCGAGTGGCTCAATGGAGGGAAATTGATGCATCCAATGTTTTCCCCTTTCCTGCTGATGCATACTGCGTGCCCCGTTTGCAGCCTGCTGCACGGTAAGGTATTTGGACTTCAATGTTGAGTCCATTGTGGTCCACCTGGGCACAGTGTCTGCCCCAGGGTTGTGTTACTATCTTGTTACTGATGTAACGGTAAGGTTCTCTCAGTTTGTCTCGTAGTGGATGTTTGGTTTGTACAACATATCGTTTGTTGCAAGTTAAACAGGTGACGAGATATTTTAAGTTTTTGAGTTTTAAGACATGTTGTTAATCTGAGTGTCATTAAATGAGGTTTGACTGTATCATAAAGAATGCACAAATTATCATGATTTTAAAGACTTGTTCAAAACGGGAGAGAGTATACTCTTTGATGGAGGAATTTTCTATTTGACAGTACATTTGACTGTATGTCTTTGTCAAACCATAAAAATTCATAGTACATACATGTATAATGTACCGTACAAACAGAAGTTTTCTCCAAGTATTTATGGTCCCAAGTAATGCTGTTCAGGTAAATGAAAACAGAGGTACTTGAATGTACTTTTTGTGTTTTATTTTAAATCTAGATTGCAAATTGGGAAAAAGAAAGGATATTGAGAGGACTTCATTTGTAATCAGTTTGGTCAAATGGATGCTGGTCCTGTACATTGTGATGATGGCATTGTTTACTGACAGTTCATTCTGAAACCATTAAGCTTTCAGTAGATACAATTTTTTCCAAAGTTAATCAATGGCAAAATAGGGAAGGGCAGTTTCTTAAGTTTCCAGAAACCTCCACTGCACGGCGCGAGTCATCGCTTTCATCCGGGTACTCGCCTGCGGGTGAACATTGGTCTTGGCGGATTTGCAAACACTGTGTCTGTGATAACATTGTACGTATTGGCGATCAAAGTGCCAAAAATGTTCCTTTTCACATAATATCTGCTAATAAATTTTACACACACAAAAGATAAGATTGTATTATAGCAGAGCATGAATGCATTTGTTCGTATGTTGTGTTAAAAAAAGTGAAAAATCCATTTGAACCGCGGTGACCGGGAACCGCATTCTGCTTGTTACATTCCTGCGTAGCCCCACTCGACTATGTGAATGGTCGAAAGAAATGCAATAATAAAGAATATTCTTCAACAGTTATTAAGATAATGCAATGATCGCATATAACAAATTATCGACATAGCACATAATATGGACTCAACAGCATGAGGATTTCGTAAGACTGCTGTTGCAAGGATTTAATGTTACCCGGTTCATCGCGGGTGATAATGGAGGATCCAGTAGGATAAAACAACATTGGTCATCGCCTTTTAAGAAGTCAATTGTATTTTATTTGCCGGGTGTGTTGTCATTGTGTCAAAATAAAGACAGGTAGACAACCTCATCAGAATATGTTATTGTAGATGAATTCACAAGTTTTACAGTGTTACTGTATGTGTGTGGGTGGGGGGGGGTGGGGGGGGGGTAGGCAGGTAGCGTTAAAAGTTAAATGAAAATTAAAATCAAGTGTGATTAACTCCACAACAATGTGTATTGGGTTGATTCTTTGATTGCATTACTTTCTACAAAAGGTATTTATTAATGATAACATTATCATGATTATGAGTTACACTTGGTTATTTCATTGGCCAAGAAAAACGCTCAGTTTGCACCATGTGTTAACACATCATAGTATGCGACGCTACTCAGGTTGACCCGCTATTGAATACCCGGATGAAAGCTGTCCACAGTGCCACATGGCGGTCAATGAGAGAACGCAGAGTTATTGCTCTACCATATTATAGTGTGGATTTTTTCCAATTTGAGAAGAACTAAAACCATACTAGATTCAGTGTGTGCAAGTTAATTGCTCATCTATGTATGGTGCTATGTTTGTGGTGGTGTGGCAGTTGGGACTAATCAAACCTGGCATGCGAATTATCACAGTATGGTCATCACAGCTCCATTGCTCAAGTTTATTCCACCGGGATGCTTTTACTTTGGTCACAAGTGTATTGAACTTCTGTATTCATTTATTCATTTATTTATTTATGATTATTTATTGATTTTTTCATATATTTGAAGAAGACATATATTTGATCACAGAGAATAGAAAATTTAAGTTTTAAAAGATTTGCTACTATTTTTATTTTGCCTGGAGTAGGTACTGAATACTAAATTGCAAAAAGTAATGGTAAAGAGAACCAAAAGAAAGAAAATATTGCAACATAACAAAGTTTGTTTAGAAAAGTACATAATCACGTGCATCAGGTCAGGGAAAAGAGGATCAGATTGTTTGACCCTTTCTCCCTTAAAATGACTGGTGGTCAAATGTCATATGCTTCAGTTTTTAGCTCTGCTGACCTAAGATCGCAGAGCTTATCAGACTGCTCATATCTTGCTGTCTGTCATGTCCTTCCATCCGTGAACTTTTAGGTTGTGAGTGCGATACCGTCCACAGTTTTCAAGTTAGCCAAATATAACTTTCAGGACTTATAGGGAGTATGAAAATCTAGGTCCCTTTCAATATTGGTGGCACATGTTGAGTGAAGTGCCATCTGATGGACATATTATACACTAAATTTACATAAGTTTCATATGTTTAGAAGCCACTTGAGGACTTACAACTTTGAAATGAAGAGGTGCAATGTAGCCACGATGCCAGCAGAGCATTAGGCCCATGGGCCTCTGCTTGTTATATTATGATGTGCCTGCAGCAGTTGTTTGTTTGCTTTATATGTTACCAACCCAAGGGTGCATGTATAGCTGAATGCATACTTTGGTCAAATCATGAGCTGTTGGTAATATCTGGGAAGATGAACAACGACAAAGTCAATACATTTTGTATCATTTCTTTATTTTTTCATTTTCCTACTATCTACACATAAGTAATAAACCACAACATAAATATGCATGCTTAGCAAGAGACTAACCCTTGCCTCTAGATTAAGACAGGCAACAGTTTTCTTTGATTATGGTTTACCACCCATGAAGAAAGCTGTTGACCTGAGGCACAATAATCTGATAGGGCTTGTCTGAGGCATGGTAATCTGATAGGGCTTGTCTGAGGCACAGTAATCTGATAGGGCTTGTCTGAGACATGGTACTCTGATAGGGCTTGTCTGAGGCACAGTAATCTGATAGGGCTTGTCTGAGGCACGGTAATCTGATAGGGCCTGTCTGAGGCATGGTAATTTGTTAGAGCTTGTCTGCAATTCTCCCTCATAACTTTTATTTTCTTTGCCACTAAATTAACAAAAGATCATTTTAGCAGACAACATTTTACACCCAGTCAGTTTTGTAAGGAGGAGAGGATTAATACTGTCGGATCTTTTTAACTCATTCCATACTGTGGTGACAGGCCTTGGGCAGTGGTTCTGGCACTGACTGAAGACTATAGGCATGTTGGTACTTGAACGAAAGCTCTTTTCATGAAGAATTTATATATGCAATTGCCGGCTTAAATCTAGGTAAATATACGGAAAAATCAGGGACTTGCATGGAATGAATTAAAGACTGATACACATAGAATTAAAAATAACAGAACGTAGAAGGTCCAAAGTACTGATAGAACAAGTGAATGTTACTTTCTATTTGCAGTGATCAATACAGTGAAAACTTGTTATAATGACACCATCTGTTCCCAAGAAAATTTGTCGGATATCTGAATATGTCAGATAAATGAGTCAAATAACATAGGAACTAGACCCAAGTCCCCCCCAAATTTGTGTCCTTATATTGAATATGTCGAATATTTGAGTGTTGTTATAATGAGGTTTCACTGTACATGATAAAACACTTATCACAACCAGTTCAGAGATTAGTTTAATAAATTTACATTAAATTCACTTGCAGCAACCAATTCAGAGATATCATGCTGCATAAATATTTCAAATTTGATACAAAATTTTCTCATTTTTGCGCAGCTGGTGAGTTCTAAGTCACAGAGAAAAGCGCCAGGCAGGCTGCAAAACATACCAGTCCACAGGCAGCATAAGCGTCATTATGATGGTGTCAGCAAGTGCTGCCATCTGGTAGAATTATTGCACACCAACCACATTGCTGTCAACTTCTTATTTTCAATATACATGTGATAGGACAATATCAAAAGCATGGAAAAGTACACACTGTAAATTAAATCCAAATAAACAAAATGATTTGGTAATTTGTGTAAAGTCATGGGCTCCCTAGTCACATAAAGCTGATAATTGGCAAAGCACATGTTACCCCCCCCCCCAAAAAAATATATGTATATAGATGAAAACTGAAATTAAAATAAATGAATAAAGTAAAGTTAGAATACAGTAGAAGGGAGGAGAGGAGAGGAGAATCAAAGAAGACCTCTGTTCTTTACCACAGTATATTTGAGCCCTTTCCTATTTCTCAAATACAATACAATGAAAAAAGAAAAAAAAAAAAACAGAAAACAAAACAAAATACAACCTAAAAAGAAAGAAAAAAATGATAAAATTTTAAAAAAGAAAAAAAAAAAAAGGAAGGACAAATATTGCAAACATAAACATCTTAAATTCCCTTTCATATTTTGATTGGCAAATGATGAATCATATTGCAGGGGTAACTTCAGAAAAAAGGAAAGGAAAGGAAGTATGTTATACATTAAAAAAATTAAGAAAATTCACAGTCCATGCAGGTGTAGCTTATAAGTAAAAAAACTTAAAGTCTTAAAGTTAATTCTATTGGATATTTATCTATCGAGCCACACTGAAGGTCACCATGTTAAAAGGACAACATGACCACTGGTTTGCTGATAAGTGGCTGTGTATTTGTGTCCTGTGCTTTTTTTATATTCCAGAAGCCAAATGCAGTTAATATACAAGAAAAAATATGCTTTGCAAAGCATTTTCATATCACATTTTACACCACTATAATTTCCTTTTGATACTAACATAATGACCAAGAGTCTTCCACCAAAGTAAACAAAAAAAAAAAAAAAAGGAAAAAAAGAAAGAAAAAAAAAACTTGTATACTTACTATTTGACAAAACTGAGACAGACTGACGGACAGTGTATTCCCACTTTGACATGGATGTCTGTCAAATTTTTGTTTAATGAAATTTAAATTGTAGTCTTCAAAGCATTTACCTAGGAAATTAAAGGTAGTTGTTAATGTTATTTATTATTTTTAGTATGATAGCTGTGATCTTCAAAGGATGGTACATGATCCACTTTCTGTATGTTTCAGTAGTGTATGTTCCTCTCTGCATGCAGCATGAAGCTCATCATTGGGATTGCTAGGATCCAGGGAGTAGTTGTTGTCAGCAGACCTGTAAGCAGAGAGGTACATGGGGCTTGCTGATATGTGTTGACCATACAGATTACCTACCAATAGACCAACCTTGGTGTATGTAGCAGGCAATACAGTACGAGATGTACTGTAGCCTGTGAAAAGTCATACCTTCAGTTTGTTTTGTCCTAAAATTGTAGTGAAAATTGAATGCGATTGTGTGATGTGGATGTGGCACAGGTGCAAAGTTCATATGGCAAATGGACAGTTTACTTGAAGGGACAGCGGTGGTTGTAGGTGTAAAGTACCTGCAGTGCCACCTGATGAGGGAGAATTTATCACCTTCCCAAAACAGGCTATCCATCTCAGTGTGATGCTCCTGGCTGCTTATACTTACAGGCAGTGGATCAGATTTTCAGTGTATTGCAGGATTCCCCTACTTTTGGTTTTTCAATGACTGCAGCACCGTCGGGTGGTTCTCAATAAATGTGAACAACTGGAATGAAGGCCTTACCTGTTGACCAACTGTCTGTTTGCCTTGTGAACTGTGGACCTCTGGCACATCCATATTACATGATCACACTCATTACCCCTCCACCTTATCAGCCAAAGGGTATTGTCATTGTCATGTCTGTCTGTCTGTCCCCCTTACAGACATGATAACTTTTGAACAAATTGAGCTGCTACCATGAAACTTTGCTGTGGAAGCATCTCATGGAAAGCTGAGATGAGTTTGACATTCAGTGACTTTGAAGTATTTTCACAGTCACTGGGGGGTCAAGATATTGGGCCAAGGGGTCTTAAGAGCATTTGCCTATTATTTATATTTTCACTGTGATTCTGGGATAAAACAACTTGAAGAAAGGGCTTCTCCAAGGCGGTAGGCACTAGAGAATGTATTTTTATCCTAGAGTCAGAGTCAGAATTCTTTTATTTGACAAAAGTACAGGTAAATAAATATTACAAACAGTATGTGATAATTGATAGATATAAGTTTCATGCTATTGTTTGCTATAATGTGAACAGAACTGTCAGGATGACCCCAGTTAAGGACGGCTTGTCCACTAACACTGGGGCCACCTTGAATCAAGAGAGACACAGTTACAAAATATCTATATTGCAAATGAAGTCCTAGATTTTATGTACTAAAAATATGAAGAGAGGCGACCAGAATATATACACAGGATATTGAATTAGTAGACATGTAATGAAGCATAAAGACAAGTTATTCAACTATTACATACATAACAATTTGGCATACTACACACATCTTGGTATTGATGTAGGAAATGAGATTTAGTGTAATTTGATAAGCCATGATATGAGTGTGTGTATACAGTTTTTCAGTGGTGCAAGAAGGGAGGTCTCTAATTGGGGAAAGGATATAGTATTGAACACAGTGTTCTGAAGTAACTTTGTCAGGCTTTGCAAGATGGATATTTTCTCTATTTCTAGTTTCATAGGAGTGGGTATGTTGTAGAGGAATAGCAAATATATCACTGAAATATGAAGGTAATTGATCCTGGATATATAAAAAATAAAACTTGATTGCCCATAATCTAAAAATGTCTTTAACCTTTAAAATATTAAGCTTTTTGAAAAGTGGATCTGTATGAGCATTGGATTTTTCAGAACAAATAAGACGTATGTTTAGCTTTTTTCTGTGGGTGTATACACGATCACATGAGAAGCCCCAAGCAAGAATTGAATAATTTTGGCAGTGAATTGCAAATGTGTAGGGTGAAATCATAATCATATCATTTGCCCCTAAAGCTACTCCTGTTTCAAAATGGTAGGGTTGCTCTCACCTATGGGCATAATTCACGATAAATACTCTATTAAACATAGAATAAACAAGACCTCACATGGCTGAGAGTGAGGTACTGTTTTTCGCTCACTTTGTATCATTTTTGGTGTGAAAATCACTTGTGACCTGTGGTCATACATGATTTTCCCAACTGAAACCAATAAGAGAAAAAAGCAACTGACTCAATATCAGCCATACGTTCAGAAACTACATGTGCTTTTTTTTTATGTGACCACTTCTTGGCCCACCATAGTCTTTTAAAAGAGAGACGACTGCATATGTTGAAGTAAAATATGAATATGTAAAGTACCTACTTAATTTGTTAACTGTAAACAATGTCTACTACCCCTATGGGGGAGGGGGGCAAGGAAAAAAAATCTTAATTCAAAGCAAAAAGTGCTGAAATGGGCAGTTTAACCCTTTTAAAGCTGTTGACCAGCAGGCTTCAATTTAACATGTAAAACACAGAGCAATTACAGCTATGCAAAAGTGAAATTAAGGGACAAATTGCTGCTTTTGCAGAGCACCGGCTTTATTAGCAAATTAAGGGGCAAAGCATTGTGGGGGCATTTTTTTTTGGGGGGGGGGGCAGCCACCTCCCTGTAATTTTGAAATCTAGGCCATAATATCTGGTGGCATTTAAGGCCCCTTTTGCTACCAATGTTTCAGTAGCAAACTGTGTCTAGTAGAAGCTTAAATTCTGCATATATTCAGGGTATCGAATGATCTTGTGATACTTCCCTTAGATTTAGAATAAACAAGACCTCACATTGCTGAGAGTCAGGGGATACTTCCCTTAAAGGAAGGCACTCCTTACGTTGTATTATACATCATTGGAAAGGATTTTTCATCAGGATTTCATATCTGATGTTTATTTTATTAATTTTCACAAATTTCCGATGTTTATTGCCAAATATTAAAACCCCCACATTACCAGCAGTTCACCATTACGCGAAGCCAGTCGAGATGTCGGACCAATTAGAAGCGACTATACAACTGGCCAATCATAGCCATCGGTTGATAACGAAGCCAAGCGCACCATGATCATTGTTCAACACAAAGCCACTTCAAATTATGAAAATTGTTTCCGAGGTCGTTATCGACGTAAAGAATATGCATATGTTATGTATTTCAATCAAATCAATTATTATTTATCAATGTATTTACTCCGTTCATGATAATCGGTCGTAAATCGTGACCGTGTAACGTGAGAGATAATATGAGCTCCGGGAGTTATCAAACGATCGGAATTCGTCACGCAGCTTGAAGTGCGCTGAACTTTGTGCTTTTGTATGCTGCCAATACTTCTTCTGGGATTTTCATAATAGCATTCCATTTATCTGCTAATGATGTGTCTTTTGGCCAAGAATGAAAATATCTTTCTGGATATTCGGTGGCTGTGCCACCGCACGAAACACACCTTGGCATTTTCGTCTGTTCGCAGTCAATGAAAAACTTGGAACTCTCTACCGCACGGAGGTGTAGAAGGCTGCAGAATACCGCTGTTTCCAAATTTGGCTATAAATATGTCCAAGATTGCGCGAGGAAAGACGTGACATATCGTGACTCGTAAACGTTGCTTTTTTCTCGCTAAAACAAGTTATTAAAAAGAGTTTTAAACAACTGCTGCATATACATTGACATATATTCTTAGTTTTCGTTACATTTCCGACCACTTCAATTTGAAACTAGGAGTTTATTCTCATCAAGTAAAAAAAACTAGGTGCAGAAGTAGGACTCCCGTGATCCGCGAAATCGCCTTTGATCTTCCATAGGTTTGCCGCTTCCGGTAATTTGACAGGTAAAGCTGATTTCAGCAACATTAAAATGCAGATTTTAGAAATATGGAATAAAATATAACTAAACCATTTTACATGTGGTAAGTGCCTGACATGAAGTTCCCAAAACACTTAAAATACAACGTAATGAGTGCCCTCCTTTAAATTTGCTAAGAGGTGACCTTGAGGTTGAAGGTCAAGGCCAAACTTTCTGCAGAAGAATGGTGGCCCTCTTAGAGAAGTGGCCTCCAGTGAGAGGTGCCTGCTCAGGGGATGCATAATGTTTTTCAAATGAAAAACTCTCTTCTAGTTAAAGTAGGGCTTTGTCACCATCACAGTCTGGAGATTTATTTTACCTTCTGCCATTACTTTTCATTCCTGTCGTATTCTGTGTTCAAAATTGGTTATGTCCAACTGTTTTTATGAATTGGTGAAGCTAATTATAAAATTCAGTTCCTATAGTTCCAGTAAATTGCACAAGAATTTGTTGTGATTTCCCCTCACCCCACATCTGCTTTTTGAGGCTCACATCATGCTATATAATATGCATTTAATTGTTCAGTGAGACACATGGTGATCAAATCCACATGATGAGCATAGAAACTGCACGAGTGACATTTCTTGCCGGCTAAATTTGGTGGGGGCATTCCTCAGAATACTTTTACATCAAGCAAGGTCGTGCCAAATTTCAGAATCACTGGTATATTTTTATTATATTGATGTTGTGTGAAAAAATGATGATAATAATATTTCAGATAAATGATTGCATTGCAGCTAAGATAATATTGCATGGCTTCTTGCATTGTACCAGATATATATAAAACCTTAGGCCTGGATCTAAACTGAGGTCTGAATTGAAGGAAGGGTTAATATGTCTACCTGCTTGGTATGTTTGCTCACCTGTCTGTCCACTCTTGTCTCCCGTACCAGTGGTCAGCTTGTTGTGTGTTGACCCTTTAATGCCAGGGTTGCTGCCCAGCCCAAGCTCGGGTGGCACAGCCTGTGCCTTGACCTCTTGTATTTCTGCAGCTGAGCAGTTCTTGGTGGGCAGCTCTTTGAGGAGTTGGTATTTGTATTGGAGGTAGGTGACCAGTATCTTGCAGTCACCAGCAGCCCGCAGTTCACACTCTATGCCAGTATCGTTAAAACTGATAATGAAAGCAACAGATCTTTAATTACTCCGAGGGTGAAGCAAAAAAGGCAGCACTAGGTCTTGATGTCAGTTTGGGATGAATATTGTTAGAGTAGAACCAGATGGAAGTACCAGCACATATATGCACAAACTACACATACATGTCTGAAATGGAAAAAAATATATGTATATTGTTTATTAGGAGTATAGGAAAATTTTCATTCCATTTCATGATCATATTAAGAGCACATTCTAAATGTATGTACGAATTCTGGAGTATGATTTTGTGATGTAAAGAGACCTCAAATAAATAAGCTTGATGTTTAAGCAACAGTGTCACATGGTCCATGTAGTTCGGAACCAAAAAAATATCTTCAATCTAATCTCTCGATGCTCCATAATGCATCCTATCATTAATGTCATCATTGAACTGTGAGTGGCTTTGGTAAATCCAATTGGCTGAATTATTGATGAATGAGAAAAAGGTGATACTGACCTGCAGATAGGGTTAGACATGTTGACTGATACAATAATGTGGATCATGGTGTTTGGCTGTTTTGCACATTCATGTACTTTACGTAACTTTTTGATATAGTCGAAGCATCCTGCAAGCATGATATGTGCAGAATTATGATATGCACATTTTAGTACCACATGTTGCTGATATGACTCCAGATATTAGGCAGATTTTCTACATATATGCTGGTACAATGTTAGCCTTGTCTTTGTGGTACAAAGCCCTCAACAATTTTGCTAAGGAACACTGGGATGAAAGAGAGTTTTGCCACAAAAAGTGTATCACTATGGTTTTATATCACACTGTGCTGTATCTTGTACATGTATAACCAATGAGATTCATTCGTGCTCTGCTTATACACTAACTTTTGGCTAATCAGAGACAAGTGGCTTAATGTACAAGTGAGTGTACATGGTAATTAACTCTTTCAGTGCTAATCACGTCTAAAGTCGATCTCTTTAAAGTCAAACTGGTCGAATTATCCTTACAATCTCAGATTCGTATTCCTCGTAAAAAGACCTTTTATTCAAGTACCAGTATGCCTATAGTTCCCGAGAGAATACCCCAGGTCAACAACTTTTCTTGGCACGCATTGGGTGCATTGCACCCAATGTGCACCAAGAAAAGTTGTTGACTGAGTTCAATATTTGGCACTGAAAGAGTTAAAACAGTCATCACATGGTTGGAGCTGTACCCTTGTATGTATCAGTATGGCTGTATCAGTATGGCTGTATCAGTATGGCTGTATCACTGTCCTGAAACCAAATTCATGGTGATACAAGGGCGTATACATAGCTATTGATACAACTCGATGCAGGTTTAACGATGTGACAACATACATGTATAATTGTCATCATACATGGCTATTTTTGCCCCCCTTTTGAAATCCCATCCCTGGGAGAGGTCCAGAAGTGGTCATGTATAACAAGTATCCTCTGAATGGAGGTCAAATAACATAATCATATTAAATATAGCACTATTGAATGTGGTCTTAAGAGGCAGGCAGTCTGTCAATGGAGTGGATCTCAAAGGATAGAGGGCTGTATGTTCGTGATGAAAAATGCTTGAGCTGTGGCCTGGTAAAATCAATCTGCCATTTCTTGTGTGGCTCCATAATTTAATTTCAAAGTTCATGTATTAATATAAACATGCATGTATGCAAAGCATACATTTTGGGCAGATCATGCCCCACACCTTCTAAAATCACTCATATTGTTAGTCTTTTGTTATTGTTGCACAAATAATCATTTATTCCGTACATTTCAGAAATTAAATTGTGACATGAACTAATATAGAAGTAACAATTATCTTTCCGTTTTAATTTACATCTGTATTACCATCTTATATTGCTACATTGTTACTTGTAACGATATTATTGTAATGTTTTGGTCGGATAAAAAAAATTCCTGATTCCTGATTCCTGTTCTATTTCTCAATTGCCTTTTTTTTTTTAGATACAAAAAATTTGCATTTTAACTTGTGCAAAGCTGATGAAGCAAAAAAAAAAAAAAAAAACCTTACACTTTGCAGCTCAAATTAGCACCAGCATGTAAATTCAGTGAATATTTGAGTCCAGGGCCCATCTGTTTGGGGGCCCAAATATTCAGTTACACCAGGTCAATAGCTTTCCTTCGTGTAGATTAGACAGCCTGCACCAAGGTGAAAACTATTGACTCAGTCTTACTTTGACTGAAGGGTTTAAATTGAGGTGGAAAACATGATGGAAAACTTGTCCATGTGGTGCATACAAAGTTGGGGAACAACTATAATTGTTGAGTCTACGTCTCCCTCCCTTTCCAGGGTGTTAGGGCATGAGGCATGCAGCATGTGGTCATTTGACTGGATGTCTGACTCTTTGTTATATTTCTTGTCAACAAGATGTGTCAGGAGCTTACAGTTTGATTTTTCTAAAATCTGACAAAATGATGCCTTTTAATCACTTCTTGATTTTATTCAATTTTGCTGACCTTAACCAAGTTTATCAGGTTTAATCCTTTGGTGTTGCGAAGAAGTAATGTTGGCAAATAGATAGCTGGGCTTACCTGGGTGACATGCCATGCGCATTATCTTTGGTGTGTCCTTTAGGGGAAAGGTATACTCATCCCAGGAAGGGGGCTCCAACACCACAGGAATCATGAAACTTGGCATGCCTCCACCACCACCTTGTCCACCTGCACCACCACCTTGTCCACCTGCACCCCCACCTAAACCTCCTAGTCCACCTGCACCACCACCTAAACCTCCTAGTCCACCTGCACCTCCACCTAAACCTCCTAGTCCACCTGCACCCCCACCTAAACCTCCTAGTCCACCTGCACCCCCACCTAAACCACCTAACCCACCCGAACTGCCACCAAAACCACCTAATCCACCTGTACCCCCGCCTAAACCACCCAATCCTCCAGTACCCCCTCCTAAACCACCTAATCCACCTGTGCCTCCACCACCCATACCTCCTCCTGAGGCCCCCAATACACGCAACAAAATATTGAAGACGTCTGATGAGTTCATAGTATAGGGGTTGAGCAGTTTGAATGATCGGCTGGTTGGAAACATGTCTTTGGTGATTGTATACTTTGCCAATTCCTCTGTGGTGACATTCTGAACGCAGCCATCGGTAACATTGAGCCAGCACTGTGTCAGCTGATTCATGTCCACTGATGCCACGGAACTGCCAGAAACAAAAGGTTAATATGAGTCAAGTTATTCCTTATTGGCTTGGTTTATAACTAGACTTACCAAAACACACACTCTTTTGGTTATGAATGTAAACATGTTTTATAACAAATGATTGAGAAAATCGTGTCATGAGCAGAAGGTTTGGAGTGCCCAAATGTTGGAAATGCATAGTTATTTGGCAATAAGTAATTTCTTTTCACGTTTTGGGTGTAAATCGTACTTCAGCCTTTGGGAGGAGAACCTCAGCATTTTAATACTCAGATTAATTTCAAGCTTTTATGTTCCCAAACTGGTTGTATGGGTGTTAAAGAGCACACACCCACAAAAATTCAATTTTTTTTATCAAAAAGCAGGTTTTTGTTTAAAAATGATGGAAGTTACAAAAATTGTCAAACTATCAGTGAGCCAATGTCGCTCACTTTGCACTTATTAATTTTGTAACGTTTTAAGATGTCTCATCCATGAAGAGCAAAATAATCGCAGATTTCCGACAATTGGGCACCCTTACGTATATATATATATATATATATATCTTACAACTAAAAATGTACATTGTACTTGTGTGTAGGAAGGTTGTGACCCTGAAAGTGCAAGTTACAGACAGTAAAATAATAGCAGTGTCAATATCAAATTGTTCATTGCTGAGAATTGAATTTGTAGATGATCAGACTTCTAAATTGGATACTTGAACAGCATAAAGTGAAATTCTTGGAGCTAGTGATCAATTTCACATAGAAAACTGTGATGTGATCCTGGTTATTTTATGCAGTGAGATATCTGCAAAAAATACATATAGATCTAACTAGAGGACTGTGACAGTCCTGTGCTCAGCTGACCCTGGATACAGAGCCTGAAGTGGTCTTGTGACCTTTGAAATAATATCAAAGTCACTTATTTGTAAGACTGTCATTGGTTGTTTGCAGTAACAGGAGTCATCATTTTCAAGGTAGAAAGTGACAGGATTTCGCCATTACCAAAATGTAAGCCAGAATGTTTGTTTGACTTTTCAAGGCCACTCAAGGTCAAAATTAACAACACCACGAGAAACCCCATAGGTAACTTCATACTTTGTGCTTAATAGTAACCATGGGCTTAGGATTCATTATTACTGAGATACAAGCCAAGATGTCAGTTTGACCTTTCATGGTCACTCAAGGTCAAAATCAACAACATCAAAAGAAACTCCATAGGTACTTTTTTCATAATTGTTTAACAGTAAGTACGGGCCTAGAATCCTCAATTAACAAAACATAAGCCAATATGTCATATGGTTGCTGCTATTTCTATAAGCAATGATCATAGCATGTACGTGTCACTTTACCAATAATTCTTTATTTTGTTAATTTGTTAAAAAACAGGAAGTGCCATCAGCACCATGTAGTGACCAAATATGGTGCAGACTGAGTCCAGGTGCATCCCCACAAAGTTTGAAGAGAATCCAGTATGTGGTTTGGGAGACGTCAAAAATAATGACAAAACATAAAAATTAATGAAAAATACTGAAAAATACTGAAAAGGTAACCGCAACACCTATCAAACAACGTAAGGTCAAGGGGATTCCAGACATGTGTCTGGGCAATTTCAAAGCAATTGGTCGAAGGTTTTTATTTATTTATTTTTTTCAGATTGTGCCCCCATCCCACTCCCCCCCCCCCCCCCCAAAAAAAAATATATAGAAAAACGACTGGAGCATTACCAGGTGAATAAAATCAGTGGAGACCCATCTTAAGAATGCTACACTCAGAAGTCATGCACTTTCAGATTCCACATTCATAAACTATAGGTGAAAATATCAAGAAACTTTTTTTTTGTACCACCTTATGATTTTGACCTTTGATGTCTATGTCTGGAGTCTAGTGATAAAGTGTGTGCACTGTACTAAGAAAAATGTTTGTGGGCATGAACTATCCATGTAGAACTTAAGTTGCAAAGGTTGGATTAAAACTGCTCGACTAATGAAGAAAAAAAAACCCACACAATTTCATTTAGATAGGTCAAGACCTATAAAAGTGGGTCAAGGACATCAGTGAAAGAGCAGGTGATGGACTTCGGTATGCTGTAGCTATATCAATGCAAGGGCATACAAGATACAAGATACAATCTTTATTTCAAGTCGGTACGTTGAAAATTACAGAACATTAGCCAGAGGCTATAACAACCAACCATAAAAAAATTAGCCCAGGCTAAAATTAATGTACACATGAAATAAAACAGATTGTATATAAAATATATTATCACAGAATAAGCACTAAAAATTATTCAGAGTAGGTAGTTTCCAGCCATCCAGATATTTAGATTGCAGTGAAAACAGATTGTATATAAAATATATTATCACAGAACAAGCACTAAAATTATTCACAGGAGGTAGTTTCGAGCCATCCAGATATTTAGATCACAGTGAAACTATTTGACAGGCAGAACAATGACAGATGTTATCAAAATTCCAAGTTATTATCAGTTTTTTAAATTCTGAGAGGGTGACAGTATTTTTTATATCGTTAGGGATTCTGTTCCAAATTTTGACGCCAAGATATCTCAGAGAATTTTTTCCAAAAGTGACCTTATTGAAAGCAGGAAGATCCAAATATCTAGATGACCGGAAATTGTTATTAGACTGAAGTTGTAAAAACATATTCTGAGTGTAGTCTGGACCGTAGCTGCCTCGGGCCTGATTCACTTCTGTGGCCAGGAAGCGTAGTCTCCCTATAGATAAAGTTAATATGTGGGATAGCCAAGTGGTCTTGGAACTTCCATGGGAATTTAGCATTCTTATAGCCAGTTCCCCACCCCTCATCCCACCAAGGAAAAAAAAAATGAATGAGAATTATAGATGGGACCTCTCAGATGACATGACCCAGGTCAACAGCTTCCTGTGGTATGGGTTGGAACCCATGCCCAGGAAAGCCATTGACTCAGTCTTAATTCAAGGGGGAAAAGGTTAAACATTGAGGTGGAACAAAGGAAGTATGGTGGTTTCTTGTCTCATTCCTTGTCCTATTAAACTATAGCTAAGTCTGGCTGGTGGTTAAATGTCAGCTGCTTTAATGTATTTGACTAATTTCAACAATCATGAAAAACATGATGAGACTTATCAATTTATTATGCCTCTTGTCAGTAGCCGTACTTGGCAATGGTTGGGCACTGAGTGCCCGACTGTTGCCAAGTAAAGCAGGTGATTGGTCTTCAACTTGTCATAATGCAAGTGGAAAAGGATTAAGTCATTAAGTGCCAAATTTTGGACTGAGTTAACAGCTTTTCTCAGTGCATTGCACGAATGTGAACCGAGAAAAGCTGTTGACCTGGGATATTTTCTCTGGAACTATAGACATGCTGGTATTTGAATGAAGGTATCTTTTCATGAGGAATACGAATCTGAGATCCTCATGATAATTCAGACTAGTTTGACTTTAGTAGATCGACTTTAGACATGATTGGCAATTAAAGAGTTAAAACCTAATGGTGGTAAGCAATTGAAAGTGGAACTTTAGTAACTGCACTGTAAGAATTGAAATTTCAGGGGGTAATCTATTCCCATATTGGGTAGCTTAGCCAACCAGATTGCAGAGATACATGTAGTCCAAAAGTGTTTTTGTGCATGGAATTTCTGTTTGCATCTGCGTTTAAGTTTCAGACTGTATGCCATCTTTACAAAAATTCCAGACCATACCTTAAAATCTTACTCTCTGGAGAGACAATTTAAAGATGGGTGACCGTGACCGAATCCTTCAAAGTAACACAGCCACAATGGTATGGTTGGTTTCTTCATGATAACTTGTGAAGTTTTTGAGTTTTGCCTTTTATATTGCTTAGGAGTATAGTCCCCTATAGGGGCTAGCTTAAGTTTATATATTTCATATTGCACAGGTTCCATTTGGCAGGGTAGGTCAAGACACTGTTTTTTTTTGATGGTCTGAAAGGAGTTTTCAAAGCCTTGTGTCAAAAGATGAAATGTGGTTACTGACTTGCAGCCATATTCGATGAGGGCCCTGGCTTTGGAGATGGTACCATCGCTTCCTCTTTTGAAGATGTCCATGATGGAGGACATTGTTTTCATCAGAGCTGACTGTTCCATTCCTTGCATAGATGCTAGAATTGCGTCCATGTAGCACTTGTCATGCCAGTTTTCGAGGTGTGAGCAGTTCTTGGGCTCCTGTGTTGGCTCCCCTGCAACATCTTTGGAAGAAAAAACAAATCAAATTATTGTCAGTTTTGCTTGAAAGCAATTGAAAATAGGAGAGCTCCACCTGCTACCATGTTATCTGTCATATCTTTTGGTAAATGTTTTAGCTACTGTCTATGGCTAGTTTATTATGTCTCCCCGTGCAACGTCTGTTTCTTCTTCTTCTTCTTCTTCTTCTTCTTCTTCTTCTTCTTCTTCTTCTTCTTCTTCTTCTTCTTCTTCTTCTTCTTCTTCTTCTTCTTCTTCTTCTTCTTCTTCTTCTTCTTCTTCCTCAACACATTGTTGTGTGCATTGCGGACACGATAACTTGAGAAAGATTTGACTTGGGAAGTTGAATTTTTTTGTGAAGATGTTCCTATATAAAACCTTGCTTGGGATTGCAGATTGGTGACCTTGACCTATTTTTCAAGGTCACGTGGGCATGTGTAGAATTGACACAATAACTCAACAAGGATTTGACTTAAGAGGTTGAAATTTTGTCTGATTATGTACCAAATTATCAACTAGGTAAGGATTGTAGATGGGTGACCTTGACCTATTTTCAAGGTCATGTGGCCACTTTTTAAAAATCATTGGAGATGCTCTCGAGAAAGATTTGACTTAAAGAGGTTGATATTTTGTATGATTATGTTTCTATGTAAGATTTTTGTGAGACTTTGCTTGTAACTGCAGATGTATGACCTTGACCTATTTTTCAAGGTCACATGGGCATGTCATGTAAAATTGATGCGGACACAATAACTCCACAAGGATTTGATTTAAGAGGTTGAAGTTTTGCATGATTATGTACCATATTATGAACTAGGTTGGAATTGCAGATGGGTGACCTTGACCTATTTTTCAAAGTCACATGGGCATGTCATGTAAAACTGATGCGGACACAATAACTCGGCAAGGATTTGACTTAAGAGGTTGAAATTGTGCATTATTATGTACCAAATTATGAACTAGATTGAAATTATTGATGGGTGACCTTGACCTATTTTCAAGGTCACATGGCCACTTTTAAAATCATTGCAGATTCACTCGAGAAAGATTTGACTTAAAGAGGTTGATATTTTGTGTGATTATGTTTCTATGAAGGATTTTAGTAAGACTTTGCTTGTAACTGCAGGTGTATGACCTTGACCTATTTTTCAAGGTCACATGGGCATGTCATGTAAGATTGACGCGGACCCAATAACTCCACAAGGATTTGACTTAAGAGGCTGAAATTTTGCCTGATTATGTACCATAATATGAACTAGGTTGGGATTGTGATGGGTGACCTTGACCTAGTTTCAAGGTCACGTGGCCACTTTTTCAAAAGCATTGCAGATGCACTTTTGAAAGATTTGACTTAAAGAGGTTGACAATTTGTGTGATTATGTTTCTATATAGACTTTAATAAGACCTTGCTTTTAACTGCAGATGTATGACCTTGACCTATTTTTCAAGGTCACGTGGGCATTTCATCTAAAATCAATGTGGACGTGATAACTCAAGAAACTTTTGACTAGGGAAGTTAAAATTTTATGTGAAGATGCTCCTATATTTGATCTTGCTTGGGATTGCAGATGGGTGGCCTTGACATATTTTTCAAGGTCATGTGGGCAAGTCATCTAAAATTGACATGCATGCACCAACTCTGCAAGGATTTGACGTAGGAGGTTGGAATTTTGCTTGTTTATGTTCCATAATACCAACTAGGTTGGGATTGTAGATGGGTGACCTTGACGTATTTACAAGGTCACATGGCCACTTTTTAAAAATCATTGCAGATGCACTAGAATAAGGTTTTTCTGAAACAGGTTGACATTTTGTGTGATTATGTTTCTATGTAAGACTTTTCTAAGACCTTGCTTGTAACTGCAAATGTATGACCTTGACCTATTTTTCAAGGTCATGTGGGCATTTCGTCAAAAATCAACGTTTTGAAATGTCACTAATGTCAATAAAGGGTGTACTTTCACCATATCTGTAGATCATTGGAATCGGTATGCCTATTTATGAAATTAAGGGTGACAATAGTAAGGGCGCACGTGGAGACATTTGATTTTCTGTTGGAAAATCAGCCTGTTCTAGTTGATTATTTGTATACCTCAGAGAAATCGGCACTCGTGATTGGTTAGTTGGAGGTGGAACATTTTTTTCCTGCCTCCCACTGAGAAGGTACTGTCACCCTGCAGTCCCACTAGGTGGTGCTGTAATTCTGATCTACGATATGCTTAGTTTGACCTAGACCTATGTCTGTTATTTATGAAAAGGCCCAAGGCTGGCCAATATATATGGGTTGTTTTAAACTTATTTTTATTTAGCAATTGAAAAGCAGGGCGGAGCCCTATATTGATTCCTCCTGTGAAAGAAAGGACAAGGAACAGGACAGACAAAACATCACAATCCCCTGGTGTGCGACCATGCAGGGGTAACATAATGAAAAAGTGGGAGGGCACAAAACAAGACAGATAGTGGGGTGTCGTAGTTCAGGGAAAATTGTACCTGTTACAAATTTGTTTATATATTATTAGGCTTATGTGTGTTGAAAATTATAAAATGTTCTTCATATCATTAAAACTATTATGTGGATATTTTGTTGTTTTAATGATTTATTGTTCTTCAGTATAATGAAGCAAATGACTTCCTTGGCTTTGGGGCCCAGGAAGAATTGTGAACCTGAGGGATGGACTGTCAAGCCTCAGCTTTGTGTCAGGTTGACAGTCCATCCTTCAGGTTCACGATTCTTCCTGACCCCCCACAGCAAAGGGCATCATTTGTTTACTGCCTTACAGCCAGTTTCCTAATAGCTGTGTCTGTGGCCAGTTCATCAATTACTGTCCTATAGCTGGTTTGAGCTATAGCTTTCATATTGTACAGGATTATAGTCCTCTATAAGGGCTAGGTCAGTTTCAAAGATGAATGACCTTGACCCAATTCCCAAGGTGACAGAGCCAGAATGAAGGATCTGATTTCTGCTTGATGAGTTGAAAATTTTTGAGCTATAGCTTTTATATTGCACGGGATAATATTTCTCTGTAGGAGCTATGTCAAGTTCAAAGATGGGTGACCTCTGTCTATCCATTTGTCTGTTCACAATGCTTCGGCACTATAACTTCAGCACTTTGTGACCTAGAGTTTCTATATTGCACAGGATTACAGTCCTCTATAAGGGTTAGATCAAGTTTGAAGTTGTGTAACCTTTACCCAATTCCCAAGGTCACAGAGCTACATTAATGAATTTGGTTTCCACCTGATACCCTGAGAACTTTAATGACCTAGGGCCTTCATATTTCATAGGATTATAGCTCTGTAGAAGGGCTATCTTAAAATTTAAAGATGGGTGACCGTGACCCAATTCTTCAAAGTCACACAACTACGATGCATATGGTATGTATGTTTGTTTTTTTTCATGATAACTTGTGAAGTTTTTGAGTTTTGGCTTTCATATTGCTTAGAAGTATAGTCCCCTATAAGGGCTAAATTAAGTTTAAAGATTTCATATCGCACAGGTTCCATTTGTCTGTGTGTCCATCATTCTGTCCATCTGTCCATCCAGCTACTTTCTGGGAAATACCGGATATTAAACTGCAAAGCTGTTTAAATTAGGACTTCAAACTTGCATATGCTAATGCTCCACTGTAAGGCCTAGGTTAAGTTCAAAGTCCAGTGACCTTGATCTCTTTTTCAAGGTCACAGAGCAGTTTTTTACCCTTGGCATATAAAGGGCCAGAGGGTATTGTCATCTGCTGCATCTACTGTCTGTCTTGTCAACTTTACCATGAAATCACAAAAAAAATATTCACTACAGCTTTACCAAATTTTTTTTCAGAAATTCACCTTATTATGGACCAGGTTCCTATCAAAAACCAGCTTCCTCTTATAAATTTTAAAACTTTTATGAAACTTTTAAAGTATTTATTTTAAGGTCATCTGAGTAGTGCACCAGGGGATGAAGTCACCATTATATCTCCAAAAAACTCTTCTCCGTAGCTGTACTTAATTTTTGTCACAGGAGGACCTTAGGATTGACCAAATTTCTATCAAAAACCAGCTTCTTCTGAATACTTTAAAACTTTGTATGAAACTTTGAATGAATTTTTTGATGGCCGTTTGAGTGGCGTCAAGCCTGACAACATTACTATGATATCTCAAAAAATATTGACCATAGCTTTACCAAAGTTTTGTCAGAGATGCATCTTATGATGCACCGGTTTCCTATTTTAAACCAGCTTCCTGGTTGTATTTATAAACTTTTTATGAAACTTATAAAATATTTAATTCAAGGCCATCCATTGTCACTAGGGGATGATGTAACCATAATACAGTAGCGATTAGAACTAGCTACACTCCCAAACATCATCCCGCGATTAAATGCACTTGAAGTGTGCTTCAGATGCGCTCTAGTTGCGCGTGAAGGGAGTTTGAAATGCAAGCACAAGAAGCGCATTTAATACATTGCTCAAATTTTCCCATTTGTACAGAGTGAAATAGTGTACATGTAGAAATATAAATGTGTCATATTTCCGCATAAAACATCAGATGCGCTTATGAGATATTGTCGACCAGTCACATTCAAATGAGAATAACTACATGCACTCAACATAAGCACCACAAATATGGCAAGGTTCCATGAAACAGATATACTGTGATGCAACATGCTGGGAAAGTTTCGAAGTCAATTAATGCTGTCAAATCTTATTGTCTTGCTTATTTTACAAGTTATTTACAATTAGCGGTTGGATTTAATGAAGGCAAAACTGACATGTTTGGCACAAACAGTGCTTCCGGCTTGCAAATGGAGTCACAAGATGCTACCTTTATCGGTACCAAATGTACAGTGAATATCCTTCTGTATGTCTTGCAATTGAAACAGAAAGCTTCAGAACAACTATCAGAGTCCCAATCCTATGGAAATATCGAAGTTTTTAAACTTTAACAGCATCAAAACAGCCAGATTTTTTGTCTTTATCATGCTCGACAAAAGGCCGGCATTCATGCTTTCACCAACAGCATGTTGTTGAGACCTGGGTGGAAGCCCCGGAGAAAAGTGATGGTCTGGGCCATCTTCACGCTCCTATTGCCTTGGTCCACATGACTATTCTTTCCCAAGTCATCCAATAGCTTTTTAGTAAAACCATGGAAACCACCAGGTGAAATAGGCATTTTTGCTTCATTCCATTTATATTGCCATACCAACATTGTAACCAAAAAGCAGGATAGAGCGCTTTTTTTTTGGTGAAATTACTGATCATGAGAAGAAGACCTTCGATCAACATTACCCTGTTTTGAGATGTCATTACCACCAGATCAGGAAGACAAACATACAAGGAAGGAATTACAGTGTTAAGTTTCATAATTACTTGACTTATTTTTACTATATGGCCGATTTGTGTTTTGCTTATGTTCTGTTAAGTTCTGTTCAGTTTTGTGCCAGAAAGTAGACCTTGCCCAGTTTACAATGCATATCCAGTGCATTCAATGAATTTTAGTCTTCCTATGGCTCTTGTCCATGTGTTTTGTTCACTATGCATCTTTCCCCTGTAGTAAAGTTTGTGTGGAATGTTGCTGCATCAAAATTTAATAATGGATTGCAATAATAAACTTCTTGTGTCCCATTTATGTCGCCGTTTTTTGAGAGTAAATCAGAGAACAGCGCCCATGTTCATTCTTTTCAATGCATTGCGTGGCAGTTATTAGAAACAGAAGTAATTTTCGGCTATCATCGGCAGCCCATATATATATAGTGCTTCTCCAAAGTATTCCAGTACCACATTTGGATCCATAACCTTGAATGAGTTTCCAAATATGGATATTATCGTCAAATTTGACTGATTTTTCTGACGGGAAATATCAACACACATAAAATTTAGTCAATCAGAGGAGAGTATCCCAAAATAGAACAGGCTTTTGGACTTTCCCACGGTACCAAACATTCCAGACATTTGTAAATAAACATGGCACTAGGGAGAACGCAAGCTTGTGGAAACTTTCATTTTTGTCTTGCGGATTTCAACACTTTCACTTGCTGTAAATGACTATTAATGATTATTTCTACCTCATGGGCAAATAAATGAAATGTCAGTACTGAAAACTACAATGTTGAATCAGTCATACTACCAACACTGTACATGCCAACACCTGTTCCTAGTACAGTACAGGCTGCAATGCAGCGACAGACAACGACTGTTTTTGGTGTGTTCATTGCACATTTTTACATGAGGAATTAATTTGAGAAGTAGAGTGGACCGAAAGGCATTGTTACAGTAAACAGGCAAAGTAATAGTAGCTATGTCTATGGTAATCCCAGTGCTAGTTGATTGTTTGTGCCATTTCCACTTTGTCACGTTTAAACTTTAATGAAGATCCAATGTGTAGGTACTTGACTTGAAAGCACTTAAACTTATGAAAAAATGGGTAGCCAAGAATGGCACAGGAGCAAGCATCACAACAGAATTTACTGATATGCAAATAAGTGCACTGGAAATGAGATAGAACAACAACGCAGAAATGTAACACTTTAAAGTTTAGCAATATTTACACTTGAAGCACATTTCAAGCACATTCAAAGAGCGGCATTCAATTGTGTTTTTCTGTGTTGGGCAGGGAAGCTAGTTCCAATTACCACTGTATCTTAACAAGGATCCATCACAGCTTTACCATATTTTCATCAGAGATGTACATTATAATGGACCACTTTCTTGTTGAAAACCAGCTTCCTCTTAATTTTTTAAAATTTGTTATGAAGGCCCTCTGAATGGCACACAAGTGGACAATCATGTTACCTTAGTATTTCAATAAAGCATATGTCACTTCATCAATTTTTTGTGCAGTTACACCATTTCATGGCACCTACAAAGTTTCAGGAAAGGAAAAAAATTGCTGAATTGAAGAAAAATAGATTGTGGACACCGATGATAATCCCTGCTCTGAATGCTATTTTCTGTATTTTGTTTCCAGGTGATAAGTTGAAAACTTTGTGAGTTAGGACTCCCAAATAGCAAACAATAATGCATCAGTGTACTTGGTATCTGGATGCGAGATGACATGTTCAACACTTTGTTACTGAATATGGCTGACCTTGGACCCATGTCCAAGGTCATTGACCCAGTGTCCATTGTCAAAAATGATAAGTATATGCTGCAGAGGATGACAAACTTTTGCAGATTCACTTCTGGACTTTTAAGTACATGCTACAAAATGGTAGATACTGCACCTCAAAACTGCCTAACCTAACTATGTAAGTAATGGTTCAACAAAAAGTATTGTATACTATTGTATGTTACAATACAAAACACTGCATGGTTATTCTTGTAGTCTTTTTACTGTTCATGACTGCAGATTTTTCAAACGAGACCTGTGATTACCAAGGTCATTTAGTGAGGCAAAGGGGTGGGGTTGGGGAGAGGGACATGGATCCAGCAATCTCTGATTACATTTTAATTTTTGATTGACATTCAAAAAGAACTAATCATTTCTTAGAAAATCCCCGATATGTTTTTCCTTCAGAGAATTTGTAGAGTAAGTCAGTTTTTATTTGATTACAACCAGAGAAGTTGTTTTAGAGAAATATCCATGTGAAGCCAACATTTTAGAGCTGCTCCCTGTAGTCAGTGATCAAGATCCAAAGGTTAACTCTTTAAGTGCCAAATTTTGGACTGAGTCAACAGCTTTTGTTGACGTGCATTGGGTGCATTGTGCCCAATGCACACCAAGGAAAGCTGTTGACCTGGGATAATTTCTCTGGAACTATAGGCATGCTGGTGCTTTAATGAAAAGTCTTTTTACGTGAAATATGAATATGAGATCCTAATGTTAATTCAGACTAGTTTCACTTGAGTAGATTGACTTTAGACGTGACTGACACTGAAACAGTTAACAAAACCCAGTGACTACCATGTTAACATTGAAAGTATTTTGCTAATTTCCTTAGATTGCATTGGGACTAGAGCTACTAAATTTGGAAAAATGATTTACCACATGTGTTTGCCAAAGTGTCCTCAAAATGAACAAAATTATCCAAAATAGGTTGCACATTGTGCAACGTTTTATGAAATTGATTTTCATGGTTTCAGGTAAGGGATGATGCATCATTTTTATCATTTTCAGAAACATACGAACAGTGTCTTGGGGGAGGGGGTCACTGTTGGTGTACTTTGTTAATATTGCAATAAGATTAGGAGTAAGTAGTCACTAGCAAGCATCACAGTTGCCACTGGACATTAACAAGAAGACTACCATTGTATGGCCAGTAAATTTTGCTGATATCTTTATGCCTTAAATAAGAAACAAAATTAGAACTTTTTCTTTAAATATCTGTTTCCCTAACTGGAACATCATCATTTTCAGCTGTCAGAAAGCACTCTTTCTGGTGGGGGGGGGGGGGGGGGGGGGGGGAAATGAAAAAAAAAAAGTTGTGTGTGTACTTTGTTGATGGAAATATTGAACCATCCTGGTTGAAACATGTAGTAATGAGATATAGTGATTGTAGGACAACTAATACCCATCCACTCAAGATGACCAAAGTTGCTGATGTACACCTGTAGCAAATGTACTGCCTTCCTTGATTTCCTCACATCCATATTTTCTCTGTAATGTCAAAGCAGTGATTCCTGTCCATTGATATTTTTTCAATGGACAAATTTGAAGTAAGTGGATAGATACTTAACTCTGTTATTTGTTTGTATGAGTCTGAGGCTGAACTGCTTATGAGGACCTGCAGACACTGATTAAAAGGATATGGCCAATGTGCCACTTGCCTGTCGAAACCTGGTAATTACTAGCATTTCATCATCAACATGCACTGCCCAAATGAGATCATTTCCATGTTCCACATGGACACACTAGATGTGATTCATTACTGTTCAATTACTGCAGATCTTTGTCTTGTTACCATAGTGCCAGGTAATGACCACACCTGTAATTAAGGTATTTTATGGGGTGGGGCAGATGATGAAGAGGAACTATAGATGGTTCACAGCGAGAAAGTACCAAGAAAATCAGCTGTTCAGATGAAAGCAATAAACTGTAGCATCCAATTAACAGCTGCATAGAGCTTGGCTGGCTAAGCAACAACACATTTACCTTTCACATCTGCGACCAGGCTCGATTCTCAGCCTGTGGAGTGATCAATGTTGGCTTGGCTTGTTTTGCAATCCATGTAAAACATGTCGGGTCTAAACTTTTGTTTTTAATTACGAATTTAAACAAATAGACCAGTTCATAGGACTTGGATTTATTCGGTTCACTTGGGGAAGCACACCCTGCTTTGTTTACATCTTGTGCTCGACCATGCTGGCCATTTTCCACATGGAAGCATAAGAAAGTAAAACACAGGATTTAACAAAAAATCAAACCGTCAGCAAACTATAAATGCATGTTTCACCACTGATGTGACATTTTAAGTAAACAATTTTGCACTGTTCAACATAATCCATGCTGTAATCACTAGCGTTAGCCGTGGCATCCGTTGTAAACATATGACGGTGTCAGTCTGACTCGGCTACTTGCTGATTGGACAATCATTGGTTTTGTGACGGTTCACCTGCTGTCTGCCTGTCCGTCTGTCCATCGGGACGACGTTACCATGATAACTCAAAAATATTGCATGTAGCTCCGCCAAATTTTGGTTATTGATGCACCTTATGATGAAGCAGGTCAAGTTCCAAAACTAGCTTCCTGTGATCATTTATTTAATTAGTTAATTAACAAAAGATCATTAGGCAACCCCCAGACAACGTTACCGCAATAACTAAAAAAGTATTGCATGTAGCTCTGCCAAATTTTGGGTAGTGATACACCTTATGATGAAGCAGGTCAAGTTCTGAACCATTAGGCAACCTCCAGAGGACATTACCGTGATAACTAAAAAAATATTGTATTGTATTTGTGTCTTTTTGTCCAAAACCACTTCCTAGTAGTCATTACCCTATTCCGCAGTCTGAACTCTTTACTCGCCATAAGCTAACCTGTCAGTGTCTAACCTATATACATAGAAGTACTGTTGTCTATATTGCACACGTTCCTCTGTAAAATTTTTACATAGGCTGTATTAGCCCAAATAAATTAAAGGGTCTTCAGCGGGTAACTACTACCCTTTTACCTGTACATGTCTCTCTGAGTAGCAGCTCCTTGTCTAAGTTAAATATTCAGCAAAGACAACCCACATAATAATGAATAAATATGAGCGTGGCAATTGATGAATTAGCTAAATCGTGAAGTTTGCTTATAAATGCAGAGCTTCATTATTATTATACCTGTGAAACCATAATTACCAAATTTGTATAGTACAGGTTCAGATAAGAACGTATGTAGCTCCATGAATTTTTGGTTAGTGATGCACATTATAATGAAGCAGGTCAAGTATGAAAACTAGCTTCCTATGATAATTAATTAATTGGTTAATTAACAAAACATCGTTAGGCAATATCTAGGTCCAAACGGCCATATCTTTGTACCTGTGACCCCTATTCGTTTCAAATTTGGTTCAAGTAGTCCATAGACCTGAGGGATTTTTCTTAGATGGTCAGTCTGTCCATCTGACTGACCGTCTGTCTGTTTGTTCCCCTGGTCTAGATAACAGATTTTTGTCTTTTCTCTAAAACTAATGGTCAGGTTGTCTTCAAACTTGGTGGGAATGTAACCTGTATATATGCCCACAAGATATTTATGAGTGGTCCTGCTCAATTGTTTTTTGAAATTGTTATGAATTTGTGAAATTCTGAATGATGGTAATAAGAGCACATTTTAATATATGGTGCATTGCACATCTTGTAGGGCCTGTGTTGCATTTATACGTTCGCTCTCATCCAGATTTGTTTGCTTCTTAATACATGCAGTCATCCATCCTTTGAAAGACCACTCATAGGGCAGGTCAAAAAGTGGTCACATGGAGTAGGTGGCTTTGCAACAGAGATTCAGTAACATGGGAAAGATAACATTAATATTGTGACAAAAGTTGGCTCTTAAAGATGATTTCTTAAGTGGGAGACAGTGCGCCATGTGGGGGATATATTTGTTGTTGCACGCGATAACTAGCTCTAGTTTAGCATGGTATTTAAAATTGTTTTTTCCTGCAAGTGTATAAAAATTCAAAGTTAAATGCCAATTAGAATTGAGAACTTTTAAACAATCTCTATGCTTGATGGAAAATTTACAAAAGTAAATCCCTGAAAAAAAAAAAAAAAAAGACAAATTCACAAAATTTATTGTAAGCACCTGTGAAAAAAATTACCTGTGGAGCATTTGTCTGTATATTTTTCAAAATATAGCCTGCTTTAAAGTATAGCCCACTAATGTCTCCTGGTCTGCCATGTTATAGACCTTACTTGCAAATTTAGGCTCTTCAAGGAGAGAACCATTGTGCATGTAGTGTAATTATGGTTTATATATTTCTACTCTCTCTTCATTTACTCTCCACTGTCAGGAGCCTATAGGTAGCCTGGACTGCTCTACAGACCCACTGCATTACCACCACCCCCTCCCCCAACATGACTTCATTGTCAGTCTTTAAGAATATGCTGAAGTTTTTAAGGTCAAAGCCTACCTCCTGCTGAAAGACAACAAAATATGTTGAACTCTGTGTGCCAAAATTCTGGATATGGTACTGTGTATGTTGACAAATAAAAGAAAAACTCAGCTACAAATTCAGGAAATGTTAAGAGAAGTATGAAAAAGGCAGAGACACAAAAGGACTGACCTGTTGGTGCAGCCAGCACCTGCCCTGCTCCACTGACCAGTAGTATCCACAGTATCATGGTGCAGTCTGCAGTCTGCTGCAGTCTGTTCTATAGCCAGCCACCAGCTTGTCACTGCTTGGAATGCTTCAGTGTGTAGGTTTTTTGTTTTTGTTTTTTGTTTTTGCAATTAAAAGACATAAAATTTAGAGCAGAGTGGTCCCTGTCTGCCCTAACTGGACTGCCTTTGAATTTGCCTAAATGTCGCTCTTATGAGTGAAGAAACATGAGTAATTGTTGTTGTGTCTACTCTTGAAGGGTGCCGTGGAGTATACCAGCTGAAATGTACCTATGAATATCCTACATGTCTCTGGCAGTTTCCTTCAAATGTTAATGAAGATATTGTAGTTTAGAATTGGTGCTGCAGACCCAGGACTCCATAGGAGGTTTCTGCTGAGTGGCTGTTGTAGTATCTTTTGTGTACTTTTATATCAATGTAGTTTGATTGAGCCAATGTGATAATTAATGATGTTATATGTACTTTAACGCGAACTAATTAAGCAAAGTACTGTGGGTGTGAGGTTGTTGTCCAGTCGTCCACATGCAAATTGGTGTAATAAGTTGACAGTTTACTGAACTATCATGATTTATGTAGATTTATTTTGATCTGTACTGATGTATGTATCTATACATGTACATGTAGTACCATCCCCATGAATTTGTGGGGCCATGCTACTGCGCAAGATTTATCATCCTCAAGAATCATTTTCTCAAGCCTTCGAAGCAGAAATATCATGTTCAAAAGCACCCAGATTTGAATAGACACACAGTCTTAGCTGTTTACTGGGTACCTTTACATCACATACTGCCTATGTTTTAACACATTCCACCCTAGTGACGCTTTTTACCGCTAATATCTAAATGTCGTCTGCTTATTGTATTTACTAATTTAGGGATTATTTTTTCAAAATTTTGGATGAAACTTGCATAGGAGATCCTTCCAAATTATATGCCCATGGTCAACAGCTTTCCTTGGCATTGCGCCCAGGGTGCGTCAGGGAAAGCTGTTGACTCGGTCTTCTATCAGGGTGGAATAAGTTAAGCTACCATGCCTTCAATAGCAGTAGGGCAGGCAGCCAGACCAAATGACACTGCCTTACCAAGGCAGGTCTTCTTGCTACCAAAGATCAGTGTGAGCAATTAGGAAACATCCTTTGTGTATATGTTGAATACAAAGGCCACAGCACCAGGGGGATATACACCAGAGTTGATCCCTGCCACAGCTCCACGTCAACAATTTGGTGCTAATTACGCACCACAAATTACCCTCATCATGGCAGACCTTCAGAATGTCACTACCATCAGTACTACGCAATTATTGAATTCAGCTTTACAACTGGTTGACCATGGCACTTATGAGTGAGGATTCCATTGTTTTGACTCACTCTATAATTATGATCTATTTGAAAGTCATTCATTTTCAGGTTATGGAAAGCCATGAACGTAAAACAGATTTTTGATAAGTTTATTTGTAATATACTCCCAAAGTAGTTGGTGTGAAATAGGAATGAAATACTGCCGCTGATAGCGATAATTGGTGCAATTGAGTACTTGTGTAGTGAGAGGCTTTGTGTTGGGTATGTTCAAATTATCATTTTACAGTGATAATAAGGATTCAGCAGTGAAATAGCTGTAATTTGTCCTTTTAATAAAGCATTAATTTGTCTGTATTGCCAGATTATACTTTTAATCAGCATATGTGTTCTATTTTCGAAAACAAAAACCAAAAAATACTTCATCTTTGTTTTTGTCGCATTGGGATTATATCCTGTGAAATCATTTAATTTTGCTGTGTTCTTATTTTCGTTTATTTCGCTGATGCTTCAAAACTGTGAAATTAAGAACACGGTTAAAAAATGTTTTAACTTGGCATTGATTGGAAGTAAAACTAAAATAGTGAATTTAAAGTCTCATTGAAAGGTCCAAAATGCGAAAACTGGCTCACCCCACAATAGTTAAATAGACAAGGAAAACAAATTTCATCTTCCCATATGAAGATCATATATATGTATATATATATATATGTATATATATATATATATGTGTATATATATATATATAAGTCCCGTTCTCTTTAAAAACCAGAAGGAAGCATATATTGTACATGTACATGTACTATGAAACAAAGGTTGACCACTATATAGTCACTGTGTGTCTGCATGGTAACCGTGTGTTGGGGTTAGCTTCACTTGGGTACTTCTTGCTTGCTCCCCTTCAGTCGTAGCAATTACAAAGGTAGTTTATATAAAAAGTCCTTCATTTTTCACTGCATCCTTGGAAATCTGGTCACAGACTCCACAATATACTATAAGTGACACCTTTCCCCTTGAATTAAGATTGAGTCAAAAGCTGTTGACCTGAGTCATGTTATCTTGATAGGGCTCATCAACAATTTTCAGCCAAATTGTTTTTCATTACTGTTGAAAGTAGATGAAAACACTGAAGCAGATGACATTTGACTGCCAGTCAGTTATAGCCAATTTAAGGAGGAAAATGGTTGAAAGAGTGCTTGTATATTTTATGTTCGAATGAGTCGGACTCGAACCTGCAACCTCTGGCACCAGTCCCCTAGCTAAATATATATATATAAATATATATTAGAGCCTGACCGAACCCGAACAACCGAACCCGAACAACCGAACCCGAGCTTACCGGATTTCAAGATTGAAGCCCGGCTCGGGTTCGGTTTTTACAGTCACTAAACGTTCGGGTTCGGTTATCATTGTCAATGTTGGCAATAAAGTTAAATAAGAAGGTCACTGAGGTTACTTTCCGTACTTGTATACACGTTAAACAATGCAACAAACGCTACTTTGCAATTAAGTGCATCACATGGGTTACATTAATCGCCTGAATTACATAAACAATAGTAATACCCCAGTGCAAAGGGGTAACAGCTACAAACCCCTGTTTAAATAAAGCTTTAAATGAGCATTCTAAGATGTCTAAGTTGATTTTTGGCATGTTTGAATTGCATACACCGAACCCGAACGGTGCCCGGTTCGGAATCGGTAATGTGTACCGAGTACCGAGTACCCGGTTCGGTTTCAAAATACATGTTCGGTCAGGCTCTAATATATATATATATATATATATATATATATATATATATATATATATATATATATATATATATATATATATATATATGTGTTGTACTGACAAAACGGGAAATGATTTTATAATCTGAAGCAGTAGCTGAGATAGATGAGACCCCATGTTCCTGTTGCCATAGTGATTGCTACTCACCATCCACTTTATGCTGGTACAAAAAGGTGGCAGTGTGGTTTTTTTCTGAAATGTGAAAATTGTCATTGGTACAATTACATGTACTTTCTAGAATTTAGCAACCCCTATTTACGTTACTATTAATACAGCGTTAGGAGCCGTTAAATTTTCAGTGCCTGACAAGCCCCACACGGGTGAAACCGGTCGTACTTGGAGTGCTATTACCTTTGTGTCCTTTTTACCAAGTACAATTACTTTCTGACAAATTAAGCTACAGGAACATTGACATTGATTTAACTGTGTGCCTATGTGTTTGAGTCTTGTGCATATTTGGCCATCATGGTCAGCACAGAGAATGAAGGCAACTGTGCATCACGTCATGGTGATGACCCATATACATGACTGGCAAATCATGACCTAAAATATCTATAGGAATAAAGATCATTTGGGTAACTTCAATGATGAAATGTTGAGATTTATGTGACTATATGTACATGTACTGCTGTTGATCTCTACTAGTCCCACACACATCATTATAATTCTAACAGGCATATTAAAAGTAATATCAGTTATTAGCAGTTTATTTTCTCTGATCCACTGTAGATTTCATATGGCAGTGTAAAGGTTTTGTAACATTCTTGACAGCATGCCAAATAGAATGATATAAGCACCAGATTTATATAAAGGCTATATTTTAATTGGCTCCGTGGATCACAACATGTACATACAGCTGATATTTTGTACCTGTGCCAGGGAACTGTTTACCAGTGTCACACCTAGACCAGGTTGAGACTCGGCCACACTGACCTGTGATGCTTCTGCCCAGTATGAGGAGCAGTTTGACGTTTCATGGTACCACACCTTTAAAGATTGCTTGACATTTTAGGATGCACCCACTGCATTCCTTGGAGCCCTTTGGTCTGAATATCATGGGGAAGTGAGCATCCTTGCTCCGTAAAATGCTAAATTTTTATTGTCGTTGCACATTTTCCCTTGATATTGGACCTTAGAATCTCCTCTAGTCATACACTGGTATGAAACAATGAGAGTAACTAAAAAGTATGCCCTAAAAACTGTTTTAATAACATTTCTAACCATTGTGAAATCACCCATATTAGGTCCCACATCACCCCACCATGGAACAATGACTGATCCAATAGTCTATAGGATTCTCTTTCCATATTTGGGAGAGATTCCATGTTCAAAGGCTTTTTTGAACTTCACTGATGAATGTGAATAACCAATCACAATCAGGACGTCACGCTCTTGACATTAAAAAGAATATACGTAAAGACCTTGGTAATGGCAAAGTTACCGTGATATATATAAGTGGGCCGCATGGCAGTTAGTCTCCAGTCCCTGATGAGATCCACCTTGATCGAAACCGTTTGGACTATAGCTCTTTGTACCTCGAGTCACCGAGGCCCTTGCCCCGTCTCATTTGTTCATTTTAGGATACTATATCTTTAAAGATCTTCCTGTTGAAGAAAAAAAAATAGAGTTGAAAAAACAAAAAGGCCATAAGTAGTGAGTGAAATCATAAATAAATTTTAAAATTTGAAAGGGTTGCATCATTTTTGTTTAAAGCTGCCCCAGCACTGTCACAATGCTCTGCTGTCCATAGGTGGTAGCACTTATACAATCATTCATGTCTGTCATTCCATCAATCGTTCTGTAAACAATTGCTTATCAACACAATAGTGTCTACAATTTTTAAGTTAGCCTCTTGAAATTGTTTTGGACATGTTTTATGAATGAAAATCTAAGTTCCTTTTTGTTATTGGTGGTGCCACCTAGTGTATTACATAATACGTGGGCCAATAACTGAAAAAATATAAAACAAGCTGCATGGTGTGTTGATCAGTAGATCCCTAAAACAAAAATTGATACACTCTCCATAAAAGTCTTCTTGCAATATGCTAAGAACTATGTTATTAATTATTATGACATTGACTGTAACATTATTAATTGTCACATCTGCAACAGACGATAATTAGTCACATTATATTTATTATTGTCAGTTGGTCATCAACTTAAATTTTGTAATATCTGCTATCATTAGGCCTACAGTATTATGTCAGAAATCTTACAGTGGATGAGTTTAAACATAGTAATTAAGTATAGTATATCTTTAGGGTAGCCTACATGTCAGCGACTCCTCGGATTCTTAATACATGGTCTCCTGGTTTTAAACTTATAAATGTATTCTTGTACCACATTGTTTAGACTAAATAAAGCTACTGTATCTGTTTTATGAAATCTGATGGATTCTGGAGTCTGATATGTCAAACCAAAACAATACCAGTGATGCCACCTATAGGAGAACAGAAACTTTGAGTTAATATTTGGTGAGATTAATGAAATTTTATTATCTTGAGAAATTATAAGGCTATTCTTAACGAAATACAGTAGAATCTCCCTATTGAGATCACCCGAGGGACTGAAAAAATGACTTGATAGGAGGTGGCCTTAATGGGGATATAATTAAGGATAAATAAAAAGAGGTCTGTAAATTTGTGACCTTTAATATAGAAATTGTCTGTTTATGGAGGTGGTCTTAATTGGAGATTCTGTCACAGAACCAGAATGGCCTGCTTAGACTTATCATTATTTCTGAACTATTTCCAACTTCTTCTATTTGTACAGTGATGGTTTTCTGAAATCAGTGTTTTATTTTTCAAAATACATGGGATTTATTTATTTATTTTTCATTTATTTGTCATTTAATTGTTTATTTTCAAAACACCTGAAGTCATTCCCCTAAATTCTGTTTTTACAAGAGCATACATAATTTATATTATGGTTCATGTATCTCATTGCATCCAGTGATCATAAGCAGTAATTGTTCTAAATTCTTATTTTTAGATCCAAAAGCAGTTTTACATTTTGTGTATGTTGGTGGCTCCATGCCTTGTAACATAACTTTCATCTGTGTCTTGTTTGGAAATTGTTTCTAAATTTGTCATGAAATTACAATAGTATATGTGCGTGAAATGCATGAGTGAATGTGTAGAACAATAGAAGGTCTCGCAAACTTTGATAAATTTTAATAAAATGTATATTCCACCATTGACTGAGCATTTCAGAATTAAAGTATGTAAAGCACTATGTATGAATGAAAAACTTTCTTTCCAACATTTTTCATACAAAATGTGTCCCTGGTATCTGTTGGCAGTTTTTAGCTCAGCTGACTTGTCAGTCAGCTGAGCTTATCTTATGGTCCTTCATCCGTCGTCCTTCGTCCGTCGTCCTTCTTCCATCGTCCTTCGTCCGTCGTCCGTCGTCCTTCGTCCGTCGTCCTTCGTCCGTCGTCCGTCGTCCGTCAACAATTCACATTTTCGACTTCTTCTCCAAAACCGTCAGCCAGATCCACTTCAAACTTGATGGGGATGTGCCTTTGGTGGGTGTCTACCAAGTTTGTACAAATGGTCATGCTCTATTGATTTTTGGATTTTTTATAAATTTTTTTGTTCTTTTTTGGGGCAAACCTGAAAAACTCTTCTCCTCTGAAAGTGCTCACCGAATTGCTTTGATATCGTACATAGACACTCCCAGGGACACCTAGTTCCCAATTTGTTGATCAAGTGGTGCTGCAATTTTTTATTAATTTTTTTATGAATTTTTTGTATGGTTTTGCTATTTTTCACTTGTTCTCAGAACCGTCACTCAGATTAAGCTGAAATGTGGAGGATATGTTCTTGTGGAAGGGTCAAACAATGTTGTTTACCAGGTGTCACTGCTTTGGATTCCTGATTTTTAAGGATTTTTTCAATTCAGGTACTTATCGGTCAATGCAGCTTTCCTAGTGATTACTATGTAAGTCAATGGGCATTCTAATGCTAATTCACAGGACAACTGACATGAAATTTACTGTTTACTTGATAACTTGAGATCTGCTTTGAGTTGGTACCGTGATGCTGCACATGTTAATGTTTCTGTATGAAGGTCATGCTTAGACAGTACATGAAGACCTTGACCTGGTTTCTGGGGTCACAGTGCAACATACATGAAGTTTACTCTTCACTATAACTTGAGAACTACTTGAACCTTGATGTTGCACATGTAAGTGTTCTTCTATAAAGGTCAGCCTCACTCAGAACATGGGTGACCTTGATCCTTTCCCAAGTTCATAGAGCTGCAAACTGTGTGATGAATGTCTAGGTCAGCTGAGCATGGACTGTTCACACAGCCCTCTTGTTAGGGAAAATGTACATCTCCTTAGTGTATTTCTTTGTAAAATACCCACACCCTTGCAGGACATCAGACAAGACCACTTAGGCGTGACTTGTGTATTCAGTTATTAACAGGCCAATTAGACCATTGTTCTTGTATACTCGCACATGGCTTATTAGCTGGCATTTAGTATAGTCAACTTAGACACATAATTCATCATTTGCCACTTTCATATTTAATCATTATTATGTGGGTTGTCTTTGCTAAATATTTAGTTTAAACAAGGAGCCGCTTCTCAGAGAGACAGGTATGGGTATAGGCTCTGAAACATGTTCTGAGTAGTTACCCACTGAAGACCCTTTAATTTGTTTTGGCTAATACAGCCTATATGAAAATTCTTCACAGGAACGTGTGCAATATGGACAAAAGTACTTCCATATGTATGTAGGTTAGACAATGACAGGTTAGCTTATGGAGAGTAAAGAGTTCGGACTGCGGAATAGGGTAATGACTACTAGGAAGTGGTTCTAGACAAAAAGACACAAATACAATGATTGTGGTAATGACTTCAAAAAGAACTACAAAATTTACACCAAATATGCATTGGGCCAATGATCAAATTATGTAAAGTATGGGTGACTTTGACGTATTTTCCCAGGTCATTAAGCATGTTCGTACAGGACATTAAAGTTGAAATTTATTGTGTTTATGAATAAGGCTGCTGATATGAAATGTACCACGAATGTGTATAATGTCTGGGAATTTGATATTGATATTAATATAGGTGACTTAACCTATTTGTACATTATCAAGGTCATAGGGATTTTATTTCAAGAACTGATACTCATTACATGAACATTACACAGAATTTTGTCTGTGTAATGTTCATGATATGGTATATAGATCTATACTATGGAAGGAGATGATGAGGCAATAATTATTCATTCTCTGACAAGGGATACCTACTTTGTGTAGAGTATAATTCAAGCCTGTTTTGCTGACTCAACAAATCAGACAGATTGGGTGCTTATATCTTGGTAGTGGCGTTTCCCGGCCCATGGTTACTATTAAACACGAATAGAAAAGTACCCGTGGGATTTCTTTTGGTGTTGTTAATTTAGATGTAGAGTGACCATGAAAGTGAAACTGGCATATTGGCTTATATCTTGGTAATGGTGGATCCTAGGCATACCGTTACTATTAAATATAGATAGGAAAGTACCTGTGGGGTTTCTTTTGGCATGGTTAATTTTGACTTTGAATGACCTAGATAGGTCAAACTGACATATTGGCTTATATCCTGGTGAAATTAAACTTTTGGTCACTTATTGGTAAGTGCAAATACAGTCCATGTAATAGAGCTGTAGAGTCTGCACATGCAGAAGCAGATTCCAGTCAGCAGAGCACAGGATCATCATGATCCTTTTTTTTTGCTAACTAGACTAGGCAGGGTTTGTAATATTTGGGTGGATGGCTTGTAGTAATCATTACTAGAGATGTGTAGTTAAAAGGTATATTCTCTGTGAATGTATTGAGATTCATTTATCAGATTCAGCAACTTTTTAAGTATTATTGCAATGTTTTGGTATTCATTTACACAGTGGTGACTCTGGTCTGTTTATTTGTTATATGCTGAGAATGAAACAAGCATTGTTTCTACTATACTCAGGAAAACTGTACTTAAAAAAAAAAATTAAAAAAAAAAATAAATAAAAAGATAAATTAACTGATTGGTTGATTGATTAAATAATTAATTAAAACAAAATGAAAAATAAATAAATGAGGGATTTCATTTCTCAATGCGTAAAATTGTTTAATACTGTGAATTGTCAATGCTGTCCTGTCATCTCTATCAAAATGAATGAACCTTGAAAAACTGGCCATCAGTGGTGCACTCTTTTGACCTGTGTGTTACCCACTCTGGGATAAATTGCAGATTAATCAACAGCTGGACCATACTTTATCTCTGGAAATGTAAGCATGCTGGTGCTAGAATGAAAGGTTTTCTTGCAAGGAATTTCAACCTGGAATCATTTTGATTTAGATGAAGACAACTTTTGTTATGCTTAGCACTGGAAGGGTTAAAGTTCCATAATGAAGCCTCCCTCTTACATTGGAGAGGGGGGGGGGGGAGAGGCTTATACAATTTGTACCATATATTTCAACATTTGGTTGTGAATGACCTGTACCATTGAAGCTGCCAGGGGTCCAAAACTGCATTCAAGAAAGATTTTTTTTGGCAACCAAAAGTGGGAGCACAGGCAAGGGGAGGCTTCCTTTGAGCAATAGCTTGTGATCAGAGATGTCTAGTTATGTCTTATTATTGCAGTTTTAGGTGTTGGTGTGTGGTTGTCCAGTATCACTAAATGATGGTTTTTAACTGCAGTATTCAATATCATGAGAGGATCATGATGAGTAGCATTTATGATCTGAACAAAGTGAGATTACGTGGCAGAGGCAGCAACCCACAAACATCAAGTAGGTTGCACAATGGAGAATTGCAGAGTTTTACATACATGTAAATGAATATTTATGGACTTCCCATAATAATGTATGAAATACATTTTCTCTGACAAAAACAAAACAGACACCCTGAAGTATATGTACTTTTTATAGTGTAAACATTCTCACGTCACATCTTGATTGCATGTTTAACACACAAAATATGATTAAATTTGACAACATGTGAACAGGTCTTCACTGCACTGAAAGGAAATGTGCTTCTGAGGTATCCTTACTCAAATTATTCAAGTCAAATAAAGAGGTCTACTTTACAGTGACACCTGTCTTGAAAGACCACCCTCACCACAACCACCCCAAGTGAGACCTCATTTTCAGAAACCTTGCTTGGTACATTTTATATGCATTTCTGACGAAAGATCACCTGTCTGGAGAGACCATATTCAACAGATCCCTGTGGATGGCCTTACAAGAGAGGTGCCACTATAACTGCAAGAGGGGTCTCTCTCAGTTTATCTATCAGTTAAGGAATACAGTTACCACCCAATGCACGTAAATACCTGGTAATCTACACACAATGGACAATTTTTTCTGGCATTAACCCTTTGCACTTAAACAGACCAAAACCAGCTGTTGGTCAAATGCCTGCTTCCATGTTTTTTATTTATTTCAGCATGAATAGAAAACTTGAATGAGAATTGTAAATAAGATCTATGAAAATAAACATCCTGGGTCATCAGATTTGCTTGTAGTAGATTGGGCAATAAATGTCCAAGCCATGCAGAAAAAAAAAAAATAATAAAACTGTTAACTCGGTCTTAATTTAGAGAGGAAATGGTTAAAAACAGAGCCACATTGTGCAATGTGTGTAAACACAAAAATACCAAATCTTACATTCTCTCCCACAAGACCACATTTCTTGGTTACAACAATGACCGGTTGATTGCTTACACTGTATGTTTTTAACCTGTTCTCTTGTTAGACAGTAACACAATATAAATGTATATGCACAGATATCAATACATGCTTGTGATAGGAGCCAAGGGCTGTCTTTTTTGTATGCATTTTTTTTTCTGAATCTGAGACAAAGTGAAAGAAAGACTATGCAATGACTGTCACAATGTGGCTTTATATATATATATATATATATATATATATATATATATACAATATAATATATATATATATATATATATATATATATATATATATATATATATATATATATATATATACTGTGAATTCATTTAATTTTGCTGTGTTCTTATTTTTGCTTATTTCGCTGATGCTTCAAAACCGTGAAAATAAGAACGCAGTGAAATAAATTTTTTTACATGGCATTTATATGAGTCATAGCAAAAATAGCGAATTTAAAGTTTCAGTCAAAGGTCCAGAATGCAAAAACCGTGAAAATTAATGCCCATGAAAATAAATGTATTCACAGTATACTGTCCAACTGTTTCCATTGTCATGAAAAGACATGAAGTTCAGAACTATGCCAGCAGGGGGAGTTTGAATGGCCCTCTTCATTGGATGTGTAATGAGTGAGTTACATTGTACAAAGGCCAACCAAGAGGAAGCCCCAAAATGATTATCAACAAGTGGAATATGGATAGCTGTCTCAGCTTGCCAAGGCCTTTGAGGGAACCTTTTTGTGTGTTGCCTCACTATGCTGACCCATGCTGTTAGAATATCACATAGAAGTGAGCCTCAGATATGAATCATTATTTGGGCAATGAGGCAATGGTGCTGTAAATTAATGACAAAATGCTGCATATCAGTTGTCAGTTTATTTTGCTGAGTCAAGGAAGGAGGGCTGTCATGATGGGACCAGATGAAAAAAAGGATCAAAACCTTTTCAATAACATTTGAAAGAGTGTCTGTGATACCAGTCATTATATTTCTTACTTTCACTGAAAGATGCCACAGTGAGCATCATAAACCTGTATTCTCACATACCCCAAGAAATATTTGATTATACGTATAAAATATGGCCAATGCAAGCTGTTTGCTTCTTCTTCTTCTTCTTTTTTTTTTTTTTTTTGATGATGTTGTATACAGTGGGACACAGTAGTCCCCCCCCCCTCCCAATGACAAGTTTGACCTCATCAATTTTATTGGCAAATCATTGGCTTCACAGCAAGAGAATACTAATAAAACACCTTACTCTCCACCAACCCGAGCACTGTGAAATATCTTTCTTACCATACGTGTATGTGGTGGTAGGGGGCCATAATATAATTATCTTCCAATCAGACACAAAATATATTTCTATCCAGCTTAACAAAATCAATACATGTACATTACTGTATTTAATTTGAGTCTTCCCAAAAGTTTGGAATGCACAGCTTGAGATATTGTACAGGTTTACTTTGTACATGCTCTTAATTTCTTCAGCTAGTCATTTGATGTTTTTACAGGTATTTAATATCCCAAACTTGATCATCCCATGTTGAGAGTATTTTAGAGTTTTTAATTTGGCATTATATTTGATTTTGCATTGTTTTAACCTGCTTCACAGAAGTGACAAAATCCAGAACATTCACATGATACTAACCCTTTCAGTGCCGAGTCAACAGCTTTCCTAAGTGTCTTTTGTGCACATTGCATCCTATAAGGTATGTAGAGGAAAACTGTTGACCCACAGCTGTTGTTTTCCATGGGTGTACACGCCTGACGGTGCTTGAATGAAAGCTCTTTATAGGAGAAACTGACATCTGGAATGTTCCAGCGCACTTTAAAAGAGCTTGGCTTTTATTGTGCTGAGCATTGAAAGAGCTCAGTACAAAGGGTGATTTGGAAAGTTAAAACCGAAAACCATATTTCATCGTAGTCACATTACCGAAACATTGTTACAACTTAACTGTGCCAGCAACAATGATGTCATGCATTGACATGCACATGAAATCAAATGTGCGCAGTGATGTTCAATTGTTCGTCACGTGACATGGTGTTGCTACAATCAGTGTGTAAACAACAATAGCACATCTGACCAGCATTGAATGTAGGCCTATAGGGTGTAATTTTTGCAGTCAATACCCAGTTTAACATAGAATAAATAGGATCTCACATGGGCAATGGGTAGGAACACTGTATTTCACCCCACACATATGAGATCCTCAATGTAGTCTCCTCTATTGATTCAGTCTTTGTACATAGTATAATGTACTTATGGCATCTCTTGCCACATTGACTGCACTCTACTGAAGAAATTGCTGCCCCAGTCCAACTTTGAGTTTGCCTGTGTAGCTGCCACTCAGACCTGATATGCCATGGTGGCTGTAAGGTTATATTCAAAGGCAAGGGAGTCTGTTAAGCAGGCAAGTAGTGTAGTGCGGCATCAGTGAGGCTTCTGCTACCACAGCAGAACAGACAGCATACCTCCTGCCCAGAGTAATAACACTGGTGCTGATGTCTGGACTCCTGTAACATCAAAGTGCACATCATCTCAAATAGGATAGCATTGTTAACAATATTCCTGTGACATCAAACTGCATATCATCTCAAATGGGATAGCATGCTTAACAATACTCCTGTAACACCAAAGTGCAGATCATCTCATATAGGATAGCATGATCAACAATATTCCTGTGACATCAAAATGCAGATCATCTCATCTGGGACAGCATGGTTAACAATACTGCTATGGCATGAAAATGCAAATCATCTCCTATGGGACAGTGTGGTTGGTTAACAATGCACTTGTAACATCAAAGGGCAGATCATCTCATATGGGATAGCACCGTGAACAATAACCCCCCCCCCCCCTAGCAGTAAAGTACAGATCATCTTAAATGGGAAAATAGTCTGCAACATCAACATGCAGATCATCTTATTGGGATGTTTTGGTTGAAAAAATGTTGACAATGAGATGATGTTACGAGTTGAGTAACTGGTCCTGAATCAGTAACCTAAAACCAAGCACGGCAAGGAAAAGTTAAAGTGACATTTTTACTGAGTTACTGTGAATGAAAGTTAAGTACCCAAAACTAATTACACTATTGACCTCTTCATGTTTGATAAAGATCACTTTGGTCCATGCAGATATGAGAGCCAAATGTATGTCATTCATCATGCTTTGTCAGGGTATTCATGTCATTTATCATCCAGACTCCATGCTGTGTCAGGGAAATACATGTCAGTTGTCATCCAGACTCCATGCTGTGTCAAAGAATGCATGTCATTTATCATCCAGACTCCATGCTGTGTCAGGGAAATACATGTCAGTTATCATCCAGACTCCATGCTGTGTCAAAGAATGCATATCATTTATCATCCAGACTCCATGCTGTGTCAAAGAATGCATGTCATTTATCATCCAGACTCCATGCTGTGTCAGGGAAATACATGTCGGTTATCATCCAAACTCCATGCTGTGTCAGGGAACACATGTCAGTTATCATCCAGACTCCATGCTGTGTCAGGGAATACATGTACGTCAGTTATAATCTAAACTTCGCACTCTGTCTGGGAATACTAGACTAAAAATGGTGGGATTTCATATGACATTTGTAGAAACCATGCCAAAGGTAAATGACAAACTGTAGCTTACCGTGACCTATGACCCCAGGAGTTGATGATATTGGCTCATTTTTGACAGCTGATTTTCCACTTTTAGGCTTGGGTTGACCTGAGCTAGTAACTTCAAGTGGCAGGAATGGGTTGGGTGGTGGTGGCTGCTGACCTGTATTAGCTTCAGGTTTAGCACTTGGTTTAGGTGGGGTCTGTGTTGTTGACTTTGTCATAGATGGGGTCTTTCTTATTACCTTTAGGGAGGTGGTGGGCAGAGTCTGTGGTATCGTAGAGGTAGTGGTAGGTGGGGCCTGTGTTGTTATCTCACTGGCAGTGATAGGTGGAGCCTGTGTTGTTGCTACAGGGGCAGTGGTAGGCAGGGCCGGTGTTGTGACCTCAGGGGTGGTAGTAGGCAGGGCCTGTGTTGTGGGTTTAGGGGTGGTAGTTGGCAGGGCCTGTGTTGTGGGTTTAGGAGTGGTAGTAGGCAGGGCCTTTGTTGTGGGTTTAGGAGTGGTAGTAGGCAGGGCCTTTGTTGTGGGTTTAGGAGTGGTAGTAGGCAGGGCCTTTGTTGTAGGTTTAGAAGTGGTAGTGGGCAGGGCCTGTGTTGTGGCGTCAGGTGTGGTGGTTGGCCTGGACTGTGTCGTGGCCTCAGGTGTGGTGGAAGGCAGGGCCTGTCTGGTATCCTGTGCTGTGGTAGCAGTGACTGCTGTAGGGTAGATGAGCTTGCACTGGCCTGTCAGCTGGTCTGTCACCTTTTCTGCCAGTGTCCTTCTGGCGTACAACTCTGTGGCATGACACTCACTCGACACAGTTACTATGCACGTCAGAATTTGCTGGATCTTACTGTGAACAAATCATGAATATGCTATTGTTATTTCATTTTGAATATTGGCTTTGCTTATTTACCAGTGTTTCAACAGTGATTTGGCAACTAGTAGAAACCTTTTGGCTCAGAAAACAAGTTTCCTGTACTTGGTGCCCACTGGAGATCTGGCTTTACATTTATAGCAGCTCATTTTGCCAGTTGGAGTGAACAACTTTCTTCAGATGTGTGACTTGTTCATTTTAATAGAGTCATCCATTATTTCTTTCTCAGTGGATACTAAGGATTTTCAGGATGAACACTGGATCATGATAGTGTTTATTCACAAAATTTTGTATGTTTCAGCTTCTTTGTACCAGATCTGCAATCTCCCCCTTCGTTGTAGTGACCATTTTTTGTAAAACTAAGTAACACGTTAGAGAGTGTTTAAAACAGTAACAGTGGACATTATATAGACAAAATAAACACCTGATACAATGCCACAAACCTTTCCTGGTCAGCATAAGACTTTAGTCAGTAGTGTTGGGCACAGGGTGCCCTACCTGTGACCAGGAAAGCTGTTGACCTGGGGCATGCCTTCATGATAAGTCTTATCTATAATTCTAATTATTTTTTTTTGTTGATATGAAATTTAAGTAAAAATTTAAAAGCATGCAGACACCAATTTACATCTGTGTGCTTTTGAACAGGAAAGGGTCAATTGATATGAACTTGTACAGTGTACAAATACATGTCCTTGGACACCTTGTCCCTCCTCTTGTCTTTTCAGCTGTGTCATAAGTGGGATAAACACTCATTTTCAATGGGGTAAAGTGTCATTTGATCCGGTCTTTTAAACCACCCCGAGGTCTGTAAATCAGGCAAGTATACACGTTATTCTGAAGGCCAGAGGAGGAGTGTGACTTACCTGCATTCCGTTGCTGAGGGTTTATTAGCGTCCTTGGCAGCTACAGCAGTTCTGGTAAGACGGTATATTCGGGGATAAGCTTTTGCTTTGTTGTCAGCACATTTATTTATTCTGTCCTGCAGTGTGACTGTGTCTTGGCAACCTGTGACAAAAGTAAAAAGAGACTATATCTCACCTTGAGGTGTGGCACATTCAAATTCAGTTTGAAGGGTGAAGTGTTTTCCGTTGAAACTCCTAAATTGGCATGTGTTCATATGTCCTTTGTTTCAATGTTATTGACCATTCTAACCCTACCGGTAATGAAAAACAATTTGAATGACAATTGTAGATTAAGACCGGTCAGCAAAACTGTTATAAAATCAATTTGGGCCTAATGTCCATCTGTCTGTCTGTCCAATAAACTTTTTATGTTTTCAACTTCTTTGTAACAAACATTGCATCGGAGGCTTGGATTTTGCAAATGGATGTTTCCCAGGTGGTTCTCCACCAAGTTTGTAAAAAGATTACGATGCAATAATTGTGCCATTTTTTATTAATTTTTCAGTTGATTTTTTTGAAAACATTCACAATTTCTTTTTCTCAAGAACTACTCTGCCAGTTACTTTGATAGTATGCACAGGGTCACCCAGGGTGATGTAGCTCACATTTTGGCCACCAGCTGGTGCTGATGTTTGTTTGTGTGTTTATTTTAGGAATCTTTGCGTGTTGAGGATATTTTCGACTTCTCCAGAATGGCTAAACAAAATTCTATGAAATTTTATCTGAATATTATTTGACTGAAGGTAAAAAAAGTTTATAAAAGTGATAGGGATATGTTATTCTATAAGTACTGCTGCTGTATTGCAATACATGTATAATCAAATAGGTTTTATAGAATATTTTGATTTTACACACAGATGTTTCCAAAGATAGGTCTCTGTCAGCTTTGTGAAGGAGATTATGCCTTGATTTTTCTATATATTATGCTTTTTAATTTATTTTGTGATAATTTTTTGCTTAGGAACTACGGAGCCAATTGCTTTGATATTGCATGGAGGGTCACTTGTGGTCATGTAGTTCACATTTTGGCCACCAGGTGGTGCTATGATTTTTAAAATTTGGTAATGAATTTGTATATGTTAAGGATATTTTCAACTTTGCCGTCTGCCAGAATGGCATAACAGAATCACATGAAATTTTATCAGAATATAATCCGACTAAAGATGATGCAGGTTGTGAAAATAATGAGATTATGTAACATTTTGAAAAAATTATGGGAGATCAAACTTTGCGAACACATGTCAGAAAGTGCCAGTGGTGTACAGGTATACAGCAATGTATAATGAAAGTATTGCAATACAGTAGTCCCTCCTTTGAAAGACCACTCCTTTGGGAGACCACCTCCTTTGAGAGACCACAGTTGTCAGGTCTTTCTGTAGTAGTTTTCATGTTATTTATACCTCCTTTGAGGGACCACTTGCTTTATGTGACCACCTTTTGGGTGGCACTAGGGGTGGTCTCTCAAAGGAGGGACTACTGTATTGTCAAAACTGTTTAATGCAATACTTTGTTTTTACCTATAGATGTTGCAGGTGGAGCTTCACCCAAATCACGAAGAGATGATGTTGCAGTGGTAATTTGTTCTCTGACAGGGGATGCATGTTACGCGTTTCATATAATTCAAGCTTTTTGCTGACTGGGTTTCTTTTGATGTTGGTAATTTTGACCTTGAGTGACCTTGATATTCTGAAGTTCACAGGACCACTTCAGTCTGTGCATCTAAGGTCAGATGAACACAGGACTATCACAGTCTTCATGTTGAAATTCATATGCAGAAGTGTCATCATGTGCCATTTTAATTATGGCCCACTAGTTTTGGCATTTTACCAGCACACATAGAAAATAGAAAAGTTGCAAGAACATCCCCTTATTTTATTTTGACTGATTTCAATATAGGAACCATGAGGCTTTTGCAAAAGGCAAATATGCCAAGCCTGGAACCTTCCAGGATCTAACATCCAGACATTGAAGTTTTGGAGGCAATGCAAAAATTACCCCGTCTTTCTTTGCCAACTTGCTTCTTACAGACAGTCATGAACATATTGAAAATACCATACCACTCAAACTGGAAAACAAATGTTCTAAAATCACTACGGTTGATAAAGTCTTTTGTGTATTAAAAGAATAAAATATATCCCCCCCCCCAAAAAAAATCAAAATGGCTATAATGTTACAGAGTTCAAAAGACTGATCAAAATATTAGATAGCTCAAAGGGATTTCGTATTGCACATTCTTATAGTCCTGCATAAGGTCTTTGACGAGTTTGAAGATGGGTGACCTTGACCCAATTCCGAAGGCCAGAGAGCCATTTTACTGAATTTGGCTTTCACACAATAAGTTGAAAAAGGTCTTTAACATAAACCTTTCTTATTGCACATGTTTTTAACCCTACATGAGGTCTGAGACAAGTTCGAAGATGGATCACCTTGACCCAAATCCCAATGTCACAGAGCGGGGGGGGGGGCATAGATCTAGCAATCTCTGATTCCGTTTTAATTCAGCATCAAATTGCTAATATTCTGTTTAACTGTAGCTGCTTTCATTAAAAAAACAAAAACTATACTTACAACTTTAACATCAGAATCTTGTTTGTACATTAATTCAAGATAGATCATTATCTTTAGATATGTGCAGATATCTCTTAAATCAATGTAATTTTTCATGTCCCTTTTTCTATGAATAAATTTAGTTTAAAAGCTTCACTTCTGTTCAAGAGCGTCATGTATTCACTTCTGCTGCTCTATCTGTGAGAATGTCTTAAGTTCCTCATCATGCTAATTGAACTAGCATCAACACAAACCACCTTCCACAGATGTAGCTCATTGCTCAGTACCATCTCTATGTCCACATATTTAACTATAAAAGCACATACATTTTCCAGTTATACACATGCACATTTAATTGACAAATGTACACGCAAACGGGTCTCTGTAATTCAGCAACACTGGTGATCTTTATATGAATATGAATATTTGTGTCCACTTGTATTTGAATAAATATTGTTTCAAAACATGTATTTTGGGTTTCTGAACCCTTTAGTGTCACTAAAGTTATCTCTTACATATCCCACTTTCCACTTTCTTTGTTGATTGGTCTTGAATAATACAGTGATACCTTCTAACAAAGGCCACTCAAAGGAAACACCCCCTGCCATTTTAAATCACTTTTGAACATAGTTTACAACACTTTGGTTATATGTACTACTCAAACAAACAAACAAAAAGAAAAACTGTCTCACAACCTTGACCTAAACAAGGTCAAATGTTTGCTCAAACACATTTGACCCTCTAAAGCAACACTGCTTGATGGCAGGCACCACTGTAGAAGTACCCTTTCAATCTTGGTCAATGGCGCTGATTTCTATAGGCCTTAGGCCTTGTTTACCTTTAGGTTTCATAATTGTCAACAGAACATTAGAGCTATTATGTTCATATTGCTGTACGTTAAAGTCCACTGTAAGGACTACATCAGGTTTGCAAATTGATGACTTTCATCCACTTCCTGTGGTCATGAGTGCCCCATCTAGTACTACATGTATCAACAGGGTGGTGAGGGCTAATATAATGACAGTAGGGGGGCATCTGTGTTTTACAAACATGTCTTGTTCAAACATTGAGATTAGATAAAGATTTGTATCTAATGTGTCTTGTAGCTAATGAGAGGCTCAGAATAACTTAAGGATATACGGCAAGTGAGCAGTGGGTTTAGCGACGAGGGACACTTTTTTAGATAACTTTCTAGATACACTTAAGAAGCCTCATAAAATATACATTTTTGGTAGTATACAACATAAGGAATAATTCTGTGGCACTGCAGTGGTATTAGTAGCTAAAATGTTTACACAGCAATTATAAAAGTGTCCAAAAGTTATCATTTTTTTTACACAAATTTAGAATCAACTACTACATTCTAATAGATTTTGATATCAAATTCAATTACATGTAGTGGTAAACTATAGAACACACTATAAATTCAAAAAGTTTGTCTCAAATTTTGGAATTTTTGTGTTGTTCCTTAGATACAGCTGTTTGCAGTTGAAAAGATGACACATCAAAGACAAGCTACCTTTGGCCAACTGTGATAATAAACGGAACCAAAATTGGAAAGTCTGACTTCAGTTTCCTGCAAATTTGAGGTCAATATATGCTGCGTATCCTTAAATCAGAGTCCCAATGAACAGAAACAAAATTATTTCAATCTGACAGACTAAGTGTTGCAAGCCCAGACCTTGTTGCCCAGTAAATAGTAGTTGCACTGAGTCTGTTTATGCAAGCAAGCAAGCAAATTCTATACCAGAATACCTTTATACTTAAAGTTAAAGCAATACATATAAGGGGAATAGGAATCTGCTGATATGTGCACGGCTATGTTTGTCATTGGTTATCTAATCTACCTGCATTTTCAAGAGGTGTTTCCACTTTGTTTACATTTTTCACTTCATACCTTTGCTCCATGCAATATGAAACCAGGGAGTCATGGAGCCCCCTTCCTTTGAAAGGAAACTTGTCTGGGAAACTCAAAGCAATAAGATTATTCCTCGGAATATGGAGCATATGCACTTGTGACCAAAATCTTGTGCAGCTACCATTTTGAACTTTATTATAGGAATATCAAATCTTTAATATCAAATTACAGGAGTTTGACTGATTAGCCTAGTTATGCATGGACAGAGTACTAAGAAAGATGGTGTTACCAGGCTGACTGCAGGTGAGGTTCAACATGGTTTGGACCTCAGTGCCATTCAAGGTCATGGCCAGTGGTGTGCTACTTGCACCACTGATTTGGCAGCCACTGGTATATTTGGTGACACAATCAACTGCTCCTTTCATATCCAACTTTTTCCACACACTGAAAGATAAAAGCGGACCTTAACATGAATTAAACAAATAATAAATAGAATTAAACCCTTCCTGGTCAGAGTATGACTGAGTCTACAGTTTTCCTTGGCGTGGGTTGGCCACGTTGCACCCAACCCATGCCTGGAAATCAAAGGGAAAGTTGACATGTCAACCTTTCACACTAGATAACAGAAAAACTAAGCCGAACGTAACAAATTGCGGGATCTTTTCTGAGCCAATATGTCCGGATTAAGAGGCAAATATAATTATGATTTTATCACAAATAATTAGTAGCTTTTCAACATTAATAGGGTTGATGGTTTCTAGTCAACTTTTGATTGTTTATTCAACAATTAATATCACAGACACTCAAACACAGGATATATAACTTTTTTGGAGCAAGATGATTACAAACATATGTGATTTGTTATCCTGATACAAATACATTTTGAGCTATCGTCGATTACAGTGGGATTTTTTTTTTTTTTTGGTTGTCTTAGTTGTCCTGAAAGGACAGTGCAGTTTACACCCAGGCACTTCTGGGCAATATGAGCAGAAAAGGTTTACAAAAAAAAAGGAAGAATGGTCAAGTTTACCGGTACATTTTCAGCACATCGATTTGTAACTGAAAGCATTAAACTGATGACTGAACAAAACAGTGATAAGGGCAAGAACTTACCAGGGATTAATTGACAGTTTGTTCCAATTTCAGTACAGCAAAGTCCAAGTGTTTGTTATATGGAGCGGACAAGTATTTTAACCAACCTGCATTTTACCTATGAGATGCAGTGGTGGAAATTGTAAATAACATTAATATTCTTGGGATTAGTACTGTAAATTGCTTTAATTTCGCTGTACTCCTATTTTCACTTATTTCACTGATGGCACAAAATCATGAAAATAAAAACACAGTGAAATAGTATTTTAATAATGTTTGAACAGGAATTATGTCCTAAACAGTGAAATTAAAACTACAGTGAAATGTCAAAAATACAAAAACTATGAATGTTTATACACGCAAAAATGAAGCAATTTACAGTATTTCCAATCTTCTGGCTAAATCCCACCTGGAATCTTATATTAATAATTGGAGTGTGTCTTTTGGTAATTTATTGGAAGGTGGTTTAAAATTTCTTGGGCTTGCACCTATGACAGTCCGTCAGCTTCATGAATTTCATCTCTCATGCCCCAGAATGCTTTCACCTGGTCAGGCACACTTTGTCTAAAGGCTCATGATCTGAATGCACATCAATGTGTTGGCCGTACACATACTGACTGAAGCATTCACGAGAGAAAACTGCTTCAAGGAGTGCCTTTTCCATCTGGAAGAAGTTCTGTTCAGCATCAGTTGGGGACCAAGATGCATAAGCCACTGGCTGTCTAACCTGAAGTAGATATGCCGCAAATCCTGATTTTGAAGCATCACATTGTCATGATTGTATTACTACAGACTTCTTGGCATCAAAGAATATCAGCACTGGAGCTTCAGTTAATGCTAGCTTAATCTTGTTGAATGCTTTGTTTTGGTCATGCAACCAGTGCCATTCTGTGCCCTCTTTCAGTAGGACCCACAGATCTGCTGACAGTGTGGATAGATTTGGCACAGGCCGTCCCAAGTTGGTCATCTTTCCTAAGAATTGTCTTAGCTCCTTTTTATTTGTTGGTTGTAGATATTTGGCAATTGCTTCTATTTTCTCTGGATCAGTTTTTAGTCCTTTGGCAGAAAATACATGTCCCAGGTAACAAACTTCATTGACATGAAACTGGAACCTTGTTAACATTGAACTTGATTGTATTTTTTCTGCTGCTATAATGATATCATCAAACAGAATACGTATGCCTTCTATGTCCCCAAATATCATGTCAGTTTTCTTTTGATATATCTGTGGCATGGAGTTGATGCCAAATGGACAACAGAGAAACCAGTATCTTCCAAATGGGTAATTGAATGTGTATAGCAGGGAACATTCATTAACCAGCTGCATTTGATAGAACCCATTTTTTTCATCGACAATGCTGAATACTTTTTTGCCACACAGTTTACTGAATAAGTCATTTACTCTAAGAATATTGTATTGTTTATGCGTGATGTAGACATTTAGATTCTTGGGGTCCAAACATAGCTGCAAACTTCTTGGGGTCCAAACATAGCTGCAAACTTCCATAGCCTTTTCCAACACCATTAAACTATTTACCCAGTCTGTGGGCTGATCTACCTTTGTGATCATACCTTCTGATTCCAAGTTCTGTGGGGTTTTTCTTAACTTCCCATGCAAATTCAGTATACTTTCCTTGGCTGATGTATCTTGGATCGCATTACTACATAATTGAATGTATTTGTGTCTTTTTGTGCAGAACCACTTCCTATTAGTCATTACCCTATTCCACAGTCCGAACTCTTTACTCTCCATAAGCTAACCTGTAATTGTTTAACCTATATACATATGGAATTACTATTGTCCATATTGCACACATTCCTCTGTAGAATTTTGACATAGGCTGTATAAGCCCAAATGAATTAAAGGGTTTTCAGCGGTTAACTACTCAGAACATGTTTTGGAGCCTATATCCATGAATAGGACACTTGTTCCTGGCATTTTTGCCAGTGTCATAAACACCTCACTGAACATGTGTTCTTTGAGGAAGCTTTGTTGGTCAGCACAGACAATCATTGGTTCTTAGTGTTAACTCCATGTATTTTAAGCACAAGGTCCATTTTGATAAAAGCTGTAAGACCAGGCAGTTGTGGGGAGCAGATGTCAACAGTTAACCATATGGTTACATACCTGGACTGCTCTGTACCAGGCCTTAACAGTGTAGACCTTGCCAATGTGTCAACTTGTAAGTTCAACTCACCAATAAACAAGTTTTATCAAGTATTTGTGTTGGCAGGGCCTGCACAAGCCCCTTCAAAGCCAGTGGCGGTGTCACTGGAGTTGCCTCCCTGATCATGTTGTCGTCCATGTAGATTTTTGTAGTGTGGATCGTTTGGTGGACCACTTTTTCTACACATACAGTACCGATTTCGCATATGGGTCCCTTTTGCTAGCACGCCATTTTCGCATTGCGCACCACATTTGAGCGTGCTCAGTTGCGAGCTTTTTTGTCTGGATGTGCCATCGCAAATAGCACGCCAATTTCTTGCGCTCAAATTTCTGGCACGCCAAATAGCCGCGCGAGTTGCGTTTTATCTACGCGAATTGCGTGAACAGGCACTTCGCCTCGACTGGGCATAGCGTGCCAGCAGCAAGCCTCGCTCGCTATCTTTGTTTCCCCTCCGCTTCAGGTCTCGTTTCTTGTCACGTGACCTTCGCAACAGACCCATTTTTTTGTTTTGTTGTTTTTTTTTGCACAATACGCGATGAGTGGTAAAACTAAAAGTGCCGTAACTTTATTTCTGCATTTCATGCAAACTGATCACATGACTTTTGTTGAGTAAGACATTCTCTACATTTCTATGTGGTTTCGTTGTCAATTTAAAAAAAAAACTCGTGTCCTACACCCTAACAAAATGAATATAGGCCTATCGATCTCAATCACGAATTGATCAAAACGGCCAAGTCTGTGTCACAGTCACCCACAGAAATTAATTTTCTTGATGTCAAAATCCGCCTTACTTACGACGTGCTCTACCACGATCTACCAAAAGCCGGCTGACGGTCATACGTATTTACAATACCAGTCAGCGCATCCTAGACACTGTAAAAAATCACTACCTTACAGTCAAGCTATTAGGATAAGGAGAATTGCTCAAACCTTCATTGATTTCGACAGACAGGCCTCAATTTTCAAGGGACATTTCTCACACTGTGGCTACCCAAACCATTTAATTGATGAAGCCATAAGCCGGGCAAGGAATTTAGAGAGAGAACAACTATTAAATTACGCAACTCGCGACAGGAATGAATCTGGTCTAAAAATAATCACGACATACAATCCACAAAACCCCATCGGCATTCTGGAAATCAAAGCTAATTGGGACATTCTCAACACCAATCCCGCAACCAGAGGATTATATAACAGTAGCTTCTCCATAGCTTATCGCCGACCTAAAAATCTATGGGATTTCCTGGTCCATTCAGATATTAAAAAAGACAAAGCCACACCAGGGAGTTCACCCTGTAATACTACGTGCGTAACCTGCGCCTTTATGGACACCACGAAAACTTTTAGATCTCATTCGACCAAAATTACTTGTCACATCAGGCAAGAGATAAATTGTCAGTCCCACAGCATCATTTATTTACTATATTGTAATAAATGCCAGGTCCAGTATATAGGCCAAACATCGCAAACCTTAAACAAAAGAATTCAGCAACACTGGTCGGACATTGCAAACAAAAAAGATACGTCAATTAGCAATCATTTTAATGGTCCTAATTATGACGTCACAAACCTAAGAGTCATAGGGATCGATAAGCCACGAATTAACTACACGTCATTCCGCCTAGCAACTGAAAGCATCCTCATAAGTGAAATGAGCACAATCGCCCCGATAGGCCTAAACAACAAGGAATAACAGTACATTAGCCAGGTCAACAGCAACCATGATTCTAACCTGCCATATATGCTTTAAGAATTATAAGCACGCAGCATCACTAAGGCGACATATCAGAACACATGATAACCACATTCCAAGGTATACTTGCCCGGAGTGTATGACCAATTTTGGACGGATGGACAACTTCCAACGGCACTTAATGAAATGTCATCCAGGCCAAGAATTTAAACCAATTCGCTTTAACCCCATAGCGGCCGCGAAAAAGCCAATTCTATAAAGCTGGGAAGTCACAGGTATCAGAACATCTAAGTCGCCCAAACAAGCCCCCATAACAACCAGAGTTTGGCAGGGAAGGGAAATCTATCAACAGAAGAGCACACGACAGGAAGAAGATCTAAGCATGACAATCTCGGGATCCGACTCAAGATCCACAGTATGCCAGGACGAGAACAAAGACACAACAACAGCCGAATTACAAGATGTGGAACGTAGGATCGAAGATCAGTTAGAAATCATCAAAGGACTACTCATAAAAATTAATAAGGACATAATACTTCGGGAGGACTTATACTTATCAGATGACACTGATAGCAATTAGATTGACAACTCATTTGGGACTCAGTGAAAAATCAATGATAATTTCAGTTTAATATATTAGATTAATCAGCTTAATTTGAGGGTAATGGACAAAAAACAAACTCAGTGATATAATGTGTAAAAATACTTTATTAATGACGTCATAAAGCCCTACCATACTATATCTAATTGACCCCAGAACATACAAGGTCAAATCTATTTTAGACTGAAAGCAGGGAGCCTCTTTATTAATATACATGTGATGATAAAGTCAACACTCCGAAAGCCTCTTTCCCCCTGAGGAAGACCCCAGAGGGGGTCGAAACGTTGGGGAGGCTTTCCTGTATTATATATTTTTGCAACTCTCTCGTTCTGGTTGGTTTCTTCCTCACTTTTTCACAGTCACTGTGTGAATCAATTGCATGGGTACCGGCTCCTTGGTTAGCGTCACGGACGATGGTTCCTCTTTAATTTTTCTTAAGATCGGTCGTGTGTAAATGTTGTCATTGAATTATAGCGGTAGAGTTTGTTGCTGCAGTAAAAGGTCGATAAACACACTTTATCGCAGTCACTGATAAACTGTGAACATGATCATCACATGCGGCAGCGGTATTTTCACCCCAGCCATGTTTACCTGCGGCTGGCGTATTTTACTCTCTTTCCGTGAAAAAAATGGACCGTCTGCTCTATTGTACGCAAAGACTGGTAGTATGTAATCATTCTGACCAGTTTACAGAGTTAAATTTTGTTTCTTGCTTTCATAAATTGTTCGTAATCGCCACTTGTGTTCACACAAATGTCGCCCATCTTTCACAAGCAAGACTTCACAACACGAGGTAGCGAGTAGTCCCGAACGAATCAACAGTTGAAAAACGACACATTTGATTGGACAGCGAACACCATGTGATCGATTCCGGCCCCCTGACTGACCTAGAATATTCCGGAGACTCGTCTTCGGTAGTTTGCAACTAAAATGACATTTGAAATAGAGGCAGTTTTGGCGGGGTTTCCCCTAAAATACTTTAGTTTCAGCCAATGGGAGAGCTTTCTTAAAATAGACTAGGTGTTCCGCATTCTAACAATATGAAGATCATGGCGGGTAGACGAAAAAAAAGATCGAGACAGCGACGGTGAAATCACCCTGCGTGGCAGTTTTCCAAAGTTACATCATTCAAATTGTCGCAAACAACGGCCCGATCATTAATTTAAATCATTGTAGAAGGAAAATATTCATTTTTAACGCAAAATCGAAATAGCCATCGACAAGAACTGACGTTTCTCTACAATAAAACGTGTGCGCTTGCATGTAAATAAACAACACCAGGAATATGAGATGGCCTTTAATCAGCCACTTCAAAAGTTTGATTGACATGCTGTTCTAGTAGGCGAGTTCTAGTACACTGGGAATTTGACGTGCTGAGAGTTAAAGGTTGGTCCTACAAGAAAATAAACTAATTTGAAGAACAGCTCCTCACAAAAAAACATCTCTCCTCTCAATGTCTCATGACATAGGATCCATGCATCAAGATCACAAACATGGGCGCATATTCATTTAGATTATGCTATATGGTGGATATTCTTAGTGCAAAAATCTCGTTTGTTCTCTCGGTGGTACGCTTCGCGGAAAGTGCTGTCAGTGCAGTCGAAAACGCGAGCGTGCGAAGCCAGAAAAAATTTGCGCATGTGACTGGTCGAGACCACAAACATTTCAAGCGTGCTACATGCGAAGTAAGCGTGCTCATTTTGCTCGCACGACGAACTGGCGTGCCAGAAATTTGCGCACAACTCAGTTTTCGCATCTGGCTGGTCGCATCTGATTGTGGCCGGCGAGAATTTCTGGCATGCCAGATTATTTGCTAGCATGGAGTGTTACGAATGCGAAATCGGGACTGTATAAATGAAGCGATTTTTATTCTCACACTGACCACAATTATTACCGTATGTGGGACATTCTTTCAAGCTGTGTTTGGTTCGACAGTTTTGGCACTGAAATTGGCACCCTTGGCTGTGTTGTTTTTTTAGTGGGTCCTCTACATGCCCCATTACTCCCCAGATGTGAAAACGAGTGTCTTTTCTTCACCTGCTGGCTGTGATGAACAGCATGCCTGCTCACATCATCTCCTTGAATTGCCTTCAATTGTGCATTAACCATGTTTTCTCTAATGGGAGATATCAACATCCTGACATTCCAAATGTGTCTGTACCTTCTCATCCACCAGGCCAAAGATTAGTCTGTGGCGTACCATTTCATCCTGCAAAGACTCAGTCAATGGTTTTAGCTCTGCTGAGCTTATAGCATGGCTTATGTCTGTCCAGCTGTCATTCTGTCTGTCTGTCTGCCCGGCCGTAAACTTTTGGGTTGTAAGCGTGATAACTTAAAAAGTTTTGATGACAGTCCAATATAACTTTCAGGACTTATAGAGTGTATGAAAATCTATATTCCTTTTAATATTGGTGGCACCACATACAATATTATGTAATATAGGGGTGAAAACGTTAAAATCTTGTGAACACTCTAGCATCTTTAATTTGTTGTGGATCTTCACCAAATTTGGTGGGATTATGCAGGTGGTCCAAGTCTAAGTTAGTAATGATACTAGTGCGCCACCTATAATTTGATGGAAATTATCAGGTAAAAGGTGTTTTAAGATATAAAGTTCCATATTTGGAAGAGAAATTGGATTAGACTTGTCAAATTTATAGGATTTATAGAGCATGTCCAATGCTAGAATGTTATATAATATCAGTGACCTTGACGTATTTTTGTTAGGTCACCATGTCTGTAAAGTTGAAAGAGGTGATTTTGTAATTGCAGTGTGTAGCTTGGACATCAGTGACAATGTGAGGACAGCACCAGGCCCATGAGCCTCTTGTATTACATAATCTGGGTGACCATGATCTTTTGTCTCAAGGTTACTGGGGGCATAAAATGAAGGACTCACTGATTGTTGTCTTGGCACATGCAACAATATCCATCACAGGAATTGCACAAATAAGCTATATGGCTATATGATTACATGTGGAGCAAAGTGCCATCTTGTGGACAAATGAGACACTGAAATCACACAAGCTTAACATGTTCAGAAGTCACTTGAGGACTCACAACTTTGAAATGAAGATGTAGGTGCAATATAACCATGGTACCACAGAGCATTAGGTCCATGGGCCTCTTGTTCCCCATTCATTTTAGTTCTGTGACAAATTGATCTATGGTCTCTCCCTTGTTTTGTTTTTGTCTGCCAGAATTTAAGCTGTTTAATAAGGGGGAAATACTGTTATCTTCAAATTTCTGCAGCATGTTTTTGTTGTCTTTAGTATCAGCCTCCTTGTCATATTTAATGGAATTATAAACATCAAGAGCATCTTGGCCCAAGCAGTGTATCACAAGATGATATGACAGTACCTGATCTGTGCCAAGGAAAGCCTTAATTCCCTATTCTATCAAATATGGACCATACACACAGAGGTTTGGGGCCAATCTTTATTGAGGTATTGTCACGGCCAAAGCTGTCGCCATGGCATAAAAGTACATTTAAAACGCCTGTGACAATACACATTCCCCCCAACAAAGCTAAAAACCAAGTACCGCTACTAAGATATACACTGTCCTTGTTGGCAAGTGAATAAATGCAAATTAAACCTCAGTATAATCCAAGCAAACTAATACGATGTTGCATCTGCGACCGCTACCTTCAAACTGATGCTACTTTCAAACTAACCGCTACAGGAGCCGCTAGTTCTAATTTGCAGTCTCGAGTCACATGTGTGACTCGCTGTCACGTGACTCACCAGCCTCGCCTGCGATTCCCGCTGAAGCCATTGCTGGCCACGGGAATTAAACTAAAATTAACCCATTAATTATTGCCATTGACTCAGTTTTATTTGGACAAGCAAAGGGTTAAAAATTAAGGAATGTTCGCACTTGAAAAATAAAAGGTAATTTGTACAAGTACAAGGAATTTGAATCTAGGATTATTATTGGGATGAGCACAACTTTCCTTGTGATTAATGAACACTGCAAGAGGTCATTATTGACGGTGTTGTGTGGGTGGTGTGATGCGGGTGTGTGTGTGGTATGGCTTTTTCACTGTTAGTAATTTGAAAAAAAAGAAAAAAGGCGTTGACTTACTGGCAAAGTGACGCAGTGTTCACAGATGGTTGTGCCAGGCTGGTCATAGCCTTCAGCATGAGGCTTTGGAGCTGTTGACTCTGTTGAGCAGTGGTCAGGGATGAAGGCAGTGTTCTCTGGAGGGTAGTCGTCAGGTCCTTCATGCACTTGCCACCTTCATCCAGGTTACAGATGGGACCTGGTCAGGACACCATGCAACATATTTAACATACTCACTTCAAGGTAACACAAGCATTTTTATTGGTATATGATCCTCCTCCCCCCCCCCCCAAAGAGGAGCATAGATTTAACACTTTCTGTGTATGTGCCTGTGTCGGCCTGTGACACATTGTGTCTAAGCTGTAGTTCTGTTTTCCTTGGAGTTAAGATGGGAGGACTCATCTTGCTCCTTGCAATTTAAATTTGTCTCATGACACAGTTTGTAAAATGTGTTATATCTATGATTAAATTATTCAAAATACAATGGTGCCCCACTTATCGGTCCTCTGGATGAGAAGTTGCCCTTTTACAGAGGCAATCTCCGTGCAGTAGCTGTAATATTTTTATTTTATTTCCCCCCTTAAGAAAGCAATCCCTCTCATAAAGTCATAGCTCTGGTGCACTTGAGACGGCATCATAAGAGGAGAGCCACTATATACTTAATTGATTGATTGATTTTTTATTTATTTATTTATCTATCTGTCTGTCTGTCTGTCTGTCTGTCTGTCTGTCTGTCTGTCTGTCTGTCTGTCTGTCTGTCTGTCTGTCTATCTAATTTATGAAAGAGTGTGGGAAGGAAAAATAAGCACCTTGGTATTTTGACTCGTACACTTTGCCATTGACAGTGAGCTTGCAGCCACTGTCTTGTGTGGATTGGAACAACAGGGACAATACATTCTGAATGACATACTTCTCGGTTGATGGGCATCCTTTTCCTGCAGTCCATGCACAGTCTGCTACCTTCTGCACCTCACTGGAAAAAAAAAATAGGATAGAAGACAGTGGGCAGTGTGGATATGACTGTATTATTGTACTTTAAAAAAAAAAAATTATTCAGACTCAGCCAGATTATATGTCTCTAAACAAAGTCTGACATACGTAGGGTTGCATATGGGTGAGCAAGACCTCATTGTCAAGGTCATAGTAACATGAGAAAGATTTGACAAAAGTTTATTGAAATTAGTTAAGTTATGTGGGACAGTCTTTGCTGTGGAATGTAGATGAGGGACCTCACTTTGAAGGCCCCATTTAGGCACATGAAGCAGGTTTCTCTGTGCCATAAGCTAAGGAGGATTTGCCAAAAAAGTTGGAACAATTTTGGTTAGATCATGCATGTGACATTAAGATTATTTCAAACAAGAACTTGGCCAAAGTTGATCAAATGTGGCAACAACATATGCTTTATAGTCAACCTTTCATTCTCAAGGTCACAAGGCCTACTAAAGGAAGCCATTATCTGCTGTGACACAAGATGGACTGCTTATTGGGGGTGGGGGGGTGGGGAGATGAATGATGGGCAAATGTTATTTTCTCCCGCAAAGTCAGACCTCAGTTTTCCATGCTTCTGATTTCTCAAACCAGAATGCTACGCTGCCAGCCCTCACAAGCTGTCCTTGGTGTATTGATACCACAATGCACCTGGGCAGTACCAAAATAATCGAGTCAGTTCCTGGAGGGATAGAGCAAAGTCTTCCGGGAGTTATCACAGTTGATCCTGAAATTGATATTGTAAGGATCAAGGTTTTACTGCAAATTGTTTGGCCTATAGCAGAGGTAAACATCTTGAATTATTCCATACTCAGTGATAGTTTTTCACCTAGCTTTAGCAGCATTAAGTGACAATTGCACAGTTAATTTAAATTCCTAAATAAAAAAGGTTTCGTTCAAACACATGTAATCTTAGTCAGTGGTTTCTGCCAGGCAAGCCCCATTATAGCTGCAGCACTGGCAGCTGAAGCATGATGCCTAGAAATACAAAAGAAAAAAAAAACACTATCTAGGGCCCATGGTGGCTGGGGTGAATTAATTCATACTTAATTTTTGTTCCACATTTTCGATATTGTCTACCATATGTGTTGAGAATTGTGGCTACCTACTCGCATATTTTTAATATGTTGACTTTTGACAGGTCCAGCTTGGTAACACAGTTGTTCATATTCTGCAGTTTCTTGGCAGCATCAGTACAGCCTAAAATAAAAAGTAGTGAGGTAACAAAACAACAACAACAAAACAGTATCCTATATTAAGCAAAACCAAGGGTCTGGTAAGATTAGGAATTGGCCCAGAGGACCACTGTATAATGGCTTCACTATTATCACAGGTAGATATTCTCTAGTATGTAAAAAAGTACATCTGGATGCACAGCATGTCTCCATCAGTAAGCAGAAATATTAATTGTCAATATGTAACAAGTCAGAATTTCTAAACATTGAACCAGGAGCATCTTAATCAAGTAAAACTCCATATATATATGTGTGTGTGTGTGTGTGTGTGTGTGTATGTGTGTATATATATATGTGTGTGTGTGTGTATATATATGTATGTATATATAAACATATATGTATATACATACATATATATAAATATATATGTATATATATGTATGTATATATACATATATGTATATATACATGTATGTGTGTATATATATATGTATGTATATATATATGTCTATATACATATATATGTACATATGTATGTACATACATGCATGTATGCATACATGCATACATACATACATACATACATACATACATACATACATACATACATACATACATACATACATACATACATGAGAGAGAGAGAGTGAGTGTGTGTGTCATGGCCAGACTTACCTGGCTGGCAGAATTGGTCAATAGACTGTATATTCTGTCTGAAGTTGTTGATGGTGTTCAAGCCACTCTGCCTGATGTTTGGGTCACAGGGTTCAACCAGTGTCTGACAGCGATCCAGAATTGTCAGCAGAGAAGCTTTCATCCTGAAATCATCAATACAAGTTTTTTATAAATGGCTTTTTGCTGGGTGTTTTAACCCTTTTCTTATTTGAATTAAGACTGAGTCAACAACTTTCCTTGGCATGGGTCAGGCAGGTTTGACATATAATACCAAGGAAAGCTTTCGACCTGGGTGCTATTATCATAATATGTCTCAGCAGCAATTGGTAGCAAAATGTTTGACATTACTGTTGAAATGAGTGTAAAACATTACAGCAGACAGAATATGACCACCAGCCAGTTTTGGCTAATTGAAGGGGGTGAAAGATTAACACAGGACAACCTCATTGACTAGTTAAGGATAAGTGTTATGATCAGGCTTCGCAGTTTGACATGTCATGCTACTAAGCTTCCCCCCAGAAGTGGGCATTTACGGTGGTTTCCTTTCTGCGACCTTCGGCATTGATCTACCGTAGTTCCCCATAGTTAATGCACACATTTAGTGCCAAATTTATTTGCATAATGTTATGGTGCACGTTATCCACAGGCACAGAGGTCTAGAGCATTTTTTCAGCCTCATATTTGCCAGTTTCCAATCGTCATAGTTTGCGGTGAATGGGCAATTGGGCAATAATGATGCGTTCATCAAAACAGTCCTCAAAAACACTGAGGACTACCGTATTTTGTCACAAAATGTATACAAATACATACTTTCCTCATAATCTTTTTTAACAAACCATAGCTTATAAACAACTTTACTATGATCGTTTCTTTGTGTTTAAACTTAAGTTGGTTGTCTACAACGTACAAGTGACTGAGCCACCATTTTTGCACACCAGATGACGATACCATATACCATATTACCGACACATCGAAACCTTCAAGAAATTTACCCAAGCTTTCTGTTTGGCCCGGTTACAACTTTAACTGTTTTTGGTTTTTTTTTCTCTCTTTTTTTTTTTAATCTATTTTTTAGCATAAATTGATGGATTTACAGTAGTCAGTAGATATGATTGAAAGTGGATGCGTTGGAGATGCGTGTTGTGTGACTGTGAAAGTACTAATGATGATCTCCACTTGCTAAGCACTGTGTTTCCTGGGCTTTTCCCTTGCAGAAGTTTGTTGTGGACCGTAATAAAGAGTTGTTATTTTTTAGGAAAACATTAATTATTTTATTAACATTGATTGACTGAACACCCATTTTTTTCAAATCTGGTTTTGGGGCCGATGTATGCTTTACGTATGCTTGGCCTTTGTTCTAATGTATTTTTGACCTATGTATTGTATACAGACACTGGCATTTTCCAACGTTACACTGACCAAAATTGTCCCTGTGGGTCATGCAGATTTTTGTCTGGCTTTGATATCTTCAGATCAATGTAAAGCAAACTGACAGATTTCCCTTACTGGCCTCCATATATTGTTTTCCTTTGGCAGCCAGGGGTTACCGCAACAAAGTTGTCAATCCTCCTAATGAGCCTGCCGTATAAGGCATAACCAATCAGTGGGCCAGTTATGAAACCACGCTTATGACAGCACATGCTGAGTCTGATACAGAGCTCAGAATTTCCTGAACAAAAACTTCATAAATCACACTCTTTTCAAGTATGATTAATCAACAATCTCTTAGTAGTCAAGAACAAACAATGCTTATGTATTATAGAGTTGTCAAACTGAAAAAACTGCGAATAAGTGCCTGTAATCCCTTCAAAGACGACTTGACCGTTGAACTCATTTTTCAAACAACTATTTTCATAACAACATCCCAAACTATTTTGTTTTCATCTTCCACAGTTTTTCATGAAAAAAACATCTAGTTTTTGCCAGTATCATCCTAAAGAGTTGAACTAAAAAAGCAGGTCTCAGATTTGTTGTGTGAGGGCTGGTTCTTTTACAGTACTTGAGAAAAGTTGAAATCCTTTGATGTGAAAAGGAGTGTCATCACTTTAACTTGAGACCACTACAGCTCATTAATGGAGCAAAACACAGGAAAAACAAAACATACTTTTGAGGATAGGTGTTAGAACATTATTTTTTCATGTAGTACCATAAGGGATAGTACAACATTATCATCATTTTTGAATTAGTACTTAGGGTACTAAACTGCATGACCCCCCTCCCTCCCCCCAAATTAGTACTTTAAAAATGATGATTTTCCCCCAAATCATAGCAAAATTGCACAAAACAGGCCAAAAATTGACCATCATTTTCCATATCCTGTGAAAGTGTACAGACCCATTTAACCCCCTCCCCCCTTAAGTAATGTAAGTACTAATTCAAAAATGATGAAAATGTTGAACCATCCCTAACTGAAAAAGTTGAATCAACATTTAAAAAAAAAATGCTATCTTTGCATAATTGCTGCATAAACACATAACAAATTATGTAGCGGACAATAGTGTCATTTGATTCCACGGCAAGTTTACTTTTCAGAAATGTATACTTTATGGGGGTAAATATGAGCTATAATTTGTTTGTTTGAGATTTTGTAGAAGAAGTACCTAACCCTGAGCTTATCCTTAAGGGAAACAAGCATTTTTTGACAGGAGCAGCAGAAGTGCAGGCAAAAAGATTGGAGCTACTGAAGCATTGAAAAAACTTGGAAGTGTATTGCAGGACATGTCAGAGCTGTTTCTACAGGAATTGGTAAAGTGTTTTATACAAGATTTATGTCATTGTTGTAGAGTCACTGTGATTGCAGTTGCTTCAAGTATACAATGTTTGAACACTTTCTTTGCAGAAGGAATGTTGATGCTCTGTCAACTTGGATCATTGAAGTTGTTTCTGGAGGGATGGTTGATACTGGTTATAGAGGGACTAAGGAAGCTGGTTGCAGAGGGATTGTTGAAGCTGTTTGTAGAGGGATTGTTGGAGGTGTTTGTAGAGGGGTGATTTAAGCTGTTACATATCAATTGTTGAAGCTGTTTGTAGAGGGATTGTTGAATATGTTTGTAGAATGAGGGACGAAGCTGTCCGCAGAGTGAATTATGAAGCTGGTTGTAGAGGGATTGTTGAAGCTGTTTGAGGATTGTTGAAACTGGTTACAGAGGGGTTAATAAAGCTGTTACAGAGGGATTGTTGAAGCTGTTTGTTGTGGGATTGTTGGAGGTGTTTGTAGAGGGAGTGATGCGGCTGTTTATAAAGGGATTATTGAAGCTATTTGTAGATGTGTATTTTGAAGCTGTTTTTTGAGGCATTGTTGAATCACTTTTGGAAGAGTCTACCAGTCTTTTGGAGCAGAGTTGTAGGATCAGTGTTTGTGGGATATGAGGTCCCCTTCAGAAGAATTACAGGCATACTTAGGAGAGTTGACATACCCCTTTCCTTTGACAATGTAATCAGTTCTGCTCCAGGACACAGAGTGATGGTGATATGTTTTGAAGCATGTGGATATTTTTTGACTATGGAACATGCTGTGCTCCACAGGTAGATGCTTTCTCCCTGCATTACTCTCTTAAAGTCTACATGGTGTGCACTAATGTGGACTTTGAGAAAGTAAAAGTCTGAGGAGTATAATGAGTTGCCTGTTGTGTGACATAGCAAAGAGAAAGTTCAATTTGACTACGTTTTTGAATGAAATAGCATCTGATTGCATTCCACACAAAGAAGTAACCATCAGACCTCATGATAAACCATTCATGACAAGTGTATTTAGGCACCATATGAGAGTGAGGGACCGTGCGTACAAAAAAGCAAAAAAATCTGGTGGTGAGCTTGACTGCAATTACTATCACCGGTTGAGAAACGAAGTTGTTGCTATGGTGAGAAAGGCCAAACTAGATTATTATGGTAAAGTTTAAGCTATTTTAAGTAATAAATTGACTGAAACTAAAAAATGGTGGCAAACCTTAAAAACTGTTTGTGGTTGGAACAATAAACCACCTATACCTTCTATCATAGAAAATGGATCTATTCTTTTGAACCCTGTTGATAAGGCTGATGCACTTAATAATTACTTTGCTTCCCAGTGGGTAACTGATGATCCTTCTTCAAAATTACCAGACCTTCACATGAAAACTGAAGAGAGACTTGAAAATATTGTAATAGAGGAGCATGAGGTTTATGATCTGTTAAGAAAGTTGAAAATCTGTGAAACGGGGGGCCCTGATGGTCTTCCAAATAAAGTATTGCGTCTTTTTGCACCATACATTTACGCTCCTCTCACCAGACTATTTAACTTATCTCTAAATACTTTGACTTTTCCAAATCCATGGAAAGAAGCGAACGTCTGTGCAATTTTTTAAAAAGATGATCCCCAATGCTCGAAAAACTATAGACCTGTTTCTCTTCTTTGCTCAATGTCCAAAGTGTTTGAGAACTGCATATTCAAAAGGTTATACAACTTTCTTTCTTCTAATGATCTGTTGACTCACTGTAATTCAGGGTTCAAAAAACTAGATTCGACTGTATATCAACTTATTAGTATAGTCCACAAATTATGCAAAGCTATTGATCAAGGTAAAGTAAGAATGGTCTTTCTGGATGTATCAAAAGCCTTTGACCGTGTATGGCATCGTGGTCTACTACATAAATTACGTGAATTTAGAGTCTGCGACCCTTTTTTTGTCATGGGTTAAATCATATTTAAGCTTCAGGAAGCAAAGGGTAGTACTTGAAGGTTGTTCCTCTCACTGGGTAACAATAGAATCTGGTGTCCCTCAAGGAAGTGTTCTGGGGCCGTTGCTGTTTCTTGTTTTTATAAACGATCTAGTCGATGATTTAACTTGTAAAGCTTATCTATTTGCTGATGACACAACTTTATTTGAAATTGTTAACACACCTGAAGAAACGACTATCAGTCTGAACGAAAACTTATCTGTTGTACAAGAAAGGGGTAAGAAATTAAAAGTTGTTTTTAACCCAAGTAAAACAAAAGAAATGATTGTCTCTGTTTAAAAAAACGAAACTGGCTGACGACCCTTTGATATTTTTGAACGAACCTGTAAAACGCATTCATGAGCACAAACATCTTGGTGTAATTCTCTCTGCAAACTTATCCTGGGACAGTCACATTAATTATACTTGTAGCAAGGCATCGTCACGTTTGGGTTGCATCAGATATTGTTCTCCTTTATTACCATGCAATGCATTAGAAAGTATGTATACTTCATTTATTCGGCCCATCCTTGAATATGCTGTACCTATTTTTGACAACTGCTCCCAGAAAGGTAAGAAACAATTAGAGTCTGTCCAATGCAAAGCATCTTTGTATGTATCTGGTGCGATGAAAACATCTAGCCAATTCAAAATTTCAAATTGTTTGGGGTGGGCGAGTCTGGAATATAGACGGAAATTTATCAAGCTTATTGTGTATTATAAAATTGTTACTGGCACATGCCATCAACACCTTCAAGACTTGATTCCTGTACATAACGCAGATAGAGTTAATTACCCACTGAGAAACATAAATGATTGCACATTAGTGCACTCGCGTAAATTGAGATTTAAGAATTCTTTCTTTCCATCAACCACTCGCCTGTGGAATACACTTCCACTTCAAGTAAGGAATGCTCCATCTTTAAGTACTTTTAAAACATCAGTTAGATTAATATATTTTCCATCCAGACTGGCTCACTTAAGACACGGACCTCGGAAGCTCAAAATTGTGTTGAATCGTCTGAGAGTTAACTTCAGTGCTATAAATGCTCATCTTTATTCACGAAACCCATGTGACTCTCCAGCTTGCTCTTGTGGCTTTCGGGCCGAAACTATTATTCATTATATGCTGCAGTGTCCACTAATTTTACAACACTCATAGACAAGTTCTTCTGACAAGAATCTCTGAAATTCTTGCCACTGGCAACACAGGTATTATTTTTGAAACTTTACGTCAAACCGAGAAAATCAATTTACTTCTATTCGGTACCCCATCTGCTACATTCCTCAGTAACTGTTCTTTGATGGACGCGTCAGGTCAATACATAATGAGCACTTTAAGATTCAAAAAGTTCTTAAGGGGAGACGATGCTGATGACACTGGTTCGTCACATTGTATTTATATATTGTAGGCCATAAAATTATGTCATAAGTATGCTCATGTGTATATCAGCTAACTAGTCCTTTATATTACAAATAGTATTAGCACACCACAGGTGTCTGACAATGACAAGGCGGGGAAAGAACACCTGAGCTGTGGGGCACAATGGTGGCTCCACAGTGGCATTGTGGGCATGCCACCATCGTGCTTCGGCCGCGCCAAACAGTAACCCTGGTTCTTTTGTCGGACTAGTACCTCCCCTTCAGTCGTCATCTGTGGCTTGTGCACATTAGTATCCATTGTATATATATATATGTATATATATATATATATATACATACATACATACATACATATATATGTATATATATATATATATATATATATATATACATATATATATATATATATATATATATATATATATATATATATATATATATATATATATATATATATATATATATACATATACCCACATATGTTCAATTATCTGTCGCTTATCATTATTTTTTCTGTCCTATGTGCCCTCCTCTCCAGTATAATGGCAGTTTGCGATCTTGTATTATATTGTGATCCCATGTGTTACGTATGACTGTGTATTTTGTCATTTTATGTTGTATCTTATTGTCTTTTATATTTTTTTCTCTTTACATTACTCTATGTACGGTTATATTTGTATGTATTTTGTATTTACACGAGGAGAATAATTTGTATTAGCCTTTGGCTACTTTTCTAATCCTCTTTAAAGAAATAAAGTATATCAACAGAAAGTCAAACACGTGACTCTGTGACAGCTATGCACAGCGTGGCACGTACGCTCATATTCTGTGGTGCACTGCAGTCGACTAGCCCCAAAAAGGAGTGACATCAGCAACAAAGTTTTCCATTGCAGACTCCTGTATTGGACCCAAAAACTGAATAAAGATAACATATACCAGTTCAAATTGTTTCTGAGTAAACTGAATCAAAGTGACCAGTGGTCAGGTGACCTCTGCTTTGATGTCCTGCTCAAATTGGCCAGAAGTGCCAGGATGTAAATCATCATCTGCTTTAATATTTCACACAAATTTCATGCTCAAATGGTAGATTTTTTTCCTGTGAAGGCAAGACCTGTCATAGTGGCAGCCCGCAAGTCAATCCAACGTTTGCTATGTGTACAGTCAGTTGAGTTCACACAACCTTTGCCAAAGATAGCTGTTGACTTAGTCATATTCTGACCAGGAAAGGGTTGATGTTTTTGGCCGATCATAATCATGAATGAAAAACAAATTATCCCAAATTATACAAGGGACCTATCAGAATGGCTAGTTATGAGTCAACAGGTTTCCATGGTATGGATTGGGTGCTAAGCACCCAATGTGCACCAGGCAGAGTTGTAAACTCAATCTGAGGAGGAAAGGGTCAGAAATATTAACTCTTTCAGTGCCAACTGCAACTAAAAGTCAAACTATTTCAAATGAACTGCTATGAATTTTTATCAGGATACCAAATCCATGTGCCTCGTGAAAAAGACCTTTCATTTAAGTAGCAGCCTGCCTACAATTAAGTAGAATATTATAGTGCAGGTCAACAGATTTTGTCGACATGCTTTAGGCACATTTGGGCCAAAGCATGCTGAGGAAAGCTGTTGACTCAGTCTAAAATGTGGCACTCAATGAGTTAAGACATCCTTATTACAAGTACGTACGATGTACATGTTTCTCAATCAAAAGATGATGGGAGCAAAAGTGATGCTGCATACTTGCATATCTCCGCGAAGTTATTGTTGGCAGACTGAACCTTGGTAGATACCTCTACGATACATTTATTGGCAAGCTCGAGGTCACAGGCAGGTCCACCACTGACACCTACAAATTAAAGAACATACTAGTTACATGTAGTACACAATACATGTTCATAGTAGTTGTCACCACCATTTTTTGTTGTACTGGAGGGAGCTGAGGTACCTGATACTGTCTCTGTATGTCTGGATGTCAAAACAGATATTTTATTTTTTCAGCAGTCTGTCCTTCCTGTCTTCTTGCCTTCCTTCCCTCTCTAGGAATGCCTTTTTACCCTTCCTTCCTTCCTTCCTTCCTTCCTTCCTTCCTTCCTTCCTTCCTTCCTTCCTTCCTTCCTTCCTTCCTTCCTTCCTTCCTTCCTTTCTTCCTTCCTTCCTTCCTTTCTTCCTTCCTTCCTTCCTTCCTTCCTCTGTTGTCCTGAGTTTTACTCAGTGTAATACATGTACCCTCAAACTCCAACTAATCCAAGAGGATTGCCCTACAGATGAAATGCTACACCCAGTATGGAATAGCCAAGATGACAAAATATGCAAATTAGGAAAATAACAACAAATTTTTAATATCTTCAAACCTTCACAGAGATACCATTCAAATTCCATCTGCATGTTATTGACCATTGTGCATTCAATATTGAGCAAGAGCATTTTAAATTATAATAATTATGGTAATTTCAAATATTAAATCTTGAATATCTTCAAAAGTATAATTTATCAGCTCAACCTCTGGCTGCATATTATTGAACTTTTTATATCCAATGAATTTTGAACAAAAGTTGTAACATTTAAATTATGCTAAATAAGGGTATTTCAAAGTTAACATCTTAAATATCTATATACATGATATATATGGTATTAAACAGTACTAATAAATATGGACTAGAAGTTGTAGTTTAGTGTATGCTAATTGGAGGTACATGCATTTCAAATTTTATATATGTATTTTTAATATGTTTAAAAGTATAATAGAGATCTAACATCCACACAGGTCATTGTGGGATGTGCATCAAAGGTTTATTGGACAAAGTTGTTGCATTTTTAGATGATGCTAATTAGAAGGATTTCAGACTTGATATCCTCAATATCTTTAACCTTTTCATGGTCAGAACAACGCTGAGTCAACAGCTTGCCTTGGCATGGATTGGATGCCAGGATGGGGTTCATTATAACTTTGATTCATTATGCTTTCCAATCACGAAAACAAAGAAACTTTGACTGAAACACTGTAGCAGATGACACTTCACACCAAGATACTTTTTGGCAATTCGAGAGGGTAGTGGGTTAGACCTTAACAGGCGTGTCATTCTGTCTTAAATGTACAGTCATACTATTGGTCATTTTACCTCTAATGAATATTGAAAAAAATGGCTACATTTTAAATTATAGCTTCTGGTGACAATCAAATTAAAAAATCTGGACAATGCTCAAATGTACAGTAGACGGAGGTGTCATTCTAAAGTGTACCATATTCTACTTTGTACACGCACACAGATTTTCTTCTAAGTAAGTCTTGTCTAGTTTCTTTCTTGCTTATTTCCAGCATCATTTTATCTACTGCATAGATGTCTCACAGAAACCTGTATTTAGCCTGGTCAGTGTAACTTTGAATAGTTAAATGCTTGGCTGATTTGCCCAGTTGACAATTAAGTGGGAGGTAGGTCAATGTAAATGAAATGGTTGGTTACCTGACTCAACAATGCAGTCTTGTTTCCACCAGACGCTCTTGCACTATCACACTGTAGGCCTACTTATGTGTACAAAAGGATAATACTTGAAATGGTCACAGTAATTTGGCGTGTGATCATGACCGGCTTTGTGGGTAGCTAGTCTCGGCAGATTATTTTGTGTAATAAATGTAGGCTGTATGTTGAACTTAACCTGGTTCTGTGGCAAGTGATTTTCAGGTTTTGTGCCTTTAAAGAATTGAATAAAATAGATACATCCATGTTATATCACTTAATAGGTTAATCAGATCAGGCTGACATAAGATTGGCTAGATGTTTTGACCCTTATGGTGATGTCTAACTGGGCAAACTGACTTCACTTCTAGACCCAAGTTTCAAATATATATGTAAAAGTCCTAACACAGTGAAGCTGTAGGAACAATCAACTGCAACACCTCGGAGACTCTGTCTCAGTAAAGGTGAAGCTCAAAATTTAAAATTGCTGCATGAACAAAAGCATAATGGGTATTTTTGTTTGGGGAATGGGGTGGAATTGTGGATATTACTTAAAGATATTCAAGATAAAATGACCAATGTTGTGATCCCAATACATGTATCTGCAAAAATTTATCATGGATTTTTCGTGAAGGTTTGTTATTTTTTTTTTTATTTTTATTTTTTTTTTGTTACAAAGGTGATATAAAAATAGGAAAATGTACTGTATTTTTAGCTCTGCTGACCATAGGTTGCAGAGCATATGTGATCACTGGTATCTGTATGTCTGTCACTGTCCATCCATGCATCCATCTGTAAACTTTTGCTTGTGAAAAAAATACAGTTAACAATTTTTATGTTAGCCCCACATTACTTTCAGGACTTGTCAAGTGCATGAACATCTAGGTCAAGTTTGATATTGATGATGCCAAATGCAATATTATGTAATGCTTGAGCCACAATAGGGACATTTTGAGAATGCTCTTTATTGAAAAGTTTTTCATGAATCTTCGCAAAACTTGATGAGAATGTCCATCAGGCAAAAAGACAAAAACGCACCAAAATTGTCTGATGCCTCCTATGGTACTATAGAAGATGTGGGCCAAAAGCTGTTGAAAACACATGAAATTCATCATGTTAAGAAAGAATAAGGCTAATGATACCAAATGTATCACAAATGGGTATCATATGTACAAGTTACATTTTGCATAATATGGATAATCTTGACCTACTTTCTAAGGTCATGGAGGGAATACTTTTCACAAAATGATTTTTTTTTCTAATTCTTGTTATGGTCACTACATCATTCTGAACTTGTGCACATGTATTAATACCATTACAGAAATATTATACAGACAAAAGTCTATGATGTTTGGAATCATGATAGGGTACTGGTGGCATCAGGTGAAACCAGAGTAACAGATGTAGAAAGTACATTAAAGTAATTAGTTTAATCATAAGTTGAGATGGAACTTCTAAATTTACACCAAATATGTGTTAGGCCAATGATCAAATTTCATAAAATTTTGTGTGACTTTGACATATATTCAAAATCATTAAGGATGTAGTGAAGGACAGTTAGGTTGACATATTGAAGAATAAGAAAGCTAACAATACCAAAGGTACCATAAATGTGTATTATATATGGAAGTTCAATGTTGCAGAATGTGGGTGACCTTGATCTACTTTCTCAAGGTCATGGATGGCATGCGTATCAGGAAAGGATTTTATTGTCATTGCTGTGGCATGATAAACTGAGAAAGAACTGCAAAACTTACACCAACTATGCATTGGACCAATGGTCCAAATTTGCAATATATTGTGTGACCAGGACCCATTTTATCATAGTCATTAAACACTTAAGAAAAGGAGACTAAATTCAACATGTGGATAAAGAATAAGGACAGTGATAGCAAATGTATCACAAATGTGTTCATATGAAAGTCTGATATTGCATCATATGAATGACCTTGACCAATTGTTTAGGGTCATGGACAGATTGCTCATCAGGAAGTGAATTCTTGGTGATGGCAGTCAGATAATATGTCAGCAGAGCATCAGGCCCATGGTCTCTTGTTTGTGACTGATTATGTGTCAACAGAGCATCAGGCCCATGGGTCTCTTGTTTGTGACTGATTATATGTCAACAGAGCATCAGGCCCATGGTCTCTTGTTTGTGACTGATTATATGTCAACAGAGCATCAGGCCCATGGTCTCTTGTTTGTGACTGATTATATGTCAACAGAGCATCAGGCCCATGGTCTCTTGTTTGTGACTGATTATATGTCAACAGAGCATCAGGCCCATGGGTCTCTTTTTTGTGACTGATTATATGTGAGCAGAGCATCAAGCCCATGGGTCTCTTTTTTGTGACCGATTATATGTGAGCAGAGCATCAGGCCCATGGGTCTCTTTTTTGTGACTGATTATATGTGAGCAGAGCATCAGGCCCATGGGTCTCTTTTTTGTGACTGATTATATGTGAGCAGAGCATCAGGCCCATGGGTCTCTTATTTGTGACAGTCATGCACCAGCAATTTTTGCATTTTTACTCTTTTTTAAGTTATTTTTTCATTTGTTCATGTTTTGGCCAAATCTTGACATATTTTCTCCAAAACCAAAGGGCCAATTGCTTTGAAATTGCACACAGAAACCCTTCTGGATACCACCAGACCATGGGGTGGCTTCTATCTGGTTGAAAGGTGTCACAGTCAGATAAGGACAGGCTGTTCACACAGCTCTCTTGTATCCTAAAAGAGTTGCAAGAGCTGAAGGGAGACAATGCAGAAGATAGAATTTTTGGAAAGGAGCACTTGATGTGTTTGCATGTTTGCTGTTGAGTTGAACTTTGCTGTATCATGACATGGTCAATTTGTTTGTTGCTGGCTCTCTATATCAATGAATTGAAGTGTATATGTCCTGAAAAAGGTTCAAGTCAGATATTAAATAGCAAGATTTGTATGGAGTCTTAACACATTGTGAGCAACTTAATACCTTGTTTGTGTAAAACTAATACATACATGTATGTCAGTAGTATGTTAAGTTGCTTATAGCTTTGTATTTCAGTTGCCTGTTAGCATACAATGGGAACATTTATATAAACACCTTTGGCAATGGATAATCCCCAGCTTCAGCAATGCCTGCATCATGGCTTGATAAAAATATTTAAGTTTTATACATTTCAGTTATTAAACATATGCACGCACCCCCACACAAACACATACACATACACACATGTACAGTGAAACCTCATTATAATGACACCATCTGTTCCCTGAAAAGTGCCGCCTATTTGAATATTTCACATATCTGAGGGGTTATAATGTGGTAACACTGTATATATAAAAATATGTGTATGTTTGTCTGTCTGTCTGTATATATATATATATATATATATATTATATATTTATATTTATATGTACATATATATATACATGCGTATATCCATCCTCAAGCACAGTAAACTATAAGCTTATATTCTAAATAATCGGCAGTACAGAAATGATATAATCATCCACCACCACACCCTGCTGTAACTTCATAGAATATTGTGTCTGAGTCCTCACACATGTAATGCTGGTACAAATTGGGTGATAATTAGTTGGTAGGCTGTTCAATTAGTGATCACAAACAGGTCCGAGGTCATTATGTTGACAAGGCTGAGTTAAACCATGCATTAAAGCAATTTGTTTTTCTGAACAAAAAAAAAAGCAAAAACAAAAAAAAAACAAAAAAGTTTGAAGTCTTTGGAATTAAAATTTGTGTTTATTAATACAACTATATATTATTTCCCTTTGTAGGATTAAAAATAAAATCCCAGAGGCGAACATAAATTGTGTACTCTGTAAAACTGCTGGCAGCATTATATATACGTAACAAAATTTTCAGAGGTCATGGTAAAGTATTGACATACAAAGTGTAATTTCAAACAGCCACGAGTGTTGTGAAAGGAAAGACTGGTCGCAAGCAGCCAGACCTACCTGTCAAGACAACGTTGGTCCCCACAAAGAAGATGAGTTGCCACATCATGCCTAACTCCAAGCAGTTCTCAAGGATCTTGTTGTCTCAAAGTAAAACTTGTAAATAGGATAATCAACCTCTTCTTGTGAAGCAGAGAAACAATTTTTTTTTTGTTACATTGTTCTTGGTATTCTGGTAATGAGCACACGCTGGAAGAAGGGTGTATGCTAGGATTACGTAATCAGCACTGTGGCCCTTCAGCGCACTGTATGGGCACTAGGTGTTCTAATCCAGCCACAAAGATTCCCAGCCACTAAGTGAAATGCCTCAGTGGACATGTATTCAGTAATAGCCCCAGTACAAAAGTGAGACTGACAATACATCCACTGAAGTCAGTGTGTCTTGAGAGAGAGAGAGAGAGAGAGACTGTCTTCACTTGTCACTACAACACAGGTGCTAATTATACTAAATAAAACACATGTTAGGTTGTGGCACGACTGACTTGCAGAAGGCAAACACCCATCACCCCCGCCAGTCTCACACTTACCCCTAAATGATACTTATGTTCAATTATGTTTTTCTGACACAGCCCAAATTTTATAATGACGTATGTGTGTATGGATCATGGTGTGTTATAATTTAGAAATCATATTCTCTGAATTTGTTTCTCATCTTTAACCCTTTCCCCCTTAAACTGGCCAAGACCGGCTGGTGGTCAAATGTCGTCTGCTTCAGCGTTTTCAACTGATTTTAACAGCAATGAAAAACAATTTGACTGAGAATTGAAGATTAGACCTGCCAAGACAACATGACCCAGGTCAACAGCTTTCCTCGGCATGGGTTGGGCACTTAGTGCCCAAACCATGCCGAGGAAAGCTGTTGACTCAATCTTAATATAAGGGGGAAAGGGTTAGCTCTTTCAGAACCAAGTGCTGACTGAGTCAACAGCTTTCCTTGACACTCTTTTGGCACATTGTTGTCAAAGTATGCCGAGGAAAGCTGTTGACCAGGACCATTCTTGTTGTCTGTGCTGCCGTATGGTAACTGTTGACATGCTAGTGCTTAACAAAAGGTGGTTTTACAAAGAATGGGAATCTAGTATTGTAAGGTCAAGTCACGGCACATCAACTAGTGTTAAATTTGACAGCAAAACAGTTTATAAAGAAGGAGAAAAAAACAGAGCAAGGTCTAAAGGCATGAGTGACATACCTTTGCTTGTCCTGTTGCATTGGACTCCATAGAGCATCAGAAACTGAACAAACAGTTTCATCTATGTGCTCATATATCAGGGAGTAATGTTTAGAAGGGACAATAGTACCCAGTGACTTCATTATCAAAGGCAAGAGGACTATGGCAGGTCCATGCTCAGCTGCCCTAGAAATCTTTGTGCATGTAATGAGTAATCTGTCCAGCATGGGGAAAATATTTGCATGTTGAATCATATGATGAAATTTCTCAAAGGAGTAAAATTTTCATGGTTTATTACTGAGAAGAACTAAGCAGGATTACTGGACTTTTTTACCTGTTCAGCAGGTTTGTCAGTTTGGCTCTGTTTATACTATGGGTCTGCCATTGTTGTCTCCCATCATGTATCTGTTCATGGCTGACAATTATGTGGTCTGCCCATCATTCCTGATCTGTGATGCACCCACCTTGCTCCCCTGTGTTTTCTATCTTGGTGTCCAGTAACATGTGGGACAGCTGTTGGCATTACCTTTTGACATTATTATGCCCCTCCTCCTGCCACAGGAGGGGCATATAGTAATCACTTTTGCCATGTGTGCTTCTGTCTGTCTGTTACCCATGTGTCTGGGCTTTAATCTATTGTCATTTGGCTTAGAATAATGAAACTTGGTACACATGTTTATCTGGAGACAAAGGTGTGTCGTAAAATTAGATCACTAGGTCAAGTATCTAGGTCACAGTGATGTATCCTTCTCATATTGTGCCCATGCTATAAATCCTTTCATCATTAATTTAGATTCTTCAAATTTTACATACATGTGTATATGGGGACATCATGAGGTCAAGTTTCTATGTCACAGTGACATAATTTTTCATATCATGTACAGACTATAATTATTTCCATCTTTAACTTAGCTTTATTAAATTTTACATATTTCTATCGGGTACAAGGGTATATTGTGCACAAAAAAATTTGTCACTAGTTCAAGTATCTAGGTCACCATGACATATTTCTCATATCATGTTCAGGCTATGATTCCTCTTATCTTTAACTTTGATTCATTAAACTTTACAGGGGGTATCTCGTGCACAAAAAGTTGGTCAATAAGTCAAGTATCTAGGCAACTGTGCCATAATTCTCATATTGTGCCCAGGCTACAATTCCTTTCATCTTAAATTAACTTTGTTTCATGAAACTAAAATATATGTTGACATAATGGTGTGTCATGTAACAAAACTAGGTCACTAAGTCAAGTATCTGGGTCAATTATACGATTATGTAAAACTGCAATACGTGTATGTTTGTTCACTTATTATGATATGCCACTCAGTTTCACAAAACATGATACACTGTTGTAACTTTACCTAAGGGTGTGGTATGTAGCAAAAGTAGGTCAGTAGGTCAAATATGTGGGCCAAGTGATGTATCTATGTAAAATTATGTTTGGCCTATAATTATGCCCCCCACCACCACCGCCACAGGAGGGTCATATAGTGGATACTTTTTCCATGCTTGCATGTATCCATCTATCTGTAACTTTGTTGTTGTTTGACTTGGAACCATGAAAGTTTACACACATCTGTATCTGGACTCAAGATTGCATCATGAACAAAAAGCAAGTCACGAAGTCAAGTATCTGGGTTACAGCTGGAAATTTGTGATTCTGTTTCAATTATAATTGCCTTTGTTTTGTGATCAGCGAGCTCTTTTATCACCATGGGAGTTTTATAAAATAAAATCTGAAGACCAAATTTCACCCAAATCACAGTGAGATTCACAATTTTATTTTCATGATAACAACTGAAATGAAAAATGATTTGAATGAGAATTGTAAATAAAACCTATCAAGACAACATGATCCAGGTCAACAGCTTTCTTTGGCATGGGTTGGGCACTTAGCACCCAAACAATGCAAAGAAAGCTGTTAACACAGTCTTAATTGAAGGATGAAGGTTTAATATCAGTCAAAGTGATGGTCATGGGTCATAGGCAGGTACTACCAGAACATATTTTGGAGCCTCACTCACATGTATAACTCTGGTAGCAGCCCCTAATCTCAGTTTAATGTTAAGTACGATGACCCACATGTACATTTTAAATAAATTTAGAACATGAAAATGGCATTTGATATGGGAATTATATATGCAGTTAATGAATCTTAAGGCTTCCAAAATAAAATTGATACAGCATTAATACAAACCTAATATATAGAATTACAAGGAATATTAGAGGCTAGCTGAGTATCACTGTTCCTCGTTATTATTATGTAGAGGGTCTGTCTTAAGAGGCCCTCAGTGTGACCACCCTCTTTTAGGAGACCACCTTGCAGAGTCCCAATGCTACTCTTTTCAAATAATCATGTCGATCACAAGAATCTAGCACAGTCTTCTGTCCAGTTGCAAAATGCGTCTATGATGTCAGAAGTAGGTCGTGCCTGTTGTGTTCCATTACAACAAGCCAGCTTGTCAGTCCCCATGTACTGACTGGTCCCTAGATTTAATTCAGAAACCAATGAAGTCAAAGAAGGTTTCCCTGCATCCTGTGAGTGCTGTGCAATGGTTTCACTGCCTTATGACATGTATCAGTACTCAACTGTAAACATATGTATGACATCACATATGTATTGTTACTCAATTGCGATGTCCCTACCATGACATATATCGGTACTGAATCACTATGGTGTACCGCATTAATACCTCTGGGCTATGTGTACAGCATGACACATATTGATACTGTATTACCATGGTGTGTGTATTAGTACCTATGGGCTATGTGTATAGCATGACACATATTGATACTGTATTACCATGGTGTGTGTATTAGTACTGAATTGCTGTGTTTGTTACATGGCATAAGTATCAGTACTCAATTGCTGTGTTTATAGCACAAGATGTAGATTACTACTCAATTGTTATGTTTAGTGTCATGTATCAGTACTGAATTACTATGACATTTATCTTTAGCACAATTGCTATCTTTATGACATAACATGTGTATTAGTACTGATGCTATGTTTATAAAATGATATGTATTGAATTGCTGAATTAATATGACTTCTATATGAGTGCTCAATTGTTCTCTATGACATGACCTATATATTGGTACTCTATGGCTATGTTTATTTTCTCTTACAGGTAAGTTGTTGACTACATCTGTACATTCATCACATCTTCCACACAAGATTGGTCTCTTCTGAGTAAAAGTCAGACGTGGTTAGTGGCTAACACAGTGATTAGCATTGGCAGATGGTGAGTTTTTATATCACAGCTTAACACAATCACATGTAACTAGGCCACAAAAGTTGTTATCTGTAAGTTTCTGAAATAAGAGACATCACACAGGTGGGATTTGTGACCATAAAAATTTACACAGGATAATAATGTTTTTACAACAAAAATATAGTGTTTATATTTATGATACTAGCATAAGGAGCCTCAAAACTTGCCTGCAGAGCAAACCAAGTTCCATGTTACTACACTTCGTCTGCCCTTCTTCGACAGGATTTTATTTATAGTAAAGGAAGCAATACTATACTGTGACCCTCCCTCTAGACTGAGACATCAATCAGGAAGTTCATCATTATTGCCTAGACCAGTAGCAGCCTATGGTCCCTAGTGTACTGAACCCTGTTGCCATAGTAACCATAGCTTAGCCAATTAGAAACTGAGTCAATTTTCCAACACTAAAACACTGACCTCGTCAAAGAAGGGCAGACCCCAGTGGAGCAGACACAAGACACAGCTTGCATCTGCTTTCGAGGTAACCTCAAAACCAACAAGTGTGGAGATTATACCAAGCCTTCCTTTGTGGACATGTATAGCTATTGTAAGACTTCATCAGGAGGGCTGGATTCTCACTTAAGAATAAAACTGTCTTTTTCATTGTATGCACCATGGCATTTTAATTAGTGTTCTATGTAAGTTTTGTATGGTAGGCCCTGTTTTAAGTTTTGTTTGCATGCAAATATTTGCACTGTGTAAATATTTTATTTTGACTCTGTTCCATTTGGTGGCAGTGGTCATATCCCTAGTAATAATGTTGCCCATGCTCAATAGCATCAACCCAGCTTGCCTCTGTGTGGCCCCAGCCAACAGGTGTCTCTTGTAAGGTGACCTACTGTGATGGCACTCAAGTGCAACGAGACAGGGTGTGTGTACATTTTGATGTGTAAAAGGTCTGTAGGTATAATGAATGTTGCAACCCCTCAGTGTCGTGTAGATACAGAAGGCTCTGGCATATACAGTAATGGTGGTGTCAATTTTTTTTTTTCCGGGAAGAATTTCTCAATAAGTCTGTCATAAAAAAAAAAAAAAATGTGTAATATGGATGACCTTGACCAATTTTCTCAAGGTCAGTGGGCTTTTACACATTTTCATAACTTCTGCCAGACTGTTTTCCATTTATTTTTGTAAAAGTCCTGGAAATTAGTTTCGGATATTGGTAGTTGGTTATTCACAAAGCATAGACCTGCTGACAAAATTAGCACTAAAATTCAGTATTTGAGTAAAGCACTTTACCTTGCCTTTAATATGTAAAATGTGTGACAGATAAGTCAAATTACACTCATCCAGATGTTACATATAATATATAATTCAGTTGAGATCATATTTATTTGTATTACAGTTTTTCTTGCATGGACAAATGAAAATTTTGGCTAATTTCTAACCCAGAAATGACATGTTGAATGTGGATGATGACAGGCATCTATGTTACTGACGGGTGCTACAATTAGAAAGCAGTTGATGCAGTCTCATTGTTGAAAAAAGGGTAAACCCTGGTGTTATGAAAAAGTAACAAGCTCAGTGTGAAAGGGCTAATCTGACTTTGTTGAAAATGCAACAGTATGTGCAAGAGACATGGTGACCTTTCAGACAGGTGACCTCTGCAGGGCTTGTACTGCCACAGTGCATTGGTATGATCAGGTTAGGCTGTACTTATAGTCATGAAGAGAAGACCATGTTATATATTTAGACAATTTATTCCTTAACAGTATACAGACAGCTGCAGAAATTGAATGTACACACATTTGTGGAAATCAGGCACCTTAAAGATACCATCATAAACCACTGCATGCTTAGAAAAATAGACTCAGTATTTGTACAATAGACAACACATTGCATTTCACAGATCAAGCCTTATCCTGCCAGGTAATTGTTCTTAGTTATCATACTTTATGACTGCAGTTTGTTTGGATCAAATAATTTTTAAGGAAGTGTCAGTTGCCTTCATAATGCTGAAAAGCATATCTCTGTAAGTAGATCTTGATTAATTGGTACATGTAATAACACTTACAGGACTGCAAAATTCCTGCTTCAATTTTTTTTTTTGTGTATTTCAATATTGTACCAAATGAAACAATCATGTACATGTACTATAATGCCCACACATGTATAATTAAAGGTAGAAATTCATTTGCATGAATAATAACCAAATTATACCTCAAACTTGGGGCACTGATGACCACATCATAACTGTCTACCCCCCCGCTCTTTACATATATTCTCCATTGCTTGCTTAACCCTTTCCCCCTTAAGCTGGCCAAAACCTGCTGGTGGTCAAATGTCCTCGGCTTCAGTGCTTTCAACTACATGTAATTTCAACAGTACATGTAATCAAAAACAATTTCATCCAGAATTGTTGGTAAGACCTATTAAGATCACATGCCCCAGGTCAACAGCTTTCCTTGGCATGGGTTAGGCACTAAGTGCCCAACCCATGCCAAGAAAGCTATTGACCTGGGGCATGCTATCATTATAGGTATCATTCATCTATAATTCTGTGTACAAAGTTTTATGTTGACAAGAAATTTATGTAAAAATTGCGACAGATAACAATTTATATGCAAGCACTTTTGCACACTTTGAGTGGCAAAGGGTTGAGTCAAGCCACCTGTGTGGTGTCCTTGTATCTATAGGATTTTGAATGTTCCAGTTTGCTTCTAAAGAGGGTAAAGTACAGATATTTTGGAGGGCAGGACTATTACCTCAGCAGTATAAGGGTTGAATCTTGATCACCATACCCTGTTAGGTCCTCTATACAAATGCATGTAGAGGATTGACAACTTTGTCAATTGGACAGGCTGTCAAGCATCTTATCCATAACATACGTTGAATTAACAAATATTTGGTCCCAGTATTTGTAATTGGAGTAATAATATACAGTACAAAGAAAGGCAAAAGTTCAAAAATGTTACCATTTAACAGTAGCACTCTAATGTCATATATGTATATCATGTATATATATATATATATCATAAATATTGTTCAAAAGTTTCATACTAACATGTTATAACACCCTTAAAAGGACCTCAAAGCATGCTGCCTATTACTACAATTACACATGTACATGTATATGGATGAGTATTTATGCCTCTAGAGTATGTCCTTTTCAGCTTTAATTCTAAGAAATACATAAATATATATATGCAGCACTTTCTTGAGTTACGGATGGATTTCCTTTGCAATTCCTTTCACCACATGTATATATATACCAGCACTCGAGTGCACATAGCTGTACTGGAACTGGCTCTCTTTGTCTCTGGACATTCTGCACCACAGGCACTGCAGCTACATGGTACAGTTTTCCAGAAATGAACACTCCTAAATGGGCATTCTCACTGTTGTCCGTGTTACCATGAAATGGGAGTGCATTCCAGTAAATACCCCAGAATTTTTAAGTGTATCCATTAAGGGTCACTTTTCAGATGTATATGGACACTTCAAATGGTATTTTCCCAAACCAGAGTACATTTCAATGAGTACTCATCCATGTTGATCTGCAGTCCTAAAACAAGTGCACTTAGGAGTATGAGGGAAAAAAATGATGTACACTTATACCCAATGTTCATCATGCAGCTTAATTAAGATGGAAACTCATGCGTACATTCAATGCATCTGTTGCATGGGATGAATAACCATACAGAACTTTCATCGGAGATCTTCAGTAAATTATGTCATCAACAGAAAATTGAAAAATGATATATGTCAGCATGCTGCAGTTGTAACTGAAGTCTAATTGTAACGTTGTAAGCACCTATGGATAGGAGGCAAAAATATGTATAGACCTTACCCTTATCGAAGCACCAGATTAATCAGCTACGATAAGCAAGAAAGATAAAAATGATATGCTATATATATATGTCTTGCATTATGGCAGTAAGCACTTGGGTACAAAATTAAAATCTCCCGAAAGGGCAAGAGTATATCGTCTTGGATAAAATAATATAAAATGATGACTACCTCTGCAAGAAAGTAACAAAAATTGACAACCAAATGCAGGTTAAACGAATGCTATACCTGTCAGCTGGCCCATCAAAAGATTACGTTCTGTTTTTCCACTTGTACAGTTAACTCTTTCGGTACCAATCATGACTAAAGTCAGTCTACTTATGCAGACTAGCCTCAATTATCATCAGGATCCCAGATTTGTATGCCTTGTAAAAAGACCTTTCCTTCAAGTACCAGTATGCCTGTAGTTCCAGAGAGAATATCCCAAGTCAACAGCTTTTCTCGGTGCACATTGGGCTCCCAATGTGAACCGAGAAAAGCTGTTGACTCACTCCAAAATTTGGCACTGAAAGAGTTAAAACCACTGTTGTGTACATGGTATGTACAACTGTTTATACAGCCAGCTGGTAGGGCAACTGGTTTGGATGGAATATGATTTCTGTTGTCAATATCCATTGCCATGTAAAATATATACTGTATGCAGTATTCAGTAGCTGGTCACTAAAACAAACTGTATGTGGTACATGTGGCAAAATGCTGTCATTGTGCATTTTGTTCATAGAAGTTAAATGCATATAAAGATGTAAATATTGGCCCTCTGGACCTAACTGGACTTGATCTGTATGTGCAATCAGGAGTACATCCAAACACCTCCGTTCCTGGAGTGCACTATAATGCCAAGCTTGGAGAGAGAGACACAGTGGATTCATCAGTTGTTTGCTATTGAACTATTCAGCCTCAATTTTATGGGGAAATTAGCTGTTTGGCTCTGTTTAGTGCAAAATTTGAGTTCAACCCCGTATGAACCTTTTCTTTGGCTTTGTCTAGTACTAAATTTGAGCTCCTCTCCACCTGAACCTTTGTACATGTATTGTCACAGTAGTACACAAAAAAAAAAACCCACGTGCATTCAAGCTATTGTCTTCCAGGACAACTGACATTTTTATCTGCTAGCCCCTGCGATGGGGCACCGGGTGCAAAAAGACACAGTTTACCTGGTAAAACAGTTCTATTTTTGTGAACTGGTTAAAAAAGAAAGAAAAAAAAAATCTTGTTCACATCCATAATATGGAACATAAACATTCGAAACATATGGTTGAAAATTCAAGTTACATGGTCACAAGATTGAGGCTTAGCTTTCTGTCCACAATTCCTGTATACGCCAATGTTCACAGCACAGCAATATAACTGTTACCCAGCACTGGGAGCCTTTTTGGCATCCCTGCCAGTGACTGATGAGAGCCTCCTGACTACTGTCATATAAACTATACATATAATTATATGCACAAATGTAAACTGTATGTACATGACCAGTAATACAGCCACTCATGGCAACGAGCAAAGCAGCCCTGAATACGCCAATGATAATGTAAAAAACGTGAACCAAAGCTCAGGAAAATTGCTACATACATTAAACCATTGCAGACATACAATGAAAGCTTGCGATTTCCTCCTTCAATAAACCATACCTGTATATTGCAAGCTTATAATGTAAACCTTTTGATAAACCATATGTATATTGCAAGCTTATAATGTAAATCCTTTGATAAACCATACCTGTATATTGCAAGCTTATGATGTAAATCCACTGATAAACCATATATGTATATTGCAAGCTTATGATGTAAATCCACTGATAAACCATATAAGTATATTGCAAGCTTATGATGTAAATCCTTTGATAAGCCATACCTGTATATTGCAGGCTTGTAATTTAAAGCCTTTGATAAACCATACCTGTATATTGCAAGCTTATGATGTAAATCCACTGATAAACCATATATGTATATTGCAAGCTTATGATGTAAATCCACTGATAAACCATATATGTATATTGCAAGCTTATGATGTAAATCCACTGATAAACCATACCTGTATATTGCAAGCTTATGATGTAAATCCACTGATAAACCATATAAGTATATTGCAAGCTTATGATGTAAATCCTTTGATAAGCCATACCTGTATATTGCAGGCTTGTAATTTAAAGCCTTTGATAAATCATATAGGTATATTGCAAGCTTACAGTTTAAATCCCTTGATCAAATATATATTAAACGAAAAAAAAAACTTAAAACATGTCTATTGCCAGCCTTTAAATGACATTCCTGGATAAATCATAGAAGTTTATTGCAAGCTTGTGATTTTGATGCCATCAGCACTATATTACCAGCACACAGTAGAATATGTTAGGAGAGCAGGACCAGTTTTTACCCATTATGAACTTTCAAAGCTCTTTGCGACATTCCATTATATGTGTGCAAAATAATTTACTACTGTTTATTTTTTTTTCTTGTTTTCTCCATTTCTCTCTCTTTGTCAGTCAGTCCCTGATACCTTTTTGGCCAGATACCATTCTCTTTGTCATAACGTGGGTCTCCCTGACCTCTTGTATCATGTATTTATATTTTGTAATATGAATTTTATTGGTTGAGTAAAGGCAATCCGAATCTGAATCTGAATCTGAATCTCTTTGGACGTTTATTTCAGTATTAAGTACAAATATCATTTGTAAGATAAAGACAAATATGTGATTTTATTGCTCGTTGGGTTAAATCTGTATTTTCTGGGAAAAATTGTTTTTGATGAAGTTAATAACTCTTGGTACTAACAAAGGCAAGCTCTTATTGTCCCTGACATAGCCACAAGGAAGGGCGTGGCAGGGGTTGAGGCCCTGCGTTAACCTTGTCGTCATGGCAACAGGCAAAGTCATCATAACAGACTCAACTGGGTTAGCTCCACCTAACATAATGGACTTGCTGGGAGTGACTCAGCCAGTCCTACTGAGGGCTTCCTATGTTATGTCATGTGTTGATAAAACAGAATGGTTCCACAGTCTGTGTTTGTGACACCTGTCATTTTACAGATACAGTTTTCCTGCTTAATTGGTACATTTAGGCCCAACAGATTTGCCCTATGGTCATGTGATCTCTCAAGGGCCAGTTTATACTCTATGCTACAAATGTGTCAAAAATGTTTAACCACCATCATTACTACTAAAATCAGCATCATCCAGAGCTTTATTTTACCTGTGAAATCATATTAGAAATGTGCATGTTTTTTGTATACATCATTGAATTAAGGGCTTTTAACCTGGATTTTCTTAGTTTATAGAGCACATGTTTTTTTGTTTTTTGTTTTTTTTTTTGTTTGTTTTGTTTGTGTGTGTGTGTGTGTGTGTTTTGATGTATTTATGTAACGGAACACAAAGGTAAATGCTTCATTATCAGTAGGGGACAAATACTTATCATTACTGTAAACATTACTGCAGGTACCACATTTCCAGACATATTTTATGTTGCATGTGCAAAGATTTTCCCATTCTCTCTCAAGTTTGCTCAGAAAAAAAAATCTGACAGGAGCACCATATTTTTGACATATAATATATTCATAAAATACATGTTATGTTATGGACTATTGTTTTGTTGAGTTTACTTTGTGATTTTGCACATGTATATAATACATGTAGTGCAATGTATGCTACAATATATATATATATATATATATATATATATATATATATATATATATATATATATATATATATATATATATATATATATATATATATATATATATATATATATATATATGTGTGTACATACATATGTGCATACACATATGCATACATATGCATATACATACATAAATGCATACACATATACATGTATGTATGCAAACACATATCCATATGCTTATGTATTCTTGTAAGCCACTGGTCTTACGGGCAAATACATTTTCCTTTCAGTTTCTTTGTAGTTTGATCTATTTTTTCCTTTTCTAAAATTAAATTTTATAACCCAAAAATCAAGGCATATTCCTGTTTTGTGTTGAGATTTTCTTGTATGAAATTCAGAACATTCAACAGATGCTGATTAGCTTCTCACCAAATGTCAAGTGTTTATCTGTGTAATACACTAAGGTTGAAATACCCACCAAAAAATCTGATGATGTAATTATTGGACATGTATGAGCCTACAATTGAGTCCAAAGAATTATGGACAGTTAATTTATTCTGACATGTGGTCCTGGTCCCATCCATCAAACACACGAGGGGACTATACAGATATAGATACTACTTACATAAAACTTGCATTGTATAGGTGGCAGTATAGGTTATTGTTGAGATCTGAGCAATCCCATTCCGTGCAGAGCATCATTCCCAGGAATCTGTTTTTATCATTTGCATATCCATTGTCATGGCTGTCAATCAGGGCGTGGCTTTGTGTTGACTCATTTGTGGTTCATCACATGATATTCAGAAGAATCTGTCGTCTTTTTTGCCAGGACATAACTGGCAGCATCAGTGTCTGTAGCATGAAATGTGCTGCTCGTGACCAACTCTTGTACACCATGAAAAATTCCAGATTGACAGAAAAGTGTGATGAACATTGAATTGTAAACTACTGGCGTCAGGGGTATGTCACAAGTACAATCACATAAGAAGGTGCCCAAAAACACTTGCCGTAGTACAAGCCTTCATTTTCTGACCTACTTATATCCTGTGCATGCCCTGGGCAGGAGTAAGACTGATGCTGGGCCTTTTACTTAGTCACCGGGCAGATTAAAAAAAAAGAGAAAAAACATATAAAACGTAATCAGGAACACTCAAATACATCATAAAATTATGTCATCTGCTAGAAACCTTGTATGAATTACACCTACGTACATGAGACTAATCTGCAATCACATTTGTCATACATGTCTGTTATTTATCATATTTGATCCAAGCTGTGATAATATATGTTGAATTTGATCCACATTGTCTCCTGTTGGTAAATCCTTCAAAATCAAACTCCATGGCTTGCTCTCATTTCTTGAACCAAACAGGTGTGTGTGTGTGTGTGTGTTTTGTTTTTGTTTTTTTGTTTGTTTGTTTGTTTATCAAGATGCGATAGCTTGGAAAATCACAGCAATGTGGTGCAGGGTGCACTTGTTATAATGGTGGCTGTCTTGGTTGTCGGTCATTGGGTCGTAGGTTCACTGCCCTGTAGTTACCCAGTAGTGCAAGGTGTTCACATAAATATCATCTGCAGGAAGGCCATCAGTGCCACTAAGCCAGCTCCCACAAACAACTTGACTGCAACAAGAAGAGAGAAAAATATCAAGTTATTTGAAAACAGGATCTGACATGAAGGATAAGGTAAATCCCACTGTGTGACTTAATGTGACCTAAACTTGTCACAAAGTGGTCACACAGAGTAATAAGTTTAATGTCCAAGGAAAGCACCAACTGAGTATTTACCAAATGATCAATTAAGATTTTTTTCTGAGACATTGGCAGGTTACTTTCCCTCAAAATATGCCAAATTATTTACTTGTGGCCCATTTCTTGCAGGGCTTTAACAAAAGCAACCATCTGCTGCAATTTGCTTTCCCAGTTTGCTGATTCAATTTTGATCCGATCGGAACAAAACATGAGATGGATAAAACAGTTTTGAATTACAGTATATTTTACTGCATATGTATCTTTTGGTTAAACTTTGTTCCATAACTCTCCAGGTTTTTCACCACAACCATAATGTAACTTATTTCTAATATAATTTAATCTTTGGAAGAGTGACTGGAAAAAACTTTCCACATGTTTTCATAGGTATTAGACACTTTATAAGCAAAAAAAATAAAAAAAATGTGTAAATTGCAAATCGGTTGGTTTCTTCTCCATGAACAAGATCGAGGACTAGTGTCAGCATTTCCCTCTTTTTTCATGGTGTGCTCAATTGACAGAATAAAATAATTAATGCTGCTAGGGTTAGATCACTAGCTTTTCTGGGTACCCTGTATCCATTGTATCCAGAATGCACCAAAGTAAATTACTGACTGAATCAGCACTACCATTCATTTTTTGTTTTACCCCCCCCCCCAAAAAAAAGAAAGAAAAGAAAAGAAAAAAGAAAATCATTTATACTATGGGACTGCTTCTGGTAGTTTATAAAAGAGAAAAAGTTGTGTGTGGATACATGGGTAGCGGGTCTCAAAGGGTTAGAGCTAAAATAGTGGATACTTTGGTCTGAATTATTGCCTGTGGTGAAGCTCTAGGTATACCTGCTGAGGACGATTTACAAGCTTTGTAAGCCTTGTTCAGGTTGGCTCTCTGTGTACTTGTCAAAGCCTCACACTTTGTCTTGAGGTCAGCTTTGTAGGCTATGTGGCAACCACTGAAACACCAAATATATACACGTTATACATAAATAACAGACTTTTAATGAGACCACACAAGAAATAAGTGTACCATCAATGAAGTTGATAGCAAGATATGTTGATACCACTGCTCCAAAATGGGGAGGCATGCAGACTTTTGAGCAGTGATACCATTTTGTTTAGCATTTGTTTTTTTTTTGTTTTTTGTTTTTTAGCTCAGTTGTCTTGTCAGTCAGCAGAGTTTGTGAAATCTGTTTGCATCCGTCATCCATCTGTTGTTGCTTAAACTGTTTACATTTTTGACTTCTTCTAAAAACCATTACATTGAATGTTATGATTTTGAAAATGGATATCCTCCAGATGGTCCTCTACCAAATTTGTGAGAGGATAATGCAATAATTTTTCTATTTTTACATGAATTTTATAATTTATTAAAAAAAAAAAAAAAAAAATTTTCCTTCTCAGGAAAAACTTGACTGATTGTAATTGCTTTGATATTGCACAAAGGGTCATCTGGAGTCATGTAGTTCACATTTTAGCTGCCAGGTGGCACTGTGCAAGTACAGTACATATTACATAGTTGTAAAGCCTGCACACACACAAGCAGCAAATTCCAGTCAGCAGAGCACAGGATAATCATGATCCATTTGTTTTATGTTTAGGTTGTCTGATCAAATATATCAATACCAATTTGATTGTAGAATATCTGTTCACCTCAATTTTTTTGGGGGGGGGTTGTTTTTGTTTTTTTTAAATGAGCAAATCAATCACTGGAGGGATATATGTACAGTGGAGAGAGGGTCACTATTTACTTTTGGTGGGGTGGGGGTGGGATATATTATGCACCTGTGACAACTGACATTATGGCCAAGTTACATATTAAATACCAATTATTGTGTAAAGGGATGTCAACAGTCAAAGTGTCATCTCACAGACAAGTAGCCAAGACCATCAGGGACACAAAATATTTAATGAAGAATTAAGCAGCAAATATTCAATTTTGATGAGGGACACACACCATAAATTGGTCAAATTTGTAGCTAATTTTAGGGATTGTCCCTGATGATGAGGCACAGTTGGCATCTCTGTCTATAACTCCAGCAGACCTGCCAACTTGGGCGTCTTACCATGTACGCCTTTCAGCTCTCTTGTACACATGTAATTGTATTTGTGCCATTTTATCCAGAAGTTTTAATGGAAAAGTCTTTTTTTTTTCTCCTCAGTAATATACAGTAAAACCTGTGTTAAGTGGGTGCCCTTGGGACCGGGCAAAAGTGCCCACTTCAGACAGGTGCCCACTTAGTGCAGTTCCATTAACAGAGGAAGTATAGGGAACTGGGCCAGGCAACATTGCCCACTCAACACAGGTGCCCATTTAGCGGAGGTGCCCACTCGGACAGGTTTTACTGTATGCTTTCAAGCACTAAATGTAGGCATAGTGCAATAAAATTAACAAATTATAGTGAAATGCTTACCAATAATATAGTGTTGTGACACCTATAAAAATTCAAAGTGGAGTTTCTTGCAATACAGTTTCCATTTTGATTTATTCATAAAACAAAAATCCTGTGGATACATTTTCAGATTTTTTTCAACAAATGTAACTTAGGACACATGCAAAATGTCCAAGAAAAACTCATCTTCAGTTGGAAATAGCTGTTGTAAAGTTTAAACTGAGTATTGTACACTTTCTCAGTCAATTGCACACTTATCTGGTTCAACTTTTACACTTTTTTGTTTTTTCAAGGTGGGCAGGTCTGCCTTAGCCACTGTGCACGTAGTGGTATATCATTGGTTTACCCAGGGATGAGTCATGGTTATCATGCATCTCTTTCAGCCAATGAGAATGTCCCTTTTGGATTCACAAAGCAAGATGGTTGTTGATATTGTATCAAGAGACTGCAACATGGAGCATGCTGTAAGATGGGAGATCTCCCTCTGAAATCCTTTTTGAAGAGGGAGACATGGAGGTAGAAGAGAGACCAGGTCAGGGGAGGGAGTGGCAGGTGTGGGGCACTGTCCCAGGATGAGACATTTTTGAAGAATTGAAGTCTGTAATAGTCATTGCAAAGCATTTTTATGGCTTCTGTACACAGATGTTAAAAAAAAAAGTTGATCAAGCAATTTTTTTTTTGGGGGGGGGGGGGCAGAACGTTGATGTTTAAGTTGGAAAAATATCAAACAGAGCAGGAGGATTCTCTAGAATTGCACTTAAACAGGAGATCTCCAGCCCAAAGAAGGAGAGTTAGACTTAAGTCCCCGTGTGTCTCAATGGGTCATGATGTTAAAACAGACATGACCCGAGGGAGAGTACGGATTTTGAACCATGGCCACCACACAGACAGTGACCGTTAACCCTTAAAGCGCTTATTTAAGATTGAGTCAACAGCTCTCCTCGGGACACTTTGTGCACAATGCACGCAAAATGTTCCAAGGAAAGCTGTTGACTGAGACTACTTTTTGCTTTATACTAGGCTTGCTGGTATTTGAATGAAAGGTATCTTCATGAGGAATTTGAATCTTTTAACCATTATATGTTTAACGGTAATGAGAAAATTACTGTAGCAGTGATTATCACTTTAAGGGTTAACAATAAAGTACATGGACCATAAAGATGGTTAGGTGAGACATACTTGCAGTTGGCTTTCTTGTTTAATGCAGCAGCAGCTTGGTCGCTGGCACATTTCAGCATCTCTGTCATCTTGCTGCAGCCTGACATGACACAAACACAGTACGGTCAACCCTACCTGTTACTGTACTGACACAAACACAGTATGGTCAACCCTACCTGTTACTGTACTGACACAAACACAGTATGGTCAACCCTACCTGTTACTGTACTGACACAAACACAGTACGGTCAACCCTACCTGTTACTGTACTGACACAAACACAGTATGGTCAACCCTACCTGTTACTGTACTGACACAAACACAGTATGGTCAACCCTACCTGTTACTGTACTGACACAAACACAGTATGGTCAACCCTACCTGTTACTGTACTGACATAAACAGTCCTAAATGGATGGGAAATAAATAATTAACAGAGTTTCTTTTCATGAATGGCCAGTTTTGGTTGATCAATCGTTTCTGTTCATATACCTGCACTTTGCTTTGATATTTTGTGTAAAATTTCCATTTTTATTGCACAAAATTATGCTGGACAAGAAAGATTTTGAAAAAATAAAATAAAATAAATGTAAAAACGTGTGCATGGTCACCTGGGTGACATCTTCAGACATTAACTCTTAAAACATGTGGACAACTGCTGGAGACTGATTTTTAGCATTGATTGGCAGGTCCTGCTCCAGTGGCCTGAACAAAAGTGCTGACTTGACATGAAGCCAGTTAATAACTGTGTCAAAGGTGTCTTTATGTTGGAGAGAAATATGAGTTTACAATACACAGTTTGATTCCAAGAAACCTGCAGAAAACATCTCCTGACTATTGGACCAACTGATTGCTTCCATCAATGACCTCTATCATGGTTTTACAAGAGGAGTTCATAGAAGGCCATGCTCTGGTCTTAACCCTTTCCCACTCAAATCATCCAAAAGCACCTGGATGTAAATTGTCTGCGTTAATATTTTTACGTAAATTTCTTGTCACTAGAAAACATTTTTGGTTAGAATTGTAACACCAGTCATAAATGCCTGTCCCAGGTCAACAACTTTCCTTGCTTTCCTTGGCATGGATAGGGTGCAATGTGCCAAACTCACACCAAGGAAAGCTGTTGACTCAATCAGTCTTATTCTGACCAGGAAAGGGTTCATCATTTTTTTTCATAAAATCCACCACCTTCTTCCTTGCTGTTATACTGGTAAATGTTTGTGACAGTGGTTTATGTATTCCTGGATGTGCTGCCATGCCCACCTTGACTGTGGCTATGGCTTGAAATACTAGACAACTAATCCAGTGCTAATCACAAAGAAATCAGATTCCTTGCAGAAAGACCTTCATTAGGGTGCTGAAAGTCCTGTAGTACCACTGAGAACAAGATTCGGGTCATTGGCTTACCTCTACTTGCTTTGAACAAAATATGACTAAACCACAGCGAGGAAGACTGTGGACTGTGCACAAAATGGAAAGAGTCTGACAACACACCAAGTTTGACACTTGGCATCTTGGTAAATGAATGAAAAATCTTTTTATCAATATTCTGAAGAGGCAATTTAACATTTCTGGGTCGTCATCAGAAGAATAAGCCAATAGGATTCCTTGCTACAGGTTGGCGGCAACACACCCAACTTGTGCCAAGGAACTCTATTGGTCCAGGGTGTGCCCGTATCATAGATCATATGTAATTCTCATAAAAATGATCTATTGTGGGCAGTTTGGGTGTGAAAGGGTTACCATTCTCCAGGAAAACCTGGGACCAGTGTGGCATGTGGAAGTAGGGGTTGCTGAAACTCTGAAGATAACCCAAAGAGATATTTTACCAGGCATTTTTGCACACACTGTTGCCATCTTGTTGATTTGGGCCTGTGCGTCGTCCATCAGTTTAGAGAGTACCTTATATTCATACTTGTAACACATCTCCTTGATCCCCTCAGTGCAGTCGGCCTTGTACATCTTCAGTTTCCTGTCAAGCAGAGAAAGAGACATGCTTGTAACTCTGAGGGGTCTCGTATAGTTGTATTTGCATACAACTTTTCCCCAATGAAAATGACCAAATCCGGTCATTCCATCTGTCTGTGCGTAAACAGTTTGCTTGTCAACACAATAGCATCAACAATTTTGAAGGTACATGCACTCTGTAACCTGTTGAAATTTTCGGGATATGTTCTGTCAGTGAAAGTCTAGGTTCCTTTTCTTATTGGTGGACCCTCCTACAGAATTACATAATACATGGACCAAAAAGTGAAAAAATTGAAAACACTCCGGAGTCCTTCATTTGTGATGGATCTTTATGAAATTTAGTGGAAACGTTTGGGAGACTAATATGTGGAATCCGAATAGTACTGGTGGTGCCACCTAGAGGTTAATGGTAAATATGAGCCAACATGTGTTTAGACCTATGAAATTCATTATCATTAGAAATAATCAGGCTAACTTAATCAAATGTCACTGCATATATATACAGTGGTACCTGCTGTATGTGTTCACCCCTTCTGCCTAGAAAAAGTGGCCACATACAGCAGGTGACCTGTCATTACAGGTTAATTTTACAAAGAAATTGACTCCTACATCTGAGCCTTGTGACCACAAAAAGCAATGTGACTGCTCATAGCAGTGGTTGCATACAGCAGGTACCACTGTATATATATATATATATATATATATATATATATATATATCAATCATGTCTGAAAGTGTGATATGACATAATGTGGGTCACCTTGACCTACTTTCTCAATGTCACTGAGGGAATACATTTCAGGAAATGATAGTCTCGATTCTTGTGATGGTCATTTTATCTTTACATGTGAATGAACATATATGCATTTTACCATGACAGTAATATTATATAGAAAAACGTTTATGATGTGCAGAGTCATGGTGGTTTTCAATGGAACTTACATTACAGGTGTAAAAAAACACATTAAATTCAGTATTATGATCATACAGTACCCATTTCGCATATGGGTCCCTTTTGCTAGCACGCCATTTTCGCATTGCGCACCACATTTGAGCGTGCTCAGTTGCGAGCTTTTTTGTCCGGATGTGCCATTGCAAATAGCACGCCAATTTCTTGCGCTCAAATTTCTGGCACGCCAAATAGCCGTGCGAGTTGCGTTTTATCTACGCGAATTGCGTGAACAGGCACTTCGCCTCGACTGGGCATAGCGTGCCAGCAGCAGGCCTGGCTCGCTATCTTTGTTTCCCCTCCGCTTCAGGTCTCCTTTCTGGTCTCGTGACCTTCGCAACAGAGGCATTTTATTTTTTTTTCCACAATACGCGATGAGTGGTAAAACTAAAAGTGCTGTAAATTTATTTCTGCATTTGATGCAAACTGATCAACATGACTTTTATTGAGTAAGACATTCTCTACATTTCTATGTGGTTTCGTTGTCAATTTAAACAAAAACTCGTGTCCTACACCCTAACAAAATGAATATAGGCCTATTGATCTCAATCACGAATTGATCAAAATGGCCAAGCCTGTGTCACAGTCACTGTGTGAATCAATTACATGGGTACCGGTCCCTTGGTTAGCATCACGAACGATGGTTCGTCTTTAATTTTTCTTAAGATCGGTCGTGTGTAAATGTTGTCATTAAATTATAGCGGTAGAGTTTGTTGCTGCAGTAAAAGGTCGATAAACACACTTTATCGCAGTCACTGATAAACTGTCAACATGATCATCACATGCGGCAGCGGTATTTTCACCCGAGCCATGTTTACCTGCGGCTGGCGTATTTTACTCTCTTTCCGTGAAAAAAATGGACCGTCTGCTCTATTGTACGCAAAGACTGGTAGTATGTCATCATTCTGACCAATTTACAGAGTTAAATTTTGTTTCTTGCTTTTATAAATTGTCCGTAATCGCCACTTGTGTTCACACAAATGTCGCCCATCTTTCACAAGCAAGACTTCACAACATGAGGTAGCGAGTAGTCCCGAACGAATCAACGGTTGAAAAAAGACACATTTGATTGGACAGCGAACACCATGTGATCGATTCCGGCCCCCTGACTGACCTAGAATATTCCTGAGAATCGTCTTCGGTAGTTTCCGACTAAAATGAAGTTTGAAATAGAGGCAGTTTTGGCGGGGTTTCCCCTAAAATACTTTTGTTTCAGCCAATGGGAGAGCTTTCTTAAACTAGACTAGGTTCTCCGCATTCTTACGACATGAAGATCATGGCGGGTAGATGCGAAAAAAGATCGCAACCGCGACGATGAAATCACCCTGCGTGGCAGGTTTCCAAAGTTACATCATTCAAATTGTCGCAAACAATGGCCCGATCATTGATTTAAATCATCGTAGAAGGAAAATATTCGTTTTTAACGCAAAATCGAAATGGCCATCAACAAGAACTGACGTTTCTCTACAATAAAACGTGTGTGCTTGCATGTAAATAAACAACACCAGGAATATGAGACGGCCTTTAATCAGCCACTTCAAAAGTTTGAGTGACACGCTGTTCTAGTAGGCGAGTTCTAGTACACTGGGAATTTGACGTGCTGAGAGTTAAAGGTTGGTCCTACAAGAAAATAAACTAATTTGAAGAACAGCTCCTCACAAAAAAACATCTCTCCTCTCAATGTCTCATGACATAGGATCCATGCATCAAGATCACAAACATGGGTGCATATTCATTTAGATTATGGTGGATATTCTTAGCGCAAAAATCTCGTTTGTTCTCTCGGTGGTACGCTTCGCGGAAAGTGCTGTCAGTGCAGTCGAAAACGCGAGCGTGCGAAGCCAGAAAAAAATTCGCGCGTGTTAATGGTCGAGACCACAAACATTTCAAGCGTGCTACATGCGAAGTAAGCGTGCTCATTTTTCTCGCATGACGAACTGGCGTGCCAGAAATTTGCGCACAACTCAGTTTTCGCATCTGGCTGGTCGCATCTGATTCTGGCCAGCGAGAATTTCTGGCATGCCAGATTATTTGCTAGCATGGGGTGTTACGAATGCGAAATCGGTACTGTAGATAAAGTTGGAGTTTTGAAACTTTCTTTACCAAAATCCAGCCTAGGCTGAAGCTCTGTATAAACTTTGCTAAGATTCCAGCGGAAGCTGAATGTAGGCTCGATCTAGGCCTAATATAGGCTGAAACTCCAGTGCATTTTTAGCCAAAACACCTTATGTAGGCTGAATTTCTGCATAATCTACCCTGGAATTTCAGTGGACATTTGGCAGAATGCCTAATGTCTGCTGAACTAGTACATGTATCTGCTACCAGAAAATGGGCACAGTTCCAAAAGAAAGCATTCTTACGACATGAAGATCATGGCGGGTAGATGCGAAAAAAGATCGCAACTGCGACGATGAAATCACCCTGCGTGGCAGGTTTCCAAAGTTACATCATTCAAATTGTCGCAAACAATGGCCCGATCATTGATTTAAATCATCGTAGAAGGAAAATATTCGTTTTTAACGCAAAATCGAAATGGCCATCAACAAGAACTGACGTTTCTCTACAATAAAACGTGTGTGCTTGCATGTAAATAAACAACACCAGGAATATGAGACGGCCTTTAATCAGCCACTTCAAAAGTTTGAGTGACACGCTGTTCTAGTAGGCGAGTTCTAGTACACTGGGAATTTGACGTGCTGAGAGTTAAAGGTTGGTCCTACAAGAAAATAAACTAATTTGAAGAACAGCTCCTCACAAAAAAACATCTCTCCTCTCAATGTCTCATGACATAGGATCCATGCATCAAGATCACAAACATGGGTGCATATTCATTTAGATTATGGTGGATATTCTTAGCGCAAAAATCTCGTTTGTTCTCTCGGTGGTACGCTTCGCGGAAAGTGCTGTCAGTGCAGTCGAAAACGCGAGCGTGCGAAGCCAGAAAAAAATTCGCGCGTGTTAATGGTCGAGACCACAAACATTTCAAGCGTGCTACATGCGAAGTAAGCGTGCTCATTTTTCTCGCATGACGAACTGGCGTGCCAGAAATTTGCGCACAACTCAGTTTTCGCATCTGGCTGGTCGCATCTGATTCTGGCCAGCGAGAATTTCTGGCATGCCAGATTATTTGCTAGCATGGGGTGTTACGAATGCGAAATCGGTACTGTAGATAAAGTTGGAGTTTTGAAACTTTCTTTACCAAAATCCAGCCTAGGCTGAAGCTCTGTATAAACTTTGCTAAGATTCCAGCGGAAGCTGAATGTAGGCTCGATCTAGGCCTAATATAGGCTGAAACTCCAGTGCATTTTTAGCCAAAACACCTTATGTAGGCTGAATTTCTGCATAATCTACCCTGGAATTTCAGTGGACATTTGGCAGAATGCCTAATGTCTGCTGAACTAGTACATGTATCTGCTACCAGAAAATGGGCACAGTTCCAACAGAAAGCCTAGTTTAATCTAGGCATAATCTAGGCTGGAACCCTGCCTAATCTGCTGGGATGTCCATCTGATCTCCACTGTAACCCTGCCTAAACTCTGCTGGAAATCTGCATAATGTAGGCTGGAACCCTGCCTAAGTTCAGCTGGGAAGTCCACATAATTTCTGCTATTACCCTGTCTAATCTCTACTGGAAGTCCTCATAATCTAGGCTGCAACCATGTCTAATCTCTGCTGATAGGTCTGCCAAATTTCCGCATGAAGCACACGTAATCTAGGCTGGTATACAGCTATATACAAATTGAAGTAAGCTGGATGTCCTCCTACTAGATGCCAGTTAATATTCAGCCTAATTTGCATTTTTGGCATGCACAAATTCTGCAGAATACATGCCTAATCTAGGCCTAATCTGTGATGAAATTAGGCTTACAAACAGGCAGAGTTTAGGCATTCCGCTGAAACCAGGCCAAATCTATGCTGAAATTATCTGCCTAATCTCCGCTGGAACTCTGCCTAATTTCCATTGGTTTTGAATAAGGGTTACACCAGCTGTACTAACTGACATCTAGTGGACAAATCAGACACTAAAATTACATAAGGTTTATATGTTCAGAAGCCACTTGAGGACTCACAACTTTGAAATGAAGATGTAGGTACAATATAGCCATGGTGCCAGCAGAGCATTTGGCCTATGGGCCTCTTGTTGTCATGATGAATAGTATGTTATCATTCCACACCCTTTATTGTTGAAGTATGGCTACTTTGTGTCCAGAGTGCGCAGAAAATTGTTGACTCAGTGTCTAGAGGGTTCAAATGAATGTTGTGGTGTTTTCATGGCAGTGTATGACACTTACTTGCAAGCGTCTGTGTTGGCAGCATTATAAGTTTCACCCACTAGTGTAGTCAGGTTTGTCTCACATTTATCCCTCCAGGTAACACAGTCTGAAAAATCATCAAGATGAAAACTATGAAGTAACTGTTTCCATTGTGTTGTTGTAAAGGGCTGGGTTTTGCATTGTCTGGTGCATCAGGAAGAAAGCTGTCCTTTATAATGGCAAAGCAAACACCACTGACTAAGAGCCAGGCAGGTTGGACTGGAATGGAATTTTTTTTTCTGTACAATTTCAATTTGCAATCTTGTGTCTTACATTTGCGGCAATGGAATGGAATGAAAGCATTCAGGTGCACACTACAACTTAAAAAATCTCACCTTCATACCTGTGGAGGAGGCTCCTTCAGGGTGGTCTGTTCAGACAAGTTTTACAATATGATATGTATATACTGTAGAATATAAATTGTTCATATCTTTTAACTTAGAATCGAATTGTAGGTAAATATATTATATGCAAAATTACAAATCGTATGTTTTGTTTCAATGAAATAAATGGATAAGGCAACATTTGAGAAAATGAATGACGTTTGTCTGCCACTCTTGGGGCACTGAGATACAAATTTCCTTCATTCCTCGTGCATAGGGTCGTCCTTACACGAATGATGATTCTAAGTTTCTCTTCTTCTCTTCCTTCCTAAATATATTGTAGTAGTTGTGATGCAGATCTTTAGACAATCAGCGCTTGCTTGTGCAGAGGTACATACTAAATTGCAGATTACTGCTGTCTGAGAATGTGCATCAAACAACTTTACTGGCTAAAGTCTCAACCAAAACTGAGTGTACCATTTAGATCTTGTTTTTAGGTATTTAAGATGCATCATTCAATGTAAAACAAAGGACAGTTTGTTCTTTATCATTCAAATAAGTTTTTATCATAGAACACTTCATTCAACATGCAACAAAGGACAGTTTGTTCTTAATCATTCAAACAAGTTTTTTACCATAGAACACTTCATTCAACCTACAACAAAGGACACTTTGTCCTCAACCAACCTAATAGGTTTTGACCTGGAGCCAAATATATGATGGTCAAAGTGTACATAAATTGAACATGCAAGACAAGGGACCAATGAAAATTGAGATCGTATGCACTAGCTGAAAGCTTTATAGAGGACACCTTACTCTAGCTATTCTGTTTACACTGGTGTGTACCTGATCATTATGTGTACCCCAGGACCTTACTTCAGCTATTCTGTTTACACTTGTGTGTACCTGATCATTATGTGTACCCCAGGACCTTACTCAACATGTTGCTATTCTGTTTACACTGGTGTGTACCAGATCACTATGTGTACCCCAGGACCTTACTCTATATGTGGCTATTCTGTTTACACTGGTGTTTACCTGGTCACTATGTGTACCCGAGGACATTACTCTAGCTGTTCTGTTTACATTGTTGTGTACCTGGTCACTACGTGTACCCCAGGATCCACCATCAAAAATCATTGACCAGCAACCAATGTATCCTAAAAGAAAGAGGTGTGTGATAAAGATGTATTGGTTCAACAGTAAGAGGAATTTTGCACATTGAGTCCAGGCAGCCGCCCCATATTTATTCTTTACAAGACTTACTGACTCCAGAATTTTAGAGGAAGGAGTTTTAAAGCAAATGAGATTATTCTTCTGTATAGAGACTTAATCAGTTACTGCACGGATGTTTATGTGTACACATCTGAAAGCCTATAACTTAGTTTCAAACCAAGAGGAGTAAAAGTATGTTTTGTAGGCTATAATAACTATAACAATATTAATCCCATCTTAATATTTCATTGTCCCTGCTCATCTTCTATTCTGTCATGATTACGCAAGTTGGTTCAAATGCTGCTTGCTGTTTATTTTGTCAGGTCTTACCTTTACATGTCATACCCATGTTGTTCAACATTGATATGGACTTCATGATATCGCCGATGCCTGAGCATGTCTCCAGGGGCGTCATATGTTTGGCCAAGGTCGTGTAATTACTGCATACAGCAAAAACAGACACAGGTTAATTTTAGCTACATGTATATCACTGTCATTTTTGGTTCCACTTATCTAGCAATATCAGTTCTTGATGTTAAACTTAACACACACACACACACACACACACACACACACACACACACACTGGCAGGTAATATTTGTGGTGTTCAATATTAGGGGAGGTTCTCACGATTTAGTTAAAGCTGTGTCTGGCTGAATGCCTCTAATCAGCAGACACCTGACATTAATGAACACTTTTTCTGCCTCACATTTAGCCTTGTGTATATGATAGACAGTTTTCGTATCTTATGCTGACTTAATGGGCTAATAGTGATCTCATTCCTTTTGTTAACTGTCAGCACTAACTTTAAGCTGACTTTACTGGCCAATAGTGATCTCATTCCTTTAGTTAACTGCCAGCACTAACTTTATGCTGACTTTACTGGCTAATAGTGATCTCATTCCTTTAGTTAACTGTCAACACTAACTTTATGCTGACTTTACTAGCTATTGTTATTAATTTACAGGGCATTACCTACACATTTACACCATAACAAATAAAAGGGCATAAATGGTGCAGTTGCAGGCTGCCTATGACATTTGCACCCATTTTGCAGGCATAAATGGTGAGGTTGACTATATGTAGGGCCTATATTTACATTGTAATGTGCATTAAATGATAATTTGCTTGGAAAATACTACAAGTGAATAATAATAGTAATAATGTTTGTTTTTATGTCATTGAGATCATTGTATATGCGGCCCTCCAGTGATCATTTGCACCCTCCAATTTGCGTTGGGTGTAAATGACCATTGTCGGGCAGCAAATCGAATACTGTGGGCCGCAAATGATCCTTATGCTCACAAAACAAACATTATTGTTATGATAGTGATCTCATTCCTTTCGTCAAGTGTCAACAGGAACTTTATGTTGACTTTACTGGCTATGATTCACTTATAGGGCATTACCTACACATTAACACCATAACAAAGGGCATATATGGTGAGGTTGCGGGCTGCAAGTGACATATGCAGTTTTGTAGGTAATTATAGATTAGACATGTCATGACGACAAACCCCAGGTCAATTGCTTTCCTTGTCATTGGATGGATGCTTTGTGCCCGACGAATGCAAAGAAAAGCTATCGACTTAGTTTCCTTTGGACCCGTAAAGGGTTAAATGGGAAAAAAATTGGGATATTTTGTGAAAAATGTCATGGTTATTATATGTGAATGTAGATTATGAAATATAATCTAAAATATCTTACCCACACAGGTCGTTTGAGGGAACGCCCATAACAAAACCTGAACCTTTAAAGTCTGAGAAGTATGTCGTGACTTCTGTGTACATGTGGGTTGCATTTGGTTTTTTGCAGGCTGTATAAGTACACAAAGGATACAAATTAATGATGATTGAAATATTTTAAATGCATATAACATTTGGCCTCAAAGGTCATGTTTGTATACATTGCACTCATTCCAGAAAACATAATTCTAAACTATATGTCTTTCCTGAATAAGACCCATTCACCTTGCCAACATAGTTTATCAAATACATGTAGTATTAATGATGTCTATCCTGAGCAAATAGAAAATTTTAAAGCATTAACCAGGTTTACATTCTCAAATATTGTTTATATTTTTCTTGAATAGAAACCACAAGTGGAATGAAAGGGGTTTTTAGTTCAGCTGACTGGTCAGTCAGCTGAGCTTATAGGATGGTCAGTCATCTGTTCGTTGTCCGCCATCCATCCATCCACAATTAACATTTTCAACTTCTTCTCCAAAAGCGTCAGCGAGATTCACTTCAAACTTGGTGGAGATGTACCTTGGGTGGGTCTCTACCCACCTGTAGCAGTTACCAGGAAAGATGAAATAAAGATATGGATGGCCCTGTGAAGGGTTCAATACCTTTGACAGGTTTCTAGAGCTATGGAGTGTCCAGTAATTGCTGCAAACAGTTGTTAATAATTTGATGGCCCTGTATATTGGGCAAAGAGTTTTGACTCTAAATGTCCTTGAGAGTTTGATCATTATAGGAGGATGCATGTTGTGACATTAGGGGAAGTGAGAGCCCTGGCATTATTATAGCAGTGGTTACCTGCATCTGCTGCACACTCTGTGCTCAGCGTGCCCAGATTTGTCTTCAAGTTCTTGAACCTTTGCATGTCAGCCTTAGGACACAGTGACTTCATCTCATCGTAGCAAAATTGTGCCTTCAATAACTGTCTGAAAGTAACACGTTAGCATACAAGGACTATGGCAAGCTGTATGACCAGAAGGCTGGGTGTAAAGTGCAGCAAGTTGGCTGTTTCATGGCCACATGGAAACAAATAAAACATAAGACAGTGTGGATCTGGCATTTTTTTTGGACAGGTCCACATTGATTGTTTTAACTGAGACTAGGAAATACTGAGACTGGGAAATACTCCCAGTATTTCCTAGTTTCAGGTTTTATGTAAAGTACCAGAGCTTTTCAAGAATTTTAAAGCTCTACTTTATTCTTTATAGAAAATAGAAAATGCAATGCCAGTTGATTCAGTCAAGAAATGCTGAGGAGTAGGGCTTTTTTTTCTAGAAAATTGAGAAGCTGATACCTGAAAGGTCTTAGTGCAAGGATTTTGATTTGGAATCGTTATCATAATTCAGATGAACGCAAACTTTGCTGTGATTAGCACTGGAAGAATTAACCCTTTCTCCCCTCTGGTGGGCAAATGTCATCTGCTTGAATATCTTTGACTAATTACAGCAGTACTGAAAAACAATTTGAAAATTGAAGATGATATCTCCCTGAGATATAAACATGCCCCAACTAAAGATGCCAAGTTAATACATGTACTGTAAATTGATTTATTCTTGCGTGTTCAAATTTTCAGTTTTTGTGTTTGTAACATTTGACTGTAGTTTTGATTTCTCTATTTTGGACATCATTCTTTTTCAAATAGTGTTAAAGCACTATTTCACTGCGTTTTTATTTTAATGGTTCTGTGCCATCAAGGAAATAAGTTAAAATAAGAATACAGCGAAGTTAAAGCAATTTACTGTCGTTTTAATTAAATAGGAAAGGTTTAGCATGCTTACCGGCACTTTTGTTTTTTCGTTGTCCCAGGTTTTATCGCATCAGCAGACTTTAATGTTTTGTAACACTCATGAGACAAGACTTTGCAATCTGAAAGAATGATGAGATTCATTATTCACACAATGTACCAGCAGTTTTGATAATACAGGTCTATCATTTTGGGAGAAGGCACTGTTGATGCAAAAGTGGAATCCCTCGGTGAAAAGAACAGTTCCACAGCCACTGTGTCCTTTTGGTTTGGTATTACACCATTACAGCAGTCTATCTTGCCTGGGCTCCTCAGCGTGTGGCCTCTGTCTGGTCTTTTTGCAGCAAAATTAGCATGTCTGAATCACTTTTCCAAAGTTGAGTATGTTTCATGAGCTGTTTGGGCCCCAGGGTGCAGAATTGACCTATCCCCAAGACGTATCACCTGAATGTGGTGGCCTTGGCCAGGGCTTGCCACCTGTTCACATCCTGGTCTATAGCCTTGTTTGTGCAGCGTGGGTTTTTTGCTGCCAATGAGGCTCTGAATGGTGGTGTGGGAACATGCCATTATGCCACAGTAGTCCCTCCTTTGAAAGACCACTCCTTTGGGAGACCATAGTTGTCAGGTCTTTCTGTAGTACTTTTCATGTTATTTATACCTCCTTTGACGGACAACCTTCTTTATGTGACCGCCTTTTGGGTGGCACTAGGGGTGGTCTCTGAAAGGAGGGACTACTGTAGTGAAGAGGGTTTACTAAAAGAAGTGGAAAACATATATAAGCAATGTGTCAATGTGCTGTGGTACCTTGATTTGGCCGTCATATTTTTCACTTGTCTGGGACAAGTAAAATGGCCTTATTTCAAACACTGGCTGTGTGTGCCCGTGAATGTCATCTGCTAGGGGTCTATGTTAGCGTGTCACAAGTGTGGATGTCATCTGCTAGGGGTCTATGTTAGCGTGTCACAAGTGTGGATGTCGTCTGCTAGGGGTCTATGTTAGCGTGTCACAAGTGTGGAAGCACTAGCGGCTCAGTGAGCCAGTTTAAATAGTGATCTAAATGTATAACTCCCTGCATGCAACTGCTTCAAAATCCTTCTGCAAGGCCACGCTCTCCTTTAAAAACAAAACAGCATAAAAAGTTGGGTTTTTTTATGCAATAATATTGTGAGACAAGTCAAAAATAGAAAGTGCCTTATCTTACAGCATGTCTCTTGCTGCCATGTTGGAACTGGCTGAACCAGCAGGAACCAGCTTTCTAAGGTTATTGGCCAGGTGTGGTACATTCTGGTGTAACTGTGGTTAACTCTAGTTAGTACCTGAACCCAGCCAGGGTTGGTTGCTGTAATGAAATCCTTCAGATGACCAGTCTGGCTGGGTGCAGCATCTCTACAAGGTCAGTGCACCATTCACGCACACAGAAGTAGTGCAAAGGAAAATCAACATTAAATTTGATTGAATTTTGCAATTAAGGTGCAATATAATTCTTAATGAGCCTATAGTATACATGTACATGTATGATAAAATACTGTTTCGTTGCTTGTTTACTTACACAGTTTTGTGCCATCAACAAAATAAGGAAAATTGTAAATAGTGGTATACTAAATGAATTTATGGTATTTGGTTTGAAGGATACCATGTCAGGTTGAGAAAATGTGAGACATTGTATGGGTGTCCAAGCAGAACTGAGCTGGCCCTGCTGGGATGTGGCCAGTTGTGTTTTACAGTGCTGCCACAGTGGCAGTTGTAGCAACTATATACAGTAATTTTCATGTGATATTGGTGTCTGGGCTAATAGTTTCTTTTGTACATTGACATTGTTTCATAAACCCTGGCACATCCATGCATGATCAGGGCTTACATATGTCAGCAGTTTGATTGAAAAGTGTACATGAGACCTTACATCATAAGTGACCATAGGTCATGATCTTCCCTTGCTGTGGGTTGACTGCACAGTACTGTAGCCTTCAATGGAAAGTTGGTCAGGCCAAATTCAGAAATTTGGAAATTCTAAGCAAATTTCTGTATATTAACATAGTTTTGGTGACCTAAATATTGGTCTGACTAATCGGACCAATCTAACCAATCGAACCCAAAGGTTCTGCTGCATATGCGCCCAAACCCATGCAAAGAGAAGCTGTTGATGGACTCTTATAATCAGAGCAGGGCCATTAGATACACATGTCTGTGAGTATATGTAGTTACCTGCACATTCTGTTTCCATTCCGTACAGCTTCTTTGCCAAGGCATCAATTTTTTGCATGCCGGGACAGGTCAAATATTTTTTTGTACAATCAGGTATTTCGTTGTACTTCCTAAAACAACAAATACATCAACTCGTTACTGCATGAAAATACTGCTAGCAGTTGTGTCCTTGTCCTTCCAACAATGACAGACACATTGACATATGATGACATGTATCGTGTATATAATGCTAGGAACTGTTTCTTTGTACTTCCCACAATGACAGATACTTTGACGTATTACCACATGTGTATAATGCTAGGAACCATGTCCTTGTACTTCCTACAATGACATATACACTGACTTATTACCACATGTATATAATGCTAGGAACCATGTCCTTGTACTTCCTACAATGACATATACACTGACTTATTACCACATGTGTATAATGCTAGAAACCGTGTCCTTGTACTTCCTACAATGACATATACACTGACTTATTACCACATGTGTATAATGCTAGGAACCGTGTCCTTGTACTTCCTACAGTGACATATACACTGACTTATTATCACATGTGCATAATGCTAGAAACCATGTCCTTGTACTTCCTACAATGACATATACACTGACTTATTATCACATGTATATAATGCTAGAAACCGTGTCCTTGTACTTCCTACAATGACATATACACTGACTTATTATCACATGTGTATAATGCTAGAAACCATGTCCTTGTACTTCCTACAATGACATATACACTGACTTATTACCACATGTGTATAATGCTAGGAACCGTGTCCTTGTACTTCCTACAGTGACATATACACTGACTTATTATCACGTGCATAATGCTAGGAACCATGTCCTTGTACTTCCTACAGTGACAGATACACTGACTTATTATCACGTGTATAATGCACAGTGTTGCCAACCCTCCCAGATTCCTAGGGAGACTCCCGGAATTTTATGCTGAAAATATTTGAAAAAGTGTTGATTTTTGACAATTTTGAGTCACCTCCCGGAATTTCATCAATATTTCCCTTCTATATTTCATATTAATTTATGAACCTCCCATAATTTTACTTTTTGTCTCCCAGATTTTAAGTTTAGCAGGTTGGCAACACTGAATGCTAGGAACGGTGTCCTTGTACTTCCTACAATGACATATACACTGACTTATTACCACATGTGTATAATGCTAGGAACCATGTCCTTGTACGTACTTCCTACAATGACAGATACACTGACTTATTACCATATACGAAATGAGGGTCGATTTTGTGGGGTTTTTTTGCATAATGACGCAGGTGATTGAAGTTGGCATTATGGGGTGGCACATGCCAGTGCGCCTTGCCTGATGCCAGCTTCAATGATCTGCGTCATCATGCCATAACAGACAAAAAGGTGACCCTCATTGCTTATATTTACATTTGCCCCTTAATTTTTCTGCCCGATTACATGAAATTTAGTAGGCCTATGTAGAATTGAGAGAAACCACCAGAAACTGATTTGCCCAGCTTGTTCAAGTGTTGACTTCCAGAGCCCAGTTGGGTGTGGCTTATTTGAATGTGGGTAGGACACATGTTATGGTCCGATAACACACAAGGCTCATGTGTTTATGGTCTCAAAACACACCAGGCTCTGTCCTATACTTGTAATGTTAAAAGTTAGATTGAACGTATATGATGCGTGGAAACTTGTCTTTGTACTCCCTCTAAGGACAGATGCATAGACATATTACCACTTGTATATAATGCTAGAACACTGTATATCTCAGTGATAATTATGATTTGGGCATTCCTCATTAGGGTGAAGATATTAATGCCTAGCTCATTTATTTTCAAAAAATAAAAAAAAAATTAAAAAAAATAATCCATCAAGCTTGCAATTGGGTGTCTAAGTGTAATATTGTTGTGGAGTGGTGGCATACATAAGATATAACTTTCAACATCCTTTGACGACAAAAAGGCAGGGTTTTTCTTTTCTTTTTTTTTTTTTTTTTTGTATTTTCCTTCTTTTTTTTATATTTGGTTCTGCTAAAGGAAGGAGGATTTTATCTTAGAAAAAGATAGAAATATACATGCATATTAATGAGGGAGATTGAGCAAAATATGCCAAATTTGTATCCAACAGAGCAAAAACTGTATGCACAAACATGTCAGAAGCACATCACATATTATGTCACGTTATCAAAATTTGATAATAAATGTGATAGCTCCTTACCAGTATTTGTAAGTATTGCAAAATAGTTTTGAGTGATGATACATATCTATTAGACCATATTTAGAACATATATATATATATATATATATATATATATATATATATATATATATATATATATATATATATATATATATATATATACTGGTATATATGGATGTCTATATGTACACACACACACACACACACACACACACATATAGTTGTCCCAGCCTTGCAAAACCTGCCATGTGGTATACACAAGATGAATTGAATTGAATTGAATTGAAAGTTAAAATCAAAGATGGCCTGTCATTAGAGCAGTGTTGCCATGCAACCCTCCCAAATCATTTGGGAGTCTCCCAAAAATTCAGGCATGTGCTGTTTGCCCTTCAAACTCCTGAATTACCCCAAGAATCTCACGAAAATTAACACAAATGTCATTCTGAAAAAATAATGTGGTATATTTTAAGTAATCCAATTTCACATTGATACTTTCAAGGCAAATCGTGCTGCTGTGTTTCTTGCGACATGTTTAGCACTCATGCCACCACTCAAACTTGAATCCAAGTACCCTCAAATGCCACGAAAATGCATGTTTTGATGTCTGTTTTTTGAAAAATTTTCTGGGGGAGCATGCCCCCTGGATCCCTTAGGACGGCTTCGTGGCATGCCGCTCGCCATTTGTGAATCTCCCAAAATATACCTCCACCAGGTTGGCAACACTGTTATAGTGGTCTAAGAAGACAGGGACCACTGTATATCTTCTTTTTTTTTTGGTGGGGGTGGGGTGGGGGGAGGCAATAATAATAAGTAAATGCAATCTTACCAGCATTGTTTCCTTTTGTCAATAGCAGTAGTTGGATAGTTATATGTAGGCGTATCTGTGATGAATGTTTTATAGCAGGTGGACATTTGTGTTACACTAGTTTTCTGATCTGTGTCATTGCAAGCTGGAAGAGTAACAAATATGTACATACTTGATGACTTGACACAAAATTGGACCAGGACTGTACGACAAATGAACAACTCAGGAAAATTGTTTTACAAATGAAGACTTGTAATGTGATGGAAAGTTCACATATATTTCTCATAGTTCAAATATTCAAGCAATGTAGTCAAGGATTAAAATATATGAAACCTAAATAATTTAAAACTTCCTTTCAAAAGTGAATGGTCTTTTGAGATCAACCAAATATTGACACTTTATCCTATATTTTATCCATTTCACAAATTCCACACACAAAATTAAAAAAAAAAAATTAAAATAAAAAATAAGCCCAAGGTCATCAAAGCGTGTCTGCCATAAACTTTGTAAGTATCCCCTGTAAAAACTTGCAAAATATTACATGTAATCTGTTCCAGTGCTGAGACTTCTTCAGCTTTTTGTCAATGAAAATTGAGCCATTTGAATGAGACATGTTACCAAGAGGCTGCATTGGAGTGGTGCTGCCTGAGTCAACAGCTTTCCTTGATGTAGGGTAGGTACCTTATTGGATATCAACCAATGTCAAAGGTTGATGTAGATGCTGACTCAGTGCAGTGGAGAAGGGTTATACACCAAAGTGTCAAGTATTTTGTGTAAATCGTAGATTGTATAAGACATATGTATGAAATTATATACATGCACAGATTGCCATCTCAGCAGACAAGGTTCGTGAAAGAGAACAATTAACGTACCTGGTATCAGCTGGCAGTGTGAAACTATCTGGTTTCCATTTATTTTTGTTGTCAGTTTTGACATTGTGTTTGAGACTTCAGCTTTTCCTTTGGGACAGTGCTCTGTGCCAATAAATTCCAAGCAAAACTTTGCTTTCAACAGTTTCCTGTAAATTAAATAAACTCATTGGAACAGAGTGCCATGCTATGCTGGCATGTAGTGGTTCCTGTAATGCCTGGAAAGTCATGCTACAAGTGTCTTGGTAGGAGCTGGAATGCAGCTTTGTCAGGGAATGGAAAAATCACTGACCAGACATGTGGGTACTTATATTAAAGCTCTTTCTATGAGGAATTTGCTTGTGCAATGCCCATGAGAATTTATGCTTTTAGATATGTTACAAATTATTATTAGTTTGGAATCAGTTAGGACAATTTATGATTAAACTTGTGACGTGGAAGAGTGTCTGCTCCTATATATGTCACATACATTATGTTTACGAGGGATATGTCCACCAAGCTGCAGCATATATCCATGTGATTGTGAAGTTAATAGCACAACAATTTCTCCTGAGTCTTCCAGCAGACAACATTTTTGTTTCCCAAGAGACGTCAGGAATGTGTTCAATAGGTTAAACGTTCACAAATTCTCTGCTGCTTTTCCTTGTTATAGTCTATCAACCTTGCTCTACGGAAACAGATTTTGTGAATATTACAACAATGGATTATTACTGGCCGACATGTCTAATGCATAACCTTTTCTCATCAATGTACCTTACTTTTGAGGCATATCTGGTAGCTATATGCAATTTGTATTTCTTTTCAGCCACATTTTTTGGGATTTCTGCGGCCGCAAGCAAAACTTAACGCAATCCATATCATCCAAGAAATGAGAAGTGCGTGTGCGCACATGTGATTAACAGGTCCTTTTAAACTGCAGGCACCATTCATGAGTAGACTGCAAAAACACTATAATTGCTGGTTACAGACATAAATACAAACTACACTGCAAGCAAATTTCTTTCAAGAGTAAGGTAAACTGCTCAGATTTGATAATGTATGAAATACATGGTCATTTTGCCCGCTATTTACGAAATATTCGAGAAATTCCCTTCTGTAACTCAGGGTTGACAGACAAAAGAAGGAAGTGCTGGCAAGTATTGTGCTAATCTGAATGGCCCTGATGGATGAGTGCTGTGATGGATGAGTGCAGTGATGGATGAGTGCCATGATGGATGAGTGCCCTGATGGATGAGTGCCCTGATGGCCAGCATTTTGTTAACATTCCAATTCAAATGAATTTTAAGTTGGTCAGCTGTATCTAAGTATGACAAAAGTTGTTTTCTTCTGAAGTATGGGAATGATTCCTGATATAGATTTCTCTTCCGAAGACCTTTCAATGCAGTGCCATCATTAGTATATTTTCTCAGGAAAAAATGGTCCAGGTCAACAGCTTTCCTTGGTACACTTGGAGGCATCACACTCAAAGCTTGCTGAGGAAAGCAGTTGACTAAGTCCAAAAGCTGGCACTGAAAGAGTTAAAATGTCCAACCTTTCATTTTATATTTCCAGCGTGTATTAAATTGTTTTTACTTAATTGATTTTCATTAATTCTATTTCCATGCAAAAATGTACATGTATGATCAAATAATTAGGAGCAAATTATATCTGGTTTTATCTTGTATGATGGTAGGTGTTATTGAAAAGATGAAACCAGTAATATGTTTGTATAACCTATGTACATGTATCTTTAACTCATTCCATACCAGTCCCTGATTTTTCCATATATTTACCCAGATTTAAGACGACAATTGCATATTCAAATTCTTCATGAAAAGAGCTTTCGTTCAAGTACCAACATGCCTATAGTCTTAAGTCAGTGGTTCTGGCATTGTCTGGAAGTCATGGTGCAGCTGCGGCAAGGGCAGCTGCAGCATGACTTGCCAGGCAGTGACAGAACCACTGACCAAGGCCTGTCACCATAGTATGGAATGGGTTAAAAGTTAAACATAAGGGAAATAACACAAATAGAAAAAAAGTGGAGTCCACCTTTCTGCCTCACCATGTTAGTATTACATTGCGGGTAGGTGTAACTTTTTTTTTCTATTATACCATGTACATGTAAGAAATTAGGGGAAAAAGTGAAATGTACTTACGGACAGAATTGCTTTTGGTCTGGAACAATGCTAAATAGTGATGTCTGGTTCACCTCACTGAGTATCTCATAGCATTCCGCCCAGAAAAATTGACATGCTGAGAGAGAGAAAATGACAAATTTGTTTTCCTCATGTAAATCTTAGTCTGACATCAAATATGGAATTGTAGACAATCCTGTTGAATGCTTTGAGGGTACTCACAGTGAATATTAATGGCCAGTATAGCCATGAAGGATAGATTGAGATCTGTCAGCCTGTCCTAATTGTTACCATGGAAATAACCATGCTCACAATAAATTATATATATATTTTTTTTTTTTGTCGCTAAGTTTGGAAATCTGTTCTTGCAAAATCACAGGTTGATTTAAACATGTTAAAAGCAATGGCACAGTCAGACTGTGGATATATTCCAAACTCAATTTTACCATTAGTATACTGCATGTAGACTCAATGCACAGTGTTAGGAGGATTGCAGAACTTTGCAGAGCCTCATGTAATGAAGGAAACAATATAATGATGAAATATGGGAGATCATTTTAGACTGTAGAGTCAGCAAACAAAGAAAAGGGTGCTTGTGGTTTTGAGACATACTTTTACAAGGAAATGACCAGGGAAGAATGAAGATATACGATTTCATTGTCAGAGTGTTCAGAAGGAGATGGACAGCGACCATTGTTCCAGTCTGTTGGTCACAACAATACCAACTCAAAATTTTTTCACTTTAACCAGCTGCAAACCAATAAGCAGAACTTTGGGATAAAAATGGAAAATGTTATTGACACCCCACTAATGTGGAAGTTACAGGTAAACAGTGGTAAAGTTGGGTTTATTTGTAGGCACCCATTTGTACCACAGCTTAAGCAGTTCATGTTGGCATAGTAACGTCAGTCTTTCTTGAAGCCTGACAGTCAAGAATTTCAATTTGCATTTATTTAAAATTTGAGCGCACTTGTCATTTGAGTAACAAGTAAAAAGTAAGAAAATAGCTGGATAAATTAAATATTGATATCTGCATGTATGCTATTCACATTGCACGAACTCTTATGACATGGCATCAAATACAGTAAAACCTGTTTTGAGAGACCGCCCCTATAGCAGGCCAAAAAGTGGTCACATAAGGCAGGTGGTCTTTCAATAGAGGTGCAACAACATGGGAAAGATAGCAAAAGGGACATGGTAAACATGGTCTGAAAAGGCAGGTGGTCTTCTCTTGCAGTAGTCTCTCAAAACAGGTTTCGCTGTACACTGACACCACTTAATGAAATACACAAAGTGAATATACATTGATTTTCCAGCATGTACCAGCAGGTTCAATGATCAGTGACCAGGAATAATTTCTGCATTTCACAGACTTCAAGCTAATTTCTGGGAATCTGCAATTTGTAAGCCACCACTGCAGGCTTGTCAAATCAATTTTTACTTATACATGTATTATACTTTTAATGAAATATTTGATCTTGCAGTGTGGAAGGTATGCACAGTGCTATATAGGTACAAAGTTTTTTTTTAATATGACAGAATTTGTCCGTCAGAACAAAATGGTGTATAAAGATATGTCAAACTAGGCAAAATCGAGGTTCATGTAAAACTTATTGTAATTCAATATGCCTACCCTGGAATCAGTTTGATCTCTCAAGGTCAAATAGCTGCCTTGTAAGGTCAAAATTGTCTGTATGTGTGAAAGGTTTGTTTGGCACTGTCATGTTGCATGTATTCAAATATTTACAGATTATTATTTTACTAGTAGCTCAATTATTCCAAGTTTCTTTGACCCCTACCCTCTTCATTCTGTCAAAGAGAATTCAGTGGAAGGTGCTGTGTTGCAAGTGGCAGAGTATATTACATGCAATATTTGGCACACAATGTTGTGGCCCAGTTTTGGTACACCATGCTATTCATCAGACATGATTTTTTGCCTAGACAGCAATGAAGGACTGAAGCATATACTGACCTTTTTCACAATATTTGAGGATATTATTGTCATTTGTGTTTTTTTTTTTAGTGTCACATCCACCTGTCTTGATACAGTCCTTTTCTGTTTCCAGAAGCCTGTAAGCAAATTGACAGCATCAGCACTGAATATATCTAACCAGGTTTGTGTGCAAGCAAAAACTATTTCCCCAGAAGCATCAATTATGATCTCCAATAGACATTACTAAGATCTGTCTGACAAAAATATGTACCAAATCTAGAAATATGCTGAAAAAATTGTAAAATGTGGCTTGAAAAATGGTCTTGCAGAGACCAAAGTATTACTCAATGTGACAGACAGACGGCATGATTTGATACAACACTCACTGCACTGGCTGTGTTGTTTTGTCCAGCATCTCCATCTTCTTGTGACATTTGTAGACTACTTTTAATCTGCCATACTGCTCATTTAACCCTTGCTTAACTCATCTTATTGTACCTCTATTTGTAGACCACTGTTAATCTGCCATACTGGTCATTTAACCCCCTCTTAACTCCATCTTATTGTAACTCTATTTTAGACCATTTTTAATCTGCCATACTGGTCATTTAACCCTTGCTTAACTCCATCTTATTGTACCTCTATTTTAGACCATTTTTAATCTGCCATACTGGTCATTTAACCCTTGCTTAACTCCATCTTATTGTACCTCTATTTTAGACCATTTTTAATCTGCCATACTGGTCATTTAACCCTTACTTAACTCCATCTTATTGTACCTCTATTTTAGACCATTTTTAATCTGCCATACTGGTCATTTAACCCTTGCTTAACTCCATCTTATTGTACCTCTATTTTAGACCATTTTTAATCTGCCATACTGGTCATTTAACCCTTGCTTAACTCCATCTTATTGTACCTCTATTTGTAGGCCACTGTTAATCTGCCATACTGGTCATTTAACCACTGCCTGGTTAAATTAAGACTGAGTCATCAACTTTCCTTGGCACCAAGGAAAGTTACTGACTTAGGGCATATGATTCTGTAAAATATTCCAGAACAAATTTGTTCAGCTATATACATGTACATTTATTTTTAATGAGCTTAACTTTTACTATTACTAATCGTGTTCAAAGAGACTTAATTTATCTATTGTTGCTCAGCTGACTTGTACCATGGGGCCTCTCTACCACATTTACTCAAATAGTCATGCTTCAATGATTTTTAGATTTTTAGCTCTGCCGACCATAGGTTAAAAAAAAAGTATAGACCCATATCTTTTACATGGATTACAAAGCAGGCCAAGCCTGTATTAATCACTCTCCATGGCACAGATGGTGGCATATACTGTCCTACCTACATATTACCATAGGTTACAGAACTTAGGAATCACTCATGTTAGTCCATCTGTCATTCCCTCCATCTGTCTGTCTGTCTGTCTGTCCATCATTCTTTCCTTCCATAAACATTTGTTTGTCAACACAATAACATCTACAATTTTTAAGTTAGCCCCTTGACACTTTTTGGACACACTGTATGAATAAGTAGCGAGGTTACTTTCATGATTGATGGCTACCAAGTGTATTACATAGTAATGGGGCCAAAAAGTTCAGAAATTCAAAGTGTTCTGGTGTGTTTGATTTTCAGTGGATCGTTATAAATATTGGTGGAAATATTCAGGAGGTGATTATATGTATAATCTGAACAATACTTGTGGTGCCACCTTTGGGCGAATGGGAATATGACATATTCTTTGGTAAAATTTATGAAATTTGTTATCTTGAGAAATTATCAGGCTAATTTCACCAAATGTACATGGAAAATGAATATTACATTATATGGGTGACCTTGACCTACTTTGTTAAGGTCACAGAGGGAATACATTGCAGGAAATGATTTTTGTGTGATGGTCATTACATCTGAATTTGTGGACACACTCTCATACACATGTCCCGGGATATTATACTGACAAAGTCTCTCATACACATGTACAGGGATATTATACTGGCAAAGTCTCTCATACACATGTACAGGGATATTATACTGGCAAAGTCTCTCATACACATGTACAGGGATATTATGCTGACAAAGTCTCTCCTACACATGTACAGGGATATTATACTGACAAAGTCTCTCATACACATGTACAGGGATATTATACTGGCAAAGTCTCTCATACACATGTACAGGGATATTATACTGGCAAAGTCTCATACACATGTACAGGGATATTATACTGGCAAAGTCTCATACACATGTACAGGGATATTATACTGGCAAAGTCTCATACACATGTACAGGGATATTATACTGGCAAAGTCTAAGAGATATGGGGTCATGTTGGCACCAATGGTGGTAATTATTGGAACTGATATCATAGGTATCAAAAATGCATAAAATTCATAATTGTGACAATAAGTTGAGCCAGAAAAAAAAATTATGCCAAATATGTGTAAGGTCAGTGGTCAAATTTGTGAGATTTTGGGTGACCTTGACCCATTTTTCAAGGTTTTTAAGTCATGGTGGTGCCATTGGTGGTTTTAATTGGAATTATTATCATAGGCGAGCATATAAATTCATTTTTGTGACAGTAAATCAAGATGAAACTATAAAATTTACATTGATGCGTTAGATCAATAGTCAAATTTTGCAACATTTTGAGTACCATGACCTGTTTTTCAAAAAATAGACACTATATTCAACATGGTGATGAAAAATGAGGCAAACATTACAAAATATGCTGCAGATGTTTATCATATATGGAGCTTTGATATTGCAAAATATGGATGACCTTGATGTACTTTCTCAAGGTCACCGAGGGCTTGCATTCATGGAATGATTTTTCCTGATGGTCATTAATTCTTAACCTGTGTTCATACATGTATATTCCATTACATGAACATTATACAGGTAAAAGTTTATGACATAAGGAGTCATGGTGGCACCACTGGTGGTAATTATTAGAATTAACATAATAGGCATCAAAACACTTAAAATTTATTATTGTGCTAATAAATTGATAGAACTGCAAAATTTACACTAAATAATATGCATTAGTCCTTTTTTATGGAAGCTTTTCCGGTGACCTTGATTTATTTAACAGGTGGCACTGTGATTTTTATTTTTTTTTTTTTTTTAATGATTTTTTTGTGTGTTTTGGTTATTTTTTACTTTTCCAAAAGTGTTATGCAGAGTGTTTTGAAACTTGGTGGAAATGTTGCTTATAGGAGTTTTAGACTAGTTTACACAGTAGGTGGTAGTACTCCAGATCCCTGACTTATAACATTTTTTCCTCAATTTGTGTACTTTTCTGTTAGTGAATGTACTCCTATGGATTACCATGTAAGTCAGTGAGGATTCCAGTGATAGTTCACGTGTTTGACTTTTGTAAAACTCTCAACCATATTCACTTCAAACTTGATGGGGGATGTACCTGAGATGGGTGTCTACCAATTTTGTTTGGATGACCATGGTTCGATGATTTTAGATTTTTTAATGATTTTTGGGGGGTTTATTTTTAGGTAAAATCTTTAAAAAGTCTTCTCCTAAAGCACTTGGCCAATTGCTTTTTATAGAGACACTTCTGGGCATCCCCAGACCTTAATAGGTTCAACAAGTGACACTGTGATTCTTTTTCTATTTTTTAGAGATTTTGTGCCTTTTTGCTATTTTTGACTTCTCTCCCAAGCAGCACATTGGATTTTCTTGAAACTTGGCAGAGATGTACCTGGACTTGATCTCCACCAACTCTTTTCACTATATGGCAGTGTTGCCATTTTCTGATTTTGAATAAATTATCAACATTAGGACAAATCAGTAAGGGTACTATGATGTATCATATAGTAATCAGTAAGGGTACTATGATGTATCATATAGTAATCAGTAAGGGTACTGTGATGTATCATATAGTAATCAGTAAGGGTACTATGATGTATCATATAGTAATCAGTAAGGGTACTATGATGTATCATATAGTAATCAGTAAGGGTACTGTGATGTATCATATAGTAATCAGTAAGGGTACTATGATGTATCATATAGTAATCAGTAAGGGTACTGTGATGTATCATATAGTAATCAGTAAGGGTACTATGATGTATCATATAGTAATCAGTAAGGGTACTATGATGTATCATTTGGTAATCAGTAAGGGTACTATGATGTATCATATGGTAATCAGTAAGGGTACTATGATATATCATATAGTAATCAGTAAGGGTACTATTATATATCATGTAGTAATCAGTAAGGGTACTATGATGTATCATTTGGTAATCAGTAAGGGTACTATGATGTATCATATGGTAATCAGTAGATGTATCATATGGTAATCAGTAAGGGTACTATGATATATCATATAGTAATCAGTAAGGGTACTATGATATATCATATAGTTATTGTACAATATGCTAGCAACAAATCTGACATATTGGCTTATATCTCAGTAAGTTTGGACACTAGGTGAATTGTTACTATTAAACAATAACAGAAAATTACCAGGGGGGTTTCCTTTGGTGTTGTTTATTTTGACCTCTCGTGGCATTGAAAGGTCAACTGATATACATTTAAGTGGCTAAAATTTCAGCATTGGTGGATCGTAGGGCCATGGATACAAAAAACACTAATAGGAAGGTATGTATGGGATTTCTTTTTATGCTATTTATTTTGACCTCTCGTGGCATTGAAAGGTCAACTGATATACATTTAAGTGGCTAAAATTTCAGCATTGGTGGATCGTAGGGCCATGGATACAAAAAACACTAATAGGAAGGTATGTATGGGATTTCTTTATATGTTGTTAATTTTGATCAAATATTTGTCAAGTTCAGCGTTCACAAACAGTTACTCACAGACAGTGCTTTGAGAATAATTACTGATGACCAGTAAGTAGTTTACAAATAGTTACCAATGACCAGTAAGGAGTTTACAGATAGTTACCAATAAGGAGGATACTTTTCATTATTTCCTGCAGTGTCCCTGGTATGCAGAACATGGAGCAAAACTCTTGAACACTGTGTGTCATCCACTGGCTCCAGGAGTAAATGCTAACCTCACTACACATTTAGTGAGCGACTATCTGCTGTCTGATTTTCTTAAAGGAAATCTTGGCCTCCCTTAATTTGGAAACTAATGAGAAAATATTAAATGCTCTCCATTTATACATTTTGGACACTTGCTGGGTCTAAAATTATATTTTCTTCTCCCAGGGCCACAAAATTGTTTGTGCTCACTTTATTCGACCCTCTTACCCATGGCTTTTATTCATAGTGATTATGTACATGGTTCTTAATAATTCAGTGGTTGAGTATTTGATTATTTCCTGCTTGCAATCATAGTGTCCTATTGTCTTATTTGTTTTACTCTACTGTGTGTTTTATATATGTATACTGCGGACTGTTCATGTGCCAGAGACCCTGTTGATTGGCATCTGTTGTACTGTTAGGCCATCCAGAATAAATAGATGTCTTTAAATCAAATAACTAGTGAGGAGTTAAAAAACTTGGCAATGACCAATAAGGAGTTTATGATAGGTACCAATGACCAATAAGGAGTTGACATTACAGTTACCAATGACCAATAAGGAGTTGACATTACAGTTACCAACGACCAATAAGGAGTTTACATTATAGTTACCAATGAGCAGTAAGGAGTTAACATATAGTTACCAATGAGCAGTCAGGAGTTAACATATAGTTACCAATGACCAGTAAGGAGTTTACATATAATTACCATATGCATGCAATAATTAGAGAGAAGTGACACACAGTCACAAATGAGCAGTGAAGAGTTTTTAATAGTTACCAATGAGCAGTGATTTCATAAATAGTTAGAGATGACCAGTGATGAGTTTATCAATAATTACTTGCCTGATGGGAGTTATCAACAGTTTGTCAGGACCATGTAACACTTGTACATATACATGACCAGGTGATCAGAAGTTTATAGATAATGCTTATAACCAGTTATGAGTGATCAGAAGTTTATAGATAATACTTATAACCAGTTATGAGTGATCAGAAGTTTACAAATAATACTTATAACCAGTTATGAGTGCTCAGAAGTTTATAGATAATACTTATAACTAGTTATGAGTGATCAGAAGTTTACAGATAATACTTATAACCAGTTATGAGTGATCAGAAGTTTACAAATAATACTTATAACCAGTTATGAGTGCTCAGAAGTTTATAGATAATACTTATAACTAGTTATGAGTGATCAGAAGTTTACAGATAATACTTATAACCAGTTATGAGTGATCAGAAGTTTATAGATAATACTTATAACTAGTTATGAGTGATCAGAAGTTTACAGATAACACTTATAATCAGTTATGAGTGATCAGAAGTTTATAGATAATACTTATAACCAGTCATGAGAGATCAAAAGTTTATAGATAGTACTTAAAACCAGTTATGAGTGAACAAATAATTACTTTCTACCAGTGAAAGAGTTGACAAAGAGTTATCTTTAACCACAGATGTGAGACTGGTGGTCACTGAAAATGACGAGACTCCTAGTACATGAGGCGTGTAGTGGAGTGGAGCAGAACTCACTGACCTCCTTCAGATGAGGCCAGGTAAGGACAAGGCTGGAAAGGCACATTGCATGTCTGCTTTCTTCAAAGCCGGCCTTGTCTTTCTGTTATGTGGTGATCATTATAAAAATAATGGTTTTATGAGTGTTTAAAATGACTTACTTGCAAGTCTGGGTGATGTTTTTTTCATCAATGGTGACGCTGTCACATTTACACGCAGCCTCAACATATGTCACTGCAATCAGAGCATGCATTAGCACAACCTCCCTAGGATCAAGTCACCAACAAATTTCCTGTGATGTAAGGACGATTAATATCAAAACTCTGATATTGGTCAATTTGTGTGTGCTTTTGATACATTGTAACTTTTGAAGTACCATCTTCCGAAACTTGGGATATTTGTTAAAGTGGCATTGTTATGGTTGTGAAAATAATTGTTCACTTTGATTTGGAAAGGTCATTGAGTTCACTGAATATTTTACAGAGTCTCTGAGGCCTACTTTATTGGGATGACTCGCATGTTGCTGGTAATCAATAGAATAATCTAGAATGTTAATCTAGAATGTTGACCTTCATTCATATGGGTATGACTTATTTCATTGTAAACAAAGGGAAAGCCCTGATGTGGTCTAGAAAGGTCTCAGAGAATTGAGATGTGTGACTTATTGGAAACATCCAGAATACTGGTGAGAGTTCTCAGCAATGGGCATATAAAGCAGCTCCCTTCAGGAATGAAAAGGAGAATTCTGAGATCTGACAGAAGCTGTGTGTCATCAAGCCAATGGGACTGCGAGCTATTGCTACAGCAGATACTCATTTACCTGTGGACAGTGCCTTTGTGTGGACTGGTATATTTGGGAGTGCACCACATTGGAACCAAACTGTACCCCTGTGGGATTTGGACCCGCACCTTGCCTTTGTGTACCACATTGCAACCAAACTTTACCTCTGTGGGATTTTAACCAGCACCATGCCTTTGTGTACTGTATTGGAACCAAACTATACCTTTGTGGGATTTGGACCAGTTCCGATATAGTCTAGAATATTCTGAAGTGGGTATCATAACAGGTGTGTATTCATATATCACCCAATGTGTATGCCTAAAACTTTCCTAGAGAACTTGGTCTTATCATTGGTGCAATTAATACAATTTTTCATTTCGTCCACAAGCTGAGTTGATAATTGACTGACAGTTTTAGGTGAGAGAGGAGATGTCATTGCTCTACCTTCTCATGGCTAGACCCATGCATACAAAATATATGCTACAGACAGAATTTGGTGATATATGAAATTTAGTCTACAATTAAGGTTGTCGTTTGTTGAAGTGTACTGTCTGCATTCAATACTTTGTGTCACACTTGAATAGCCGCAGGTATGTGGCCTTCGAGGGGGCAGCAGGGTATAGGCGCAGTGAGTTGGAGGGCGAAGCGACTGGAGGGCCCCCGACTGTCTGCCCCCCTCGGAAGGGGCCCTCCAGTCCCTTCACCCTCCAACTCACTGCACCTATAACCTGCTTGGGATACTTGCTTTTTAACCCGTTGCTGGTCAGAGTACAACTAAGTCAATAGCTTTCTTTGAACACGTTGGACCCAACCTGCACTAAGGAAAGCTATTGACCTGGGGCATGTCATTATGAATTATCTTACATACAAGTCTCAGTAAAAAATGTTTTTTTAGTAATGAGAATTGAAGTAAAAATGTTAAGACAGATGACAATTGCAATATACATCCAGGTACTTTTGGGTGATTTGAGTGGAAAAGGGTTAAGACCACCCCTATTACCAGAAACATAGACTTTAATACTCCCTATTCAGTGATTGTGCAGATTCTATGACCTCCGTAAGATATCTGACCATGCTTTGGTTATGATATCCAACAGAGATGATAGGATCTGCACAATCACTGGATGGGGAGTGTTAAAGTCTATTCTGTTATGGCTAGACTTAATTGAACTAATAATTACACCTATGCAGCTCTTTTCCCATAGTAGCGCTACACAGGTCTACCAGCCACCTGCTGATCTCTGAGTAAAGTGGCATTTCATTGCCATCACTAAGTGTAGTGCCAAATTACGGCTCTGGATCTAAGCATTTCTAAGTTAATGCAAGCAAAGAGTTCCATTGATTCCATCAACTTTATAGAGCATCACACACACACACACACATAAACACTGTTGGAATATGAGTGAACACTGTGTTCAACTTTAACATCACATTTGGAGTTGATTAGAAATGCCAGATAGTGGAAACGGTAAATTAACTGTTTCAATTGGGAGTTTGCAATTCTGTCAACAGATGGTGCTGCATGAATGTAAACAAAGTGCTCCGGCCTATCTCAACAAATTTTAACACCCCAAACTGTTTGTTTCAAAGTTAAAACATTGAAACACAAAATTATATTTTCATTTGGATAGATAAATGTTATTCACCCTCATAAAAAAAAAAAAAAAAAAAAACAAACAAAATGTTCATTATTAATTGCTTAATGGAGCAGTGGTTAGTGCAGATACTAATACTTATCAAAGATTAGAATGCAGCCCTCTGATTGGCTGTTGCCCACTACCCATGATAGAATAGCAAAATAAACTCTAGTTTTATGAAAGGGTGGACATTTGACCACCAGCTGGTTTTAGGGGGAAAGGGGTAAAATTGTGTTGCATGGTGACCAGAATGATCTACCAGAGGTCTGGGAATATTTTGAAGATATTTTACAATGTGCTTAGTAATAGTACCATAGTTAAAAATAATTGCCTGGAGTAAGTTACCAATTTTATGAATCTTGAGCAATCCATAATTTACGAGGGTATTCCATTGTCAAAGGATAAAATTTCAAAGTAAGCCTTTCATTGAAATATATGCAGAGTTTGTTAATTTTTTCCAAAGTGGAAATAAGTTTTGCTTCATGCTTGCTTGGTGCATAGTCATAGTCAAGAGTTTGTAATTTTCCTGGTTTGAAAAAAAAAGATGATCCTCATGTGTTGTAATCTTGAAAGTCCACAGTAAGACAGCCCTCCCACCCCTACTTTTTCCTGGTCACAATAAGGCTAAGTCAACAGCTTTCTTTAGTGTGAGTTGGCACAAGTGTCAACCTCTAAACTGTGTCACCAGGAGAGTCATATCAATTCTGCTCAAATTAAGGACAATCAGCAAATCTTAAATCGAAGTGGAGTCATTTTGAGTAATTTTTGGATCTCTAAAATGGGAGATGCCAGTCAGAATGGGGGAGTTGAGAGCTATGAGTGGAGTGCAATGTGCCCAACCTGTGCCAAGGAAAGCTATTGACTTGGGATGTGTTGTCATGATATGTCTGATTGACAATTCTCAGAAATGTTTCTATATACCTGAAATAGATTCTCTTGTAGCTGTTGAGAGCAAGCTTTTAGCTTAGGACATATACATACCAGTGGTACATATCCTTGTGGGCCTTGTCTCTCTTCACCATCCAAATATTTGTTATCTATTAAATCATTCCATGCTATATTGGAGAAAGCTGGAGTCAGGGGTTTTGGATCATGTGGCAAGTCATGGTAAAGCTGCCCATGTGGCAGATGTAGCATATGTCATTACAAATTGTCTGTCTCAGCTTATCAAGAAATTGCGATCTGGTAGGGGACCACCTGAATTGGATGACCCCTTTTCTGGATACTTTGCCCAGCATTTGTCATGGCATTCTTACCCCCTCTCACTCCCCCCCCCCCTTTGTTGGTGGGATATTGTCATCATCATGTCTATGCATGTTTATGTCCATCTGTCACCCTTGCAATAAGTTTTGGACAAATTTAGCTATGATCATGAAACTTAGTAGCATCTCATTGCAAGCTTGGTTGACTTCGACATTCAGCAGCTTTGACCTGTTTTCAAGGTCACCAGGGATCATCATATATTTTTTTCTTCTTTGAGAGGCCTTAATTCCATCATCCCTAAGGGTGGCACTTCAAGACAGGTTTCACTGCACTTCAATGAATACTTGTGTTTTCTAAAATGTGCATACATGAACATGCAATCTCCATCTTAGATAATGCAGAGAAATAGAGAATGACATAGAACAAGTTCATGAATAACATTGACCAGTAATGATGATGGAGAGGTCCTTGGATAGTGGCAAGATGGAAGGGAACCAGTCAATGGTGGTAAACATTACCTGCAGGAACCAACATGAAGACCACACACACTAGAACGGTTACCATGGTTACAGCACCGGTCTCCCAGGTATTTCTGCAACAGATAAACAGTCATATGAATAAATTGAAGTAGATCGAATTCTGCAGATGCAGAAGTGAAGATTCATATTAAGCAGCTATTTTGTAGTAATATACAGGTATAAAATCTTGGAGGGACCTTTATTTCTTGGTGGAGGAGCACAGGGTATTTTGGTGGCAAAAATGTTTGCACCATTGAAAGGGAGGGGGTCCACAAAATTCCACCACCTCCGTGTAGTGGGTATGAAACAGACAGGCTCAGAATACAGCAAAGGCCCTTCATGTAACAAATATAGACATCTGTGGAAGACCAGACACTAGTTCCCAGACTTGGATATTTTTAAAGATATGGTATCCCAGTTAAGGATCCCAGATATTGTGACCAGGAGTGTGTTTCTGTGATAGACCATCAGTTGTGAGCTCAAGCTTATAATGTGGATGGTCATAAGGAAAATAAACATAGAGAATAAAAATTCAGCATAATACTAGTTGGGTATGCTTCTAATTTCCCCATGATATCAAGACCGAAAGGCTCCATAGTGCAAAGTTGGCGGATCAAGAAAAACTCTCTCTTGAGCCTGAACACTTCATTTTTTTCAAGCTTGGGTGGTGTGCATACGTGTTCCAAGATCTACCTTGAGGTTGAGAACCCCTGATCTGCCCTAGCCAAGTGTGTACCGAGGGGTTGTGAATGTCACTCTTAATTATGTAATAAAAGTGCTCTCGGAGTCTATCATGATGAGGCCGTGTACATGTGATGTTTGTCCAACATACTGTTTGTTGCATGTTTGGCATGTGAGTAGATATACCAAATAAAAAACGGTAATGAATAATAAGAAAAATAATTTGACTGAGAATTGTAGATGAGACCTATCAAGGTCATATGCCAAGGAAAGCTGTCAACTCAGTCTTAATTGAAGGGGGAAAAGGTTAAATAATTTGCGAAGGATGCATGGCCTTACATTCAGACTCAGACTCAGACTCAGACTCACATATCTTTTATTTGACTGAATATACAGGTACATTATTTCAGTAACATATATAGCCAGGAGACCCTCATTAAGGCCACAACAGCCGCTATCATAAGGGCCACCTAAAATACTATAGATATACAAAAATTGTACTTAGAATACAAGGTTTTAAATAGAGATGTAAGTACCTTACCCAGTAAGCAGGGAAAAAATTATGTCTTACATATTAGCAAAAGCAAATGGGGGCTGCTTATGGAGTGTTACAAACATAACAGTTTGGGATAGAACAAATAATATTATACTTTTCAATATAATATTTTTTTGTATAGAGGGCAAAACCATTTTTGCTATGAGTATGAACCTTGTTTATAATGAAGTCAGGGGTTGAGTTCAATGTTTTTATGATTTCATGTCTTAGACAATTTTCTGTCCCTACAATATTGCTTCTTTCTACAAATATACGGTTTCTATTTCTAACATTGTAATTATGAAGTACAGAAGTTGTATTTATTTTAAAGGTTTTGAAGTATTCAGGTAGCTGATTTTTGATATACTTAAAGTAGAATTTCAGTTGTTGTTGGAGAAATATATCACTAATCTTCAATAGCTCTAAGGTTTTATAGATTGGCTCTGTATGTGCATTAAACCTGCTGTGGCTAATGATTCTCACACATTTTTTCTGAAGCAAAGCAATTCTAATTTGGTTTTTAGCTCATAACGAACATACACACATGTGCTATATCAAACATACAAGTGCACAATAGTTCTTTCACCAATGAATCTGCAGTTTAATTGGTTTGTTATACAGGAGAGGCTAGATTCCATGCGCGATTAATTACACATTCAGAGATATGACATAGAAGCATGTATTGGGCTCACTTCATCAGAAAATTGATATCTAAATTATATATGACCTGAATGTGGAAAAAGAACGTATTACAGGTAGTAAGGATATGGTGCTTGATTACACTGACTAACATTAGCCAATGTTTGCTGGTAAAGTATGCATGGTCTGGCCCGTAGTGCATCAGCTGCCTGTATGGAGCAGGACTTGTCATGCAAGGCAAAAATCACCAACTTTATTAGGTATTATTGCTACATGAATGAAAATATGAAAAAAAAAAAAAAAAAAAAAAAAAGAATTGTACTCTGGACAATGTAATTCAGGAAAAGTGTTTTAAATTTTGAGCTGTTGAAAAGCTTAAATTTTGAGTGTTTTTTTATTGTGTGTGTTTTTTTTTAAAGTACCATATGACCCCTGATATGGCATGGTATGAGGTAAAGCATGCTTGGAAACTTTGGAAAGTGGTCTGATGGACTGGACATATATACTGTAAATTCTTTTGTTTTCACCAAAATTTCTTTTCACACATTTTGCATTTAATGCATTGTGATAATACCGACATTTCTATGTATAGGGTCCCATTCATGACTGTTTCCAAATGGTTTTCATGTTGTTGTTGTTTTGTTTTTATTTCATGTAGTTTGTGACGTCAATGAATGTATACACGTATTCACGATAAAAAGGTCGAATAAGAAATGCATTCAACTATTTGAAGTTCAGTCAGTTCACATGATACAAGAGATATGTATGTTCATGCCGTGCTATATTAAGAGCATGCCATGTGTCTTTATATAGGGACAGGATAAATTCACATTACTTGCATTGATCAGTTAATGGTAGCACTCTGGTAACCGGAGTCAACAACTTTCCCCAGCATTAAGCACCCAGAGTATTCTGGCATTGTGTCTTAAGGCAAACACAGGGAACCATATTGGAATCAGAAGCAGATAACATTGGCATGACAGCACTGAAACATTGCATGACAGCATATTGGTATGGGGTCCCTCCGGGTGAACCCAGAAAAACATGGTCAAGGTTGTTGTTCACATGTTCCTCAGGGTTAAATGTATGGTACTCTGGCAGTCTCGAGGGATATGTATATATACATGTTGTCCATCTACATTACGGGAATAAATTTACAAAATCAGATTTGTGTGTGTGTGTGTGTGTGTGTGTGTGTGTGTGTGTGTGTGTGTGTGTGTGTGTGTGTAAAAATACTTTTACAGACCATAATAATTGTAATCATAGGTTTTACAGTTTCCATGACAACCATATGAAAAGAGAGACCAATTACCAAATAGCGTAAAATGACTGTCATATTTAGGCACTGCCCATAATTATATGGAGAGCAATTTACTATATGCAACCCCAAAGTATGATAGAAATTACATAATTCACACATGTCAAACCCACACCAAGGAAAGCTGTTGACTGCTTATATAAGTAGAAAGGGTTAAAGCAAGAGAGAAAGCTTTCTGATTATTTCAGAGATGATTGATCAGTCTTATTTGGGCATATATAGGGTTAAACTTGAATATATTAGTGATGATTTAGGTGTCCTAAATATGAACTTTTTTGAGGGGCAGAACTTTTATTTTATACCTATGTAGCTAGGAGAACCATATCACTTCACGTTTGTGAGAATGTGTGCAGCATCCAGAACAGCTTACTCTGTTGTGAGAAAAGTAATGTGTCTGAGTGTCTGTCATATCAGTTTTTATGTCTTGTTTATTCTAGGTAACATGCCTGTATTTGTCATACATCCTAAACTGAATTGCTGTCTGTCATGCACAGCAACTTGATCTTCCTCTGTTTTTTCCCCCTCCAATGACTGTAAAATACAAGGATGACCATTCCATGAATGGTTTCTCAAGGAAGGATAATTATGGTATAAATGATGGCCTATGTCCTCAGCCTTCAATCTGAATCCTTGGTAGAAGCTTTGTGCAGGTATGCAGGCATTGCTGACACCGTGTTGAGACAGGCTGACAGTGTCACTAGCGTCACAAGCAAAGGCTGATATTATGGCTGGTATCTTGGCAACCACAGATGCACAGGACTGGACCATTGTATATGGAGTGCCAGTAAAGCCTAGGAAGCTTTCCTTGATCAATCATGCAGCTTCATGGAACAAACTTGTATGTTATATCAACTCCTTTAGTCAGCTCGCCTGCTATCCATGTGGAGTAAACATACATAGGAGTGAAAGTAATGCCATCACTCTATAGGGATCAGTCATGCAATTGCAAGCTCTTTTTAAATTTCGCTTCTTATGAGTAGAGAATCAAATATGCGACATGAGACATACATATTAATCTGCCACTAAAATCTCTGACCCCAACGCCAGGCAATGGTGATACGTACCATCTACCATGATACAGACATATTGATTTATACACCATGGATGCTACTGATATTTGTAATAATGAAGAATACTTATTGCAAACATGCTGACTTTTCCTTGTGTTGCACACTATGTGTGTAACAGAATATAGCTATGAATTTTGGAATTGACACTAGCCAATACCCCAAGTACATCTAATGCCCCACTGGGAATGGGATTGGAACTCGCACACGCATTCACACTCACTCACATGTAGCCTCGAACTTGCACCCACATGCAGTGGCCCGCTGGGAGTGCTGGAGAATTTTGACTCGCTAGGGTGAACACAACTGTAGGAAGCAGTCACGCGTGCAACACGCGAGTTTATGTTAGGTTTCTTTTTGTCTGTACTGTAAACTGCCTATCTCAATGTGAGTTGTTCGAACATCAAGGCACACTACAGGAAAAACGAGGCATTTTGTCATGTAGTGCATATCACTTTGTACAATGGCTGCTGTATGTATTCATGTTTAAAGAGCTACTGGGGACCAGCATTCCTCATTCCAAGATGACACTGATTTATTGAAAATGGTAGCTTAGCATATCCTGTCTTAAATGCTTTTTGTAAAATTCACTTTTCTTGTTCCAAATTCTTAAATGGTGTCATCAGCATATCTGAAGAAAGCACTGACAGTGAAATGGAGTGCATGCACTGTGTACCTGTACTGTAGAACTAGTCAGTTTGAATGTCGTGGGATAAGAGGCCCATGCACCAACATTGTGTTATGCTTTTTATGCACCCCTTCGAAGAAGGTGGGGCATATAGCGCTGCACATGTCGGTCAGTCGTTCGGTCGGTCTGTTGGCTGGTCGGTCGGGAGCCTGTGGTTTCTGCACAATAACTCAAGAAGTTTTTGAGCTAGGACTTTGATACTGTACAGGTGTATTATTCTAGTCAAAAGCTAGGCAAAGTTTGAAGTTGGGTGACCTTGACCTAATTTCCAATGTCACAGTGGTACCTAAGTCAACTTTGGTTTCCGCACAATAACTGAAGAGGTTTTTAAGCTAGGACTTTTATAATACACAGGATTGTAGTCCATATTTGGGGCTAGGCAAAGTTTGAAGATGGATGACCTTGACCTCATTTTAGAGGTCACAGAGCCACTTTACTGAATATGGTTTCATGCTCTCTGCATGATAACTTAAACCTTGGAGTTGGAACTTTTATATTGCACAGCTTTATGGTTCTCTGTAAGGGCTAGGCTGAGTTTGAAGATGGGTGACCATGACCCAGTTTTCAGGGTCACAGAGAGATTGTAGAATTTCTGTGGTTTCCGCACAATAACTCAAGAAGTTTTTGAGCTAGGACTTTGATACTGTACAGATGCATCATTCTAGTCAGAAGCTAAGCAAAGTTGAAAGATGGGTGACCTTGACCTAATTTCCAAGGTCACAGTGGTACCTGAGTCAACTTTGGTTTCCGCACAATAACTGAAGAGTTTTTTTAAGCTAGGACTTTTATATTGCAGAGGATTATAGTCCATATTTGGGGCTAGGCGAAGTTTGAAGATGGTTGACCTTGACCTCATTTTAGAGGTCATAGAGCCACTTTACTGAATATAGTTTCATGCCTAGTGCATGATAACTTATACCTTGGAGCTAGAACTTATATATTGCACAGCTTTATGGTTCTCTGTAAGGGCTAGGTTGAGTTTGATAACTTATACCTTGGAGCTAGAACTTATATATTGCACAGCTTTATGGTTCTCTGTAAGGGCTAGGTTGAGTTTGAAGATGGGTGACCTTGACCCAGTTTTCAGGGTCACAGAGAGATTGTAGAATTTCTGTGGTTTCCGCACAATAATTCGAGAAGTTTTTGAGCTAGGACTTTGATGCTGTACAGGTATATAGTTCTTGCTAAGGGCTAGAAGAAGTTTAAAGTTTGGTGACCTTGATTTAATTTCCAAGGTCACGTTGGTACCTAAGTTAACTTTGGTTTCCACATGATAACTGAAGAGGTTTTTAAACTAGGACTTTTATATTGCACTGGGTAATTGTCCATATCTGGGGCCAAGTCAAGTTTGAAGATGGGTGACCTTGACCTAATTTCAAAGGTCACAGAGCCATTTGGTTGAATACTGTTTCTGCATGATAACTTGCATTTTAGAGGTAGCACTTTTATATTGCACAGCTTTATGGTTGCCTATAAGGACTAGTTTGAGTTTGTAGATGGGTGACCTTGACCCAGTTTTGAGGGTCACACACAGACAGTAGACTCCCTGTGGTTTTTGCACAACAACTGAAGAAGGTCAAGTGAAAAAGAGTGACCGCACCCTAATTTCCAAGGTCATAAAGCCACTTTGCTGAATATGGTTTCTAAATGATGGCTAATTTTTCGGCTATTACTTTCATATTGTCCAGGTTTTTAGTAGTTTTTAAGGGCTAGGTTAAAGTATAAATATATGTGACATTGATGTATGATCAACCTTCACTAATTTTGTAAGGTCACAAGTGCCCCATCTACCACTATCAATAGGGTAGCGAGGGCAAGGGTAATGAGGGCGGGGGGCATCTATGCTTTACAAACATATCTTGTTCTTTATAAACCATTCCCACAAATGAAATCTGGAAGGGGTATACTCTTGTCAACTTGTTTAACTGTCCATCTGACTGTCTGTAGTAGAAACCTTGCTAGCAAAATATCTCATGATTCACAGGCCACACCCAGATTGAAATTGACCTAAGTTGTACCTTGACACTAGTTCTTGACCTGATTACATTTAGATGACCATGACATGATTTTCAATGTATGTGTGGGCAAAGTGTGGAGAGCATCCAGTGTGTCAGCAATGGCTGTGGGCAAAGTGTGGAGGGCATCTGGTGTATCAGCAATGGCTATGGGCAAAGTGCAGAGGGCATCCATTGTGTGTCAGCAATGGCTGTGGGCAAAGTGTGGAGGGCATCCGGTGTGTCAGCAATGGCTATGGGCAAAGTGCAGAGGCATCCATTGTGTGTCAGCAATGGCTGTGGGCAAAGTGTGGAGGGCATCCGGTGTGTCAGCAATGGCTATGGGCAAAGTGCAGAGGGCATCCATTGTGTGTCAGCAATGGCTGTGGGCAAAGTGTGGAGGGCATCCGGTGTGTCAGCAATGACTGTTCTTCTTCATTTCTGTGCCTCTTATACTTTGACATTGTTTACTAAACAGAATCAAGACAATTCTATCATTAATACATCACAACCTTCGACATGTCAGAAGAGGAAAAGAAGTCTATTTCTGCAGTTTTAGAGCTCATGATCATGCACTCACATGCCACTTTAAACACTTATACATGTACTTGCTTTGATAGTCAGTGAAACATGCTATGTTTCATGGACAGACCAACTTGCTGGAGAAATGACTTGTCTGGAACACAGTGGGGAACCCACACTTCCTGTGGCTATGACTGTTACAATGATACATCATGACCACATTAGTAGTCAATTTGAACTACTCTTCTGTGCATGTGATAAGTAGACAGGTAATTACTCAACACCCCAAATGGCCAATTAGCATTATGACTCTTAATTAGCAGGCAGTCCTTGATTGTTGTTATCCTGCAGAATAAAAACAATGAAAGCATCTGTTAATGTCAGCTAGGTCTATGAAGAATCCTGTTACGGGGCAAAACCAATCAGACTTCATGCAAACTGAAACTTATACTTTGCAACACAATCCATTTTTCATTCTTTGAAACCAAAATTCACCTCTTTTGCCACTTGCTGATTACCCCCATTAAATTTCACAATAAAAAAGAAAAAGAAAAGAAAATTTCTGGTCAAATTGCTTGGCCATGAGACTTGACATATGTACATGCAATTATCATGGAACAACACTAAGAGGAGAATATTCTCCTTTTGTGTACATGTATGGGCTGGAGTCAAGGAACAGGAAGCCCAATGGGTATTGTTCCCAGTTAATGCTGGATATTTTTTTTTCATGCTTAGCTACATTGTAAACTTTATTCATAAACAAATATTACCAGAACAGACTGGCGTGCTGCAACTGACAAGTTACCAAATTTGCCAAAGCAGAGAAATATTATTAAAAAACTAGCTGCTTTCAATAACACTATATCAGTATTGCAGCACATGTACAGTAAACTATTATTTGACCCATATAAATATGGCAATGTAGACTTGGCAAAACTGGGCTAAACAGAATCATAAAATTATGATAAATTTGTTGGGAGACATAGCGCACTCTTCAAATGATAATTATGCCCCCCTCCTTACGGAAGAGGGACATATAGAAATCACTTTTTCCGTGCATCTGGGTGTCTGTCCATCCACATTTTGTTTCCAGTCTATAATTTTTTTGTCCTGCAACTTAGATTAATGAAACTTTACACACAGTTGCATCTGGACATAATGGTGTGTCATGTACCAAAATTTGGTTGCTAGGTCAAAAATCTGGGTCACAGTAACATATTCTTGTAAAATTGTGTTCGGACTACAATTCCTTTACTATGTAATATAGATTAATGAAAATTTACACACAGATGCATCTACATATAATGGTGTGTCATGTACCAAAAGTAGGTCACCAGGTCAAGTATCTAGGTCCTCCACTATTCCTGTCCAGGCTATAATTTGCTTGCCCTTCAACTTAGATTAATGAAACTTTATACACACAGTTGCATCTGGACGTAGGGGTGTGTCATGTACCAAACGTAGGTCACTAGGTTGAGTATCTGGGTCACAGTAACATATTCCTGAAAAATCGTGTCCAGGCTAGAATTCCTTCAGTATTTAATTTAGATTAATGATACTTTACACACAGATGCATCCACACATAAAGGTATGTCATACACCAAAAATAGGTCACTAGCTTAAGTATCTGAGTTACAGTGACATATCCATAAGAGCTGCATAGCCACGCTTGCTTGATGATCGTTATCGTAATATTTCAGCTTCTTCGGTAGGTTCCAGGTGTCTGTTTTCTGAGTTACAAGGGCAAACAGTTGTTAAAGTATTTCTAAAACATGACTAACTATCTTAATTTTAAACTGCCGCCTTTGTTGTGTCTGAAGCAGTTATATCATCATTAGTTACAAATCTAAATGCGACAAGATACCCTGGCAAATCATGCATGAGCCCCATTTGGAACATGGCACAATGCATTTGTGGGAAAGTCACACAAAAATACATTTGATTTTACCAAAGTGTGCCGTGCAAAAAACTTTTCACTCGGGGCATGCTTTCATCATGGTTCTTACAGAGGAGTTTCATTTAAAATGTTTTGCACCAAAAAGAAGTTTGAGAAATTTAAAATGCTTTCTGAGTGGTATTCAGTCTGTTCAACTCTAATGAGACCAGCACAATGGCAAGTGCATGCATATATATGAGGACACAATACATAACTGACATAGTGTTATGGTGACCTGCTGTTGTCATATCAGGGTATGTGTTATGACAGACTTGACACGTCATAATGGCGGCTCTGTAGATGGCAATGCAGAACAGGTGGAAATGATGGCGTGACTGTGGTAGCATTAGCAGCATTAGCGCCTGGGATCCTGGAATGGCATCTGGTCATTACTGATTAAGACGATAGGGTACAGATAATAGCCTGCTGCATCTTAATGACCAGAGTGCATGTCATTATGTCAGGAAAATAATGTTTCCTGAGTCTGCAAGTGTGTTAGTAGGCAGATGAACTAGAACATAAATTTATAATCTGTCACAGGGCAATGAGATCATCTGCCCACAAATCTAAATTAATGAGATGAAATATGACTTACAATGTATCAGGCTAGTTTGGACCTCTGAAGCCTTAACCCTTTCCCGTAAACCGGCCCAAACCAGCTGGTGGTCAAACGTCATCTGCTTCAGTGTTTCAACTAATTTCAACAGTTATGAAAAACAATTTTGACTGAGAATTGTAGATGAGACCTATCAAGATCACATGCCCCAGGTCAACAGCTTTCCTTGGAATGGGTTGGGCACTTAGTGCCAAGGAAAGTTATTGACTCAGTCTTAATTCAAGGGTGAAAGGGTTAAAGTACATGTACCCATTGCTATTGTGAGGCAACAGCTGGCCTCAGCATTGTTCTAATAGGGTGTTAAGGAAAGCTGTTTACGGACTGCTTACTGTATCTGGAACTGCCAAATTTAGGTTAACAGCTGGTACCTGAGTAAGAGATCATTGTATGACGAATCTAAAGAAAGAATTGTAAGGATAATTTAATTGGGATTACTATTTTTGTAGATGACAGTCAAAGTGTTAAGAGGGAAGGTCCTATATGCGCGGGCTCATCGTTGATATCAGTAAGGATGGAGACAGTCAAAATATCTGTGGAAGGAAAGGCCTTGACACTGTTGTAACAAAATGCTTTGTCATAATCCTTGACACCTGAACGTGCTACATTTTCTAGTGCTTTGTTCATATATATAAATGATAACACAGATCATATTATCTCATTGTACAGCATTGCATACCTGTATTAAGTTGATAAAAACTTTACCATTCCACGGTATTGACATGGCCTAACATGTCCTGCTCTAGCTGCCCCATGCTACCTCAATACTCATGCCACTTTGGCAGGTAATTGCATCCAACATTTCTCATAGAAAAATTTGAGTACAAATTTTAGTTCTGTTCAATTGTAGCAAATTCAATGTTTTTCTAAAAAAAAAACATGAAAAATTCATTAACCCTCACAGGGAGACAGTCTGATTGATTCAATAGAAGTGTATTGGACCAAACTGCACTAGAAGAATCTGCTGACTTTGGTATTGTGCTAAAACTCCATTTTCGGGGTGCAATTCCTGGTACATAAAGATTCCCCAAATATTGGTGCAAAAATTTATGTCAAGATGGCCAAGGTATCCTCCCATAATGAGAAACAAGAATACATATACATACAACCAATTACAGACAAGGATGCATTTTACATGCTCTGTTTTTGTATTACATAACCTGGGTGACCTTGATCTTCTGTCCCAAGGTCAATGAGGACATAAAGTTAAGGACTTCCTCATTGTTGTCTTGTCACATGTAACATTATCTGCACAAATAAGCTTTGATTACATGTGGAGTGAAGTGCCATCTGGTGGACAAGTCAGACATCAAAATAACATATTTAAAGCTTTATATAGTCAGAAGTCACCTGACGACTCACAACTTTGAAATGAAGATGTAGGTGCAATATAGCCATGGTGCCAGCAGAGCATGAGGCCCGTGGGCCTCTTGTTTTACAAATTTTTGTGTGTTAAGGCTATTTTTCAACTTCTTCTCCAAAACCGTCCGTGAGATTGTTTAGAATTTATGGACGTAGTGGATATGTAGTTTGTGGGAGGGGAAAACAAAATTGTTCACTAAGTAATGACAGTATGGATCTCTGAGTTTTAACAAATTTTTCCATTTGGGTACTTATCGGTTAATGCATGCATTTGTATTGATTACTATGTAAGTCCATGGGGATTGCAAAGGAAATTCACATTTCAACTTCTCCAAAATTGTCAACCACATTCACTTCAAACTTGATGGGAATATACCTTAGGTGGATCTCTGCCAAGTTTGTTCAAATGGTCATGCTTAAGTGATTTTCAGCTTTTTTTATGAATTATGTTAGTTTAGTATTTAGAAAAAAAATTCTCAGCAACCACTCAACCAATTGCTTTCTAATTATATAGGGACATTTCTAGGGATCTTCAGGTCAACAGGTGGCACTACACTTTTTTCTATTTTTTATAAATTTTTGTGTGTGTTAAGGCCATTTTTGACTTTTTCTCCAAAATCGTGACTCAGATTGTTCTGAAACTTTGTGGAAATATAGCTTGTGGGAGGACTAGTCAAACTTGTTCACTAGGTGGTGACACTCTGGATGTCTGATTTTTAATATTTTTTTTTTCAATTGGGATACCAGTAGGATAATGCATGCATGTAGTCCATTTGATTGCCATGTACTAAGTTAATGGAGATTGCAATGGAAACTCACAGTTTTTACTTCCTCTCCAACATCCTCTTCCCTTACACTAGAGTGGGATGCACTATGTGTTGAATGTGAAATTCAGCTGAGGACGGGATATTCACAGAGCCTTCTTGTTTAAAAATACCATTCCCATTTCTGGCAGAATGGGCCCACAGCACAATACACTTGGCTATTCCAGGACCCTATGGATTTAATTATATGTCTTTGGTATGAAAATCTTGGCATGAGTAGGAATGTCGCTGTTGTCATAGGAACTCTTCCTTTAGAGTTGTACCGGTACAATGAAGTTTTAGTGGTATTGGTGTCCTGATGGGTCAGCAGTATATGATCACATAGCATACTTCACGTCTTCATGGTTTGAGCCAGAAAGGCGACAGAGACCATTGTAGACCTCAGTCCAGGGAAACCGCCTGTCTAGCAGGGCCCAGGGGAACCCCCTGTCTAGCAGGCCCAGGGGAACCGTCTGTCTAGCAGGCCCAGGGGAACCCCCTGTCTAGCAGGGCCCAGGGGAACTGTCTGTCTAGCAGGGCCATCTTGACCAGATCCCATTTTATCCTTTGAATGAAGACTGAGTCAACAGCTTTCCTTCATGTGGTTTTGACACCCATTACTCAACCCACACCAAGGAAAACTGTTGACATGTAGTATGTTATCATTAAGTCTAATCTGTAATTCTCATTCTAATTGTTTTTTCATTGCTGTTCAAATCAGTCAAAAACCTGTAGGTAGATGACATTTGACCACCTAGCCATGGCCAGTTGTGGTTGGTTAAAGAGTTAAAGGGTTAGTGTTGCCAAATTTGTGAACACAAATGTTATTTGTCAGAAGAAAGCACTTGCAGACCTGCCTGACATGGCAAGTCAAGACAGTGTTAAGGGTAAACAAACCTTGTTGATCTAATATGAGCCTGAGTCAATAACTTTCCATTCTAAATTCTTGGTTTTTAGCAAATTGCTAGCAAAAATTCCAGATATAAGGAGCATGTTGTTGATACATGTATGGGCCATCAGTCAAAGTTCTATGCAGATTATTGTGTGGAAGCATAAAATGTTAAGAGTATGGAAAGCGATGACATTTGAACTTACTGGTGATTGAGTGTTAACAGCTTTTGTCATCTCTAAGTCTGTCTTCTCAAAATGAAAAAATTATAATTCAAACCTCACTACCTACAATTTAACCTGCCCTGTATATTTAAATGAAGATGGTACATTAGTAAGATTCCTTGTACCAAGTGTTCTCATTGGAGGTCCAACTTGCTCATAGATATGTATGTCATAAAAATGAAGAGTAAAAAGTTTTGTTTTGTGTTGTGCATCTGTCATTGAACCACCATGAATGTACGTATATAGTCACAAAATTTATCATGTTTTATATCTTCTGATTGCAGCAATCATGGGCTTTGTTGCAATTGTATTTTTTTCTTCATTTAAAACAACTTAATCAGTGGGACCACTCACCTGGAAGGACCTTCATCAAATGAGATTAATACATACAAATGTGAAAATATAAGAGATAAACTTTAGACATAGACATCGACAATCTTTATTTAAACTAGGATTTTGTGAAACAATAAACATTAGCTTAAAGCTATTGTCTGAGTATATAATAGGCCTGGAATAAAATACAAGGTTGCAGACCTAAAACTAAAAACAAAAAACAAAAAAAACAAAAAACAAAAACAAAAAAAACACAAAAAAGCAAAAAAAAAAAAAAACAAACAAACAAACAAAAACAAAAACAAAAAAAACAAAACAAAACCCACAAAAACAAAACACATGCATTATTACATGATATAAGAACTGGAAAGAATAAGACTAAAAGTGGCTTACAAGTTACATGTACAATTATACATGTAGCAAATTACAGAGAAATTGGGCAGGAATAAAAAATAAGATGACGCGGTGCAACAAAAAGACATTGTCATATGTATGCATGTATAAAGTTGATCTGGATGATAAAATGATATACCGGTATACCTGCTAACTAGGTATGCTAATGTAATAAAACAAGCTTGCTAAGCGCCAAAAGGGTGGACAAAGTGAAAGAGTTAATGGACGGTTACATAGAAGTTTGATCTGCAGAAATTACGAGAACATGTTGGGCTTTCCAGGTTTTAATTTAACTTTTGAAAGTTTGGATATCGGGGGCAGTGTTGACCTCCTTCAGGAGGCTGTTCCTTTAAATGCAAGGGACTGTATACCAGCTTTAGTGGTTCTTGGACAAAATGTCTGAATTTTTATTGTGTCAGGATTATATCTGTTTCTAAACATGCTGCAAATAAAAGAGGGACTGAGACCATGTAATGACTTGTAGATTTCTGTGCTAAGCTGGCAGAGTCTGGATAGAGCAAGGCTGGGTACAGAGTCTTTCAACAAAAGGTTTTTGTAGTCACTGGTGAGATCGTTAAAAATGAAACCAAGTGCTCATTCTGGAATTTTAGACAAAAATAGCTTCATTTTGCATATTTTTTGCTGGAAGTTTTACCTCAGGAAGTGATCATCAGATAATGATGTGCACTGGTGCAGTATACTTGCACCATAAAGTGGTAAACAGATAATGTTATTGTGCAAGTGCATTACAAGGTAAGCATCTTATATGTATACTGTAGTTCTAGAAATTTTAGTGCTCGACTTAAATAACAGTATTAGTGCACATAGTGGATGTGCTTAATTAAAGTGAACTAAAATATCTATAAAAAATAATGCATACACGGTAGAACCATAGACATTTGTCAGAGTTTAAGAGTTTTATGGAGAACTTTGCAAGGCTGATGTACAGTAGCGATATATTTTTGCATCTAGTATGCTGGTGGCAACTTAGCAAGTGTATCACTCAAGGCAGGAATAGGGCAGAAATTTCCACTCAAGATTCAAATGCTTTCAAGGTGACCAGAGTGCAAATTTGTTTATTTGCAGTTGTGAGGTGTGCTATACTGCAGGTTTAGGTGCACTTCTGTACATAATGCCATTTAGATTTAGCACAGCCATCTAAATTTAGCACAGTGCTAAATTAAAATGCACTAAAATTTCTACTTTTAGGCAAAAACTACAGTTGTGTTAAATAAAGTGTGCGGTAAAATTTGTAGAAGTACAGTAGTGTGTTAAACATGCTGTAAAATGTGACTTTCTCCACTTTTTCTGCGTTAAGTTGTGGGTGGTAGGGGTGATGGTGGAGCGTAGGAGTACATTTCAATGTCTCTGTCATCTGGACCAATTACCTGAGTACTGTCTGATCAAAACTGTGACAGATAAGGAGCTGAAAGGTTTGTCTCATGTAGGAATTACTTTGTATGAAAAATGTACCTGACTGCAACACTAGAAGGACCATTGCAAACAAGGGTGTACGGAAGGGATTCATAAAGGGCTGCACCCTCTTTCCCAATCGCTTTTTTTTTCTTGAATAAATATGTTTAAACTGAATAAGGATCTGTGTCAGCATTTTATATGTGAATGTGTCAATCTGATCTGCAAAAATGGTGTCATATACACTGTTGTTACATTAAAAAAACAGACATAAAATTTTCTGGATTGGGCCTAACTATAAAGTCAGTTGCCATTTTTAAGTGTACATACTTTATAATTACGATGCATTTAATGTACATAACTTCATGCTTCATCATGTGTGAATAACATCTCAATTCAGTGTGTAAACCCTGGAAATGTACTTGTAGTTTTTAAAAAGCATATGAACAATTTGAGCACCAATTAATACTGTGATGTGAACTTAACTTGATTACTGAGTCATAGGGGAGGTCCCGCAGTATTCTTTGTGAGGGCATCTATAGCCCCCCCCCCCAAAAAAAATGGATTGCCAGATGATGCAGAAAGCCACCAACCAAAACCTTCACCACCTTAACATAGAATGAGATTGCGTACATCATCTATTGAAGGCCTTTTTTCTCAAAATGAAAAAAAACAAGAAAATTTAATTGAAAAATAGACAGCTGTGGAATAATCCCAGTGTCAACATTGTTCTGGCATGGTTATGTGAACACATGTTTATACATTGTCGTGTAGTGCCTCTAATATATTTAGTTATTTTGTTTACATTATTTTATATATGAGTGACCAGCAGACATACAATGTAACCAACTGATACCAACAATACATTTAATGAAAAATATTAGGCAAATACTGACTCCCCGCAAATACTTACCCAGTGCAGTGGACCAGAAGTAAGGATCTGTATATAGAGTAATTATCCCCTTGGCACAGGTGACTGGATGACAGTATCACCACCAAAAAATTGACATCTGTATTCCAAGAAGGTTGTGTTGTGTCCAATAATTGCTGCTATATGTATCTTGCACTTCTTTTAATGTGAGGCTAGGTAGTCAATATTTGAAGCGTTGCTGTGGTAATACCTATAGGCACTGATGAATATATACATGTGGAACATTTTCCACCAATCACCAGTCGAGGAGGATTCTGAAGCAGCTGTGCTGGACTGAAAATGTTGAATTTAGGTGAATTGGGCTGAATCACCAGTGTTTTGTTAGTCATCAATATGGAAAATTTGCAACGGTTTCCATTTTCTTTTGACAAACTATAAACAAAAAAAAAGCAAAGCTTTTAGATTGTGCAAGTGGGCAGGTGATGATCGATGCCTGGACAGCTATTTACCAGGACAGACAAGTTCAAAGCTCCAAGAACATGAATAGTGATTGAGAATTGGCCGTGTTCAGATTTTCATGGTGTGTGTTGTTAATCGGTGATACAGGTAATTAGGCATAAACCCCAGGCACAGAAACCCTGCCTTGGTTCTGATATTGTGCATCCTCATGTGGTTCCTTGAGAACCTGGCCTTACCTTGCTTCCATATCATATACTGTAAATCGCTCAACTTTCGCTGTATTCTTATTTTCACTTATTTCGCTGATGGCACAAAAACATGAAAATAAAAACACTGTGAAATAGTACTTTAACATTGTTCGAATGGGAATTATGTCCAAACAGTGAAATCAAAACTACAGTGAAATGTCAAAAATACAAAAACTGTGAAAATTTAGACAGGCGAAAATATAGCAATTTACAGTACATGAAAGGGCTGTGTGTGTGTAGGCACCAATACCATGTATAGAAAACTATTGTGACCAGAGCTACCCACCAGAATAGTCCAGTGCTGGACCTGTATCTTGGTTGCATTTTTTCATTTGTTTCAGAAGCTGTATGGTACATGTTGGTCTGTCTTATAATACAGTAGTGCTCAATAAAGTATCATGTCGTTGGAAAATGTTCACTTTCTTTTTTTTGGGGGGGGGGAGGGGGGTGGTGGGGGGGGCTTAGTTGTGGGCTGAACCCTCTCAGTGCCAAGTTTAATTAACTCTTTCACTGCGTGTTTTGACAAACAGTTGATGTGTTTTGAAATGGCATGAGAATATCGTATTCACATTTGTTGTAAACCGAACTCATTCAAGTACCAGCACCATAGTAATGGTTCAGGTCAACAGAAAACCACTGAAAACATCAAAAAGAGATGAGGCCAAATGTTTTTGTGCAGATTATACTGACCACTAGCTCTTATATCTGCCTCATAGTTTTCTTGCTACCTGAATGTTAACCCATTACTATCGTCAGCCACTCAGTCTTCATTTCACCAACACACAGATCTGTTCTTAGTCATCTGTTTATAAATCTGTCTAAATTTGAATGCACAGACCATGCACTGAAATGGACATACATCATGGACCCTTTTAATGAGGCAAGGTACATGCACACAAATAGTTGCCATGTTTAACCTATGGCATCAAACAAATAGAGATCAAGAATATCAAGAATGAATATGAATATATATATATATATATATATATATATATATATATATATATATATATATATATATATAAACAGTACTCCCTGTTTTGAAAGACCGCCCTTTTGTGAGACTGGCAGCCTTTGTGACCATTTTCGCTGTGCAAATGCACCTTCTCATGATATTTTACCTCTTTTGGAGACCACCTGCAAAACCCAACCAGTGACTCCCCAAAAGGATCCCAAAAGACCGCTTATCCACATTAATATCCCAATTTTAAATGAGTAAAACCCACCTATTTTGTACAAGATTGGTAAATTATTTGTGAAAAACAGTTTATGTTTATAATACCAACAAATGAGTAAACACATGACTGCTAGGTAGAATGGGGTCTAATAAGTGTAAATTAGTCATGTTTGAACCTAAATTATGGGTGGGAATTTGAAGTAGTGGTGGGAATTCTGGGGGGTGGGGGACTACCCTGTAGAATATTGCTGAGTGAAGGAAAAAGTATAGTATAACACAACAGTTGTAGCATACTGCTAAATTAATATGAGTTTACAGCTTATGTGGTGGCTGACATAAAGTTATGGTGGTGTAGATAAGCAGTGTTTTTAAAAAAATGTATAGAACCTGCCATTTATCTGTGAACAGTGTTAGCTTTGTTCTATTATCTGGCTTTTACTGTGTTTGGTTCATCACACATACAGCAAACTGTGAAAGACATTAGGAAAATGTTACCAGCAGCAAATGTTAGGTGTAAATTGACTGATTCTCACAGGACCAGTAAACACAAGAGTCCCCCAGTACATCAATATAAACAGCACTCCATGCATATGCTATATGCATATAATCTATAAGGCTGTGCATACATGTACATGTATGCTGACAATGAGTCTGTACAGTCATCTGATGTTTCAGCCCAGCTCAGCTGACATGTCAGTCAGCTGAGCATTTCTTTTGGAGTCCATCTGTAATCCATCACCCATTCAGTATTCACAGTTTAGGTTTTTAACTTCTCTAAAACCAGTGGTCAAGTCCTCTTCCGATGTGGCAGGGATCTGCCCTGAATGAGTGTGCTGCAAAGATTTTTAAATGGTAATGCTTAACCCTTTCCCCCTTAAATTGAGACTGAGTCAACAGCTTTCCTTGGCATGGGTTGGGCACTAAGTGCCCAACCCATGCCAAGGAAAGCTGTTGACCTGGGGCACGTGATCTTGATATGTCTCATCTGCAATTCTCAGTCAAACTGTTTTTCATTACTGTTGAACTTAGTTGAAAATGTTGAAGCAGATGACATTTGACCACCAGCTGGTTTTGGGCGGTTTAAGGGGGAAAGGGTTAACTGAGTTTGGAACTTTTCCTCAGTAAAGCCATTGGGCCAGTGGTTTGAAATTGCACACAAATGGCTCAGGGCACCCATGGCACAAGGTGGGACTTGTTTTTGGTTCAGGGTACCCATGGCACAAGGTGGGACTTGTTTTTGGTTGAAAGTATCAAGGTCAGCTGAGGATGGGCTGTTCAAACAGTGCCATTGTTGTTTGAATACAAATTTCTTCTTGTCAGGAACTGCTTGACCGATTGCTTCAATATTGTATACAAGGTCACTTGGGGGTCATGTAGTTCACATTTTGGCCACCATGTGGCAGTGCATTTCCCCCCTATTTTTGCAATGAAGTTTTTGTGCATTAAGGCTGTTTTCTACTTATCCAGAATGGCTGAAAGAAATTGCATTCAATTTCATCAAAATATTATCTGACTAAAGATGATGTAAGTTTGCAAAAATTATGGGATTATGTGAAGCTTTGACAAATCATGGGATGTAAAACTTTGGGACCTTGTGTCAGTATGTGCTACAAGTGTATGGGTAAATAGCAGATTGAATACAGTACATGTACTGCAATTGTCAAAACTGCTGATGGAGTACAATGCTTTGACACAAAGATGTTGCCCAGGTGGGCCTTCGCCAAAATTGTGAAGAGGATGGTGATGCAATAATTATCTATTCTCTGACAGTGGATGCCGATATAATGTGCATAAGAATTTGAGATTTTTCCTGCCTCAGCAAGTCTGAGATATTGGCTGATATCTTGGAAATATTGGATCTTAGGCCTATGGTTACTGATATAATTAGTAACTAATTCTCCTACATTAACCACCAGCTGCCCTTCAAACTTGTTAGTAAGAAAGTATCTATGGGTTTTCAGAGACACTTCTGGAGATCCCCAGACCTGAATTTTTTCAACAAGTGGTGTTGCAATTTTAAAAATATATAAATGTATTAATTTTTGTGTGTTTTTGCTATTTTCTGCTTCTCTCAAACTGTGTGAACTAGATATTGGGATTGTACCTTGACTTGATCTTCACTACACTGTGCTGCTGGCATTTCCTGATTTTTAACAAATGTTCAAAATAATGACGTATCAGTAAGTGTACATGTACATGGTAGCATTGTTACTAACAGATTGCTAGCTGCAAGTCTGACTTGTTGGCTCATCTTGATAATGGTGGATCCATAGAGCTTAGGTCAATATTCATCAAAAGTAGAAGTTCTGTGGTGCGACTATTGTTTCCTGATTTCTTAACAAATTTTTGAAATCATGGAATGAGAGATACAGGCGGTATGAATACATGTGAGCATCGTTGATATTGGAGTTCCAATGCAATTTTCTGCCACATTTAACACCAGCTGCCCTTCAAACTCGTTAATTTCTCAACTTGTTAATTTCATTCAGCTGAGCACACAGGCTGTTTGCACAGTCTTCTTGAGTGACCTTGAAAGGTCAAATCAATATCAGTAGGTATTGATTGCTATTTGTTCACTTTTTTTTTGCAAGAAGGATAAATAAAGTAATTCCAAATTTGTTAGGAGGGCCCGTAATTTGGTTGGACTTAAGGGCACTGATGGGTATTTAGTGGTTTACATGTTTTTTTTTTCTCCTTGGTATTGCCCAGAACACTAGAAAATAGTAAAAGTTAGTGAGCGTGCTTCCTGCGTGAGTATTCTTCATGATCACATGGAGGGACCACGAGTAATTCCTCTGCTCACCAAACACACCAAGCAGTCATGAAGAATGCTTGTGCTAGCTAGTGTGCACATGAACTTGGTATTACTTTATTCCATTCTCCAAGACTGCTTTTTTGTAGCTAGATTTGATAAGTAAAATTACAAAAAGACGTCAGGATCATAGAGAGAACTATTTAATGTACAACTAGCCATGGAGGCACGCCTGACCTATTATGCTATGCTAATTATGCACGTCAGAGCTCAGATTCACCATGGTGAGAACAGCTCACCAGATTAAATGGGTAAAAACAATCTGTTTTAGTCCCTATAGATTAAATGAGTAAGCAATAAAAAAAATGCTGACTTGTCAGCAGGCATTTCAGTACATTGTACCCTGTGGGCTTAAGGTAGGCACATCAGAAATATATATCATAAATAGCTTTCAACTATACATTAAGAAAACAAAATGACCCAGTGATCCAGATTTGATATAGTCTAAGTGCAGCACATCCATTCTTTCGTGAATTACTTTGCAACAGTTTGGCTTCCCCATAACATATAGAGTAATACCTTTATAAATGTCATAGGTACATCATTTCAGAGTCTTTATATTATTTGTATCATTTGTGGATATAAATATAGACAGTGGTCAACACAAAGCTGTTCTTAGACAATGAAGGTTGGGCTCTGTAGACATACATGTATCAGAGATGTATAAGTATCAAATTTAAAAGTCTTTGCCCATATATGTATATGTGTGTGAGTTTATGTATATATATATATATATATATATATATATATATATATATATATATATATATATATATATATATATATATATATATATATATATATGTATATATGATATACTGCACTGAATTCAATAGGACGCACTTGCTTGCTATGCTACCATAGTGTTACAGTGTGTTTTTATCATGATCACAGCCGTTAACACAAGCTAAATAATTAAGGTCTGGCTGTAACTTCAGAAATGCATTTGGGTGAGCAGTTATCTCAGCAGGATCGGGGGGGGGGGGGGGAAGGGGGGGGGGAGGGTATGCCTTCACCTCAGCCAGCCATGGTTCATTCTCCACCATGTGTAAGTGGAGAGAGTTTCAGCCATTCTGGTTGTACACAGATCAGTTTGCTCTACAAAAAAGTAAGGCCGTAGGGTGCAGCACCATTTGTGTGATAGAAAGTGATTTACATGGGCTTAGCCTGTTTTTCAATCCAAGTAATATTAGGATTACGTTACCTGTATATAGCTAGGTCTACCAGGCCACATGCCTAGAGCAGTGTCTCACAGGACCAGTGTATCAGCTGGTATGTAAATAATAATTACACACACACATGCACACGCACACGCATAGACACACACACACACACACACACACACACACACACACATTTACCTCTTTCAGTACCAAGTTTTGGAAGGAAATGCACATTGAGAAAAGCTGTTGACCCAGCTGGACTATTATGTCTGGAACTGTATGCTGGTTCTTGAATGAAAGGTGTTTTTACTAAGGATAGTAATCTAGTATCCTTATGATAATTCAGGGAAGTTTGGTGTAAGTGGTTCAACTTTATTTGCAGTTTTCACTGAAAGAGTTAATGAATATACTGGCTTAATTATCTCACAGATTATGTTTTTTATCAAGCTTGATAAGAAAGTTGTTTTAATTACTTCACAGACCCCCTGTAAGCATTTTTAGTACAACCTGTGCTAGCTGTAGCAAGAACTGAATATTAATAGACTGCATCTTGCCTTTGTGAGGTACAGTTTGAACTTTGCAGACATCATGAAAATATATTGCTTTACATTCCATTTATTCAATTACAGTTAAAAAAAAGCATTAGTAAAGACAAGGCAAGTGTTGATGAAGGTAGAGGCATGGCCTGCCCAAATGCCTGGTCAGTTTTATGATGTCAGTTACATACTGGCTGCCAGTTGGTAGAGCTGAAGTGAATTATGATGTCAGTTATATACTGGCTGCCAGTCAATAGAGCTGAAGTAAATTATGATGTCAGTTACATACTGGCTGCCAGTCGGTAGAGCTGAAGTGAATTATGATGTCAGTTATAAACTGGCTGCCAGTCGGTAGAGCTGAATTAAATTATGATGCCAGTTGACACAAGTTGTGATGTTTGTTTCATTGACAGGCCATATGTACTAGGTATAAGGCCAAAGAAGCATGTTTTTCTCTGTTACCCACTCTGAAGACTTTTCCCACTTAAATATTGGCCATATCTACATTATAAATCCAATATGTTTTTGACCTGCATGTATTACATGTATATATAACACTGTTGCCAGCTGAGGGATTTTTTTTTTTCTTTTGGACAGGCAGAAATTATATAAATACAGAGAGTCTTTGAAGATACAAAACACGATATCTGGCAATATACACTATGCAAATGTGAGATGATTTTTTATATGAAACACAACCATGTGAAGGCGATGTGCACTTTTCTATTGATAGATAATATTCCAATGAAAATATCCCCTGCACTAAAACCAGAGGTGAAACCCTAAAGGGTCACCAAAACCTCTGGTAATGAAGTGTTAGGAAACAGCTGAACAGTATCCTTAGCCAGATACATGTATTAGTTCAGACAGGAAACATCTGAACAGTATCCTTAACCAGATACATGTATCAGTTCAGACAGGAAACAGCTGAACAGTATCCTTAGCCAGATACATGGATCAATTCAGACATATGAGGAAATAAAGGTGTGAACTTGAATCCCAACTGTACTCAGCCCCATTAGCTTTTAAATTCTATACCCACCAAAGCCCAGCCAATGTACACAAAGAGAAAACACAATCTCTGATAAAATGAAATCAATAGAACACTGACGCTCTTTAAGAATGTCATACACTATGTATTCTCAAACCTTTTTACTGCAGGCAGGGAACTGCGATGTCACAGCATTTCAGCATGAGAACTGCTGCTACTTTTTTTCCAGTCTGTTTGCTGTCCTAATATATTGCACCTGGATGTGTAAATTTGCTTCATGCATTATGCAGGTGTTTTGTTTTTAAAGGATGGCCTGGGAGGCTGGGTACCAACAACAATATTGATCTGACTCCATGATTTCCGCTGTTTATTTTCTGGAATGGCTAATGTATTGCTGCAAATTTGTATCACCCACAGATTTATACGGCAGTGATTTTCAACAGTACCTCAGAATATATAATGCATACATTAAGTAGAAGCACTCACATAAATCCTGTGGTGTAACTCAACTGCAGCATTATTTTCTCAACCTGTGTAGACAACTAAGTCACAAAATGTTAACAACCCACGCCCAACCCCCCACAGCAATTATATTTGCTATTTTGGTTGAACAAATTAACAAATTGGTACATTGACTTGGTCATTTTATCATTCAGTTTTTGTAACAAAAAAATTAATGAATGAATAAATAAAAGTAAAAACCCCATAAAGTAAAAGAATTGGGAGTTAAGCCCTGATTTGTATGTTTCTTTCTCACTTTTCACTGCACATAAAAAAAAGCATACATGTTTTGCAGAGAGGATTGAAGACTAAGAGTATATAATTTGAATGATCTCTTATTAAAGGCAAATAGAAGGCATTGATTGGATAATTATAAGGTAGTTTTCCAAATTTTGCACACTACAGTAGGCAGGACCAGGTCCTTTGCCATGGTGTACAAAATCATGTACCATGGTAGGTGGAGCTTAAAAATTTGTACCACAGTAGACTCATTTTTCATTTGAAGCAGACAATGAAGGTTTGCAATGGTGAACAAGTGTCACTTTGCTGTTGAGGAAGATTTGACAGTAAAAAGAAAAGCATTGTTGCATCACAATACTTCAATATGAGATAAGATTGTAATGGCATGCACCTCCCTGGTACAAGAGATTTAGCTACATCAGTAAGCTGCACCACTCAGCCCTTCTGGCTTTGTGGTACACAGCTTGCTTCGGTGGCCAAATCTCACCGTGGCCGTGCATGCCATAACTGAAAATGTACCATTTTTGTGGTGGTGTCATTAAGAAATAATATAAATACCAAAACTATCTATGCTGGTTGTCTCATTTGCAAAAAACTGGTTTCTTTACTTGTTGATTGAATTCCAAGTACTGTTAAGTGGGTCACATAGTATTCTCTGTGGTAATGATTGGTAGGTTTCTGACTGTATTGGCTTTTCAATGTCTTCATGTGTCATTTTTAGCTGAATGTCATATTGAGAGTAATTTTACAGTCCACTTTTTATCAAAGGTCATGTGATATCTTGGTCCACTTACATGTAATAACAAATATTCTTCATGTGCTTCAAGTAAGAATGCAGTCCTTTGATTGGTTCCTGGCTGTGTACCTTTTGATGTGCTCTCACACATGACCCTGACAATGGACACCAATTTTACTGCAGTGTCACACACCAAAAAGTATGACACCGAAATCTTACAATCTTCCCTCATCCCAGCTCATCTCAGGTAGGGACTTCAGGAAGCCATCAAAACATTGAGGAATTATAAAAAAATCAATCATGTTTTAATGAGGGGAAGACAGGGCAGAAGGCTCCATTGCATCAATCTATAGAAGCAATAAATACATACTTACAAATGTAAAATATCAATTCAATATCAATAACCTTTTTGTTAGGATACAAGATATATTGATATTATAGAATATTGTAGCATCAAATTTGGAACATGTCCTATGCTGAAATGTTGGTGTTTCAATGTCAAGTCAACTGTTGTTTTTTGGTAAATGGGGAGGGTATGGGCTTCAACTAAAATACTTAAGTCTTTTGTGAACATTAAACTTTTAATGGCTTCTCTTATTTTGGGTATAATATATCAAGGTCAGCTTAGAATGGGCTGTTCACACAGTGCCATCTGGTGGACAATTTTTATATTAAGCTTTATATGTTCAGAAGCCACTTGAGGACTCAAAGCTTTGAAATGAACAGGGGCAATATAGCCACAATGCCAGCAGAGCATTAGGCCCATGGGCCTCTTGTTTAATGAATTGTTACATATTTTTGTTATTTTTGACTTCTCCCAAACCACAAGCTGGATTGTGTTTTAATTTAGTAGGATTGTAGCTTGACTTCATTCCCACCAAAGCTGTCCATCAATTCTGTCATTTACTGAATTTGAATGGCTCTCTGTCAAGTACATCGATCTGTCTACAAAGTGTTTGCTCTATCAGATTAGCTGCTTCCAAGTTTTTGTAATTTAACCCTTAAAGTGCTGATCACTGCTATAGTTGCTTTCTCATTACCATTAAACATATAATGGTTAAAAGAGTCAAATTCCTCATGAAGATACCTTTCATTCAAATACCAGCAAGCCTTGTCTGAAGTAAAATGTAGTCTTAGTCAACAGCTTTCCTCAGGACACTTTGTGCGCATTGCAAAGCTGTTGACTCAATCTTAAATCTTCACTTTAACGGTTAACATTCAGCTGAGCACAGACTTATTATACAGCCTTCTTGTTTACATTTTGACACACTATCTTCAGAACATGATGTCACATTCCATCACATCAAATGAGCCCTGTTTGAGTGTTGGACACGGATGTGTGTTGACATAGGGTGTGTCACACAGGTCACCACCTGTACTTGCTCTAACGTAGATTGCCCTCCTGCACACGGGTTGCACAGAAGGGTTTGTGCTACAGTCGAACTTGACTTGTGAGACCACCACAGGGATGAGTAAATTGTGGCATCTGAAGACATGTGGTCTAAGTTCTTGGGAGCTATAAATAAGATAAAATACCAAGCAGACTGCTTGGAAGATGTGGTCTTTCAAGAAAACGTTTTGAGTGGTGTCTTTATAGGTCCATCTAACGTGGCATACTGATCCACGGAAGTGTTTTATTACTATTTTCCAAATCATCATTAAACTGATGTTGCTTTGTTTCCACATGACTCATTCATACGACAGGTGTCCTTGTAGCTGTCTGTATCAGCAGGATGTACCGTGCCCCAGCAGACAATATCGTACCTTTACTGTACTGTCAGATAGCTATACACATTATCACCTCACATGTCCTGAACAAGTGCGGTAAAATAGATATATCTATTGTTTATAAATGTGATGATTTGATATTGACCAATATTATGTTAATTTGCAGCATCAGTTTAGTGGGTGAGGAACTCAGTAGGAGTGAATATTTCTATAATTTACGGAAGCGATGATTTAATATTGACCGATATGACGGTAATATGCAGCATTAGTTTAAAGGGTGTGGTCACTTTCCCTTTGTAGTTTCTGCATTTAGTGAAAATTCTACCATCATTGTTGACCTAGTATTTCAATTTCCTTTTGATAGAGTAGGGAAGGTACAGAAGCTTCCATTATGGCCTATTTTGTTATGTTGCCGTGCCTCCAGGTTGATGTATGGTGCACACATGTAATTATTGATTAACGCAGCAAAATGCAGCGTTTTGTTGACATGTGGGAAACAACTCCACTTATCACAAGATCTGAGACTGAGGCTGATGTGTCAAATTAAAATTGGTTGATACACACATATCTTTTGTGAAATAATTTGTAGTCAAATATTCATATTTTATGCAGGACACCAGATGGTTTTATTGGCCCAGGCAAATACTATGTACTGTATTGAATACTTACATTACACATATTTATATATCCCTGTAGTCCAGAAGGGTGACAATGATCAGTCACCCTTCATGGCATACAGAAGACAGTGCTCTTTATCTTTCTGGGTTGCAGTGTTGACCATGCACAGATAATACTTTATATGCCAGAGTAGCCACATGATGATGATGAGACAGTGGCTGAGATGAGGATTATGATGATGATCGATGAAGATGATAATGACAATTACAACAGACAACAATATGCTGGGCAGGTTGGATTCCAAATGTGAACATACAAGTTCATTAAAAGCTGAATGTTTTTGCTGCTTTAGTGGCTGTATTCTATAGCTTATATGGCTTTTAAAACTTATCAAGTGTAAGAAAATCTGGGTAGATTGTGATATCTGTGGCATCACCTGCAGTATTATACAATATAAACTGGGCAAACTGTGAAATTTTTTTTGGAACAATGTAACATCTTGAGGTTTGCTTAGATCTTTACAAAGTTTTATGGGATAATACAAGTAGGGGAGGCTGAATTCTTCATCAAGTTTAGTGGCACCATCTTCAGTTTTTAGCTCTGCTGACTGTAGGTCACAGAGCTATATATTATCACTCATGTCTGTCTGTGCGTAAACTTTTGCTTGTAAACACAATATATAATCCAGTCAACAGTTTTCATGTTAGCCCCATACAACTTTCAGGACTTATCAAGTGTATGAAAATCTAGGCCAAGTTTGATATTGGTGGCGCCAAGAGTATTGGTGGTGCCATACCAATATGCTTTGAAGACACACACACACTGATTTGCTATGCAGCAAATCATCTTTCCTAGTTAAGACTTATTTCAATGGTGGTCCCTGGCAGTCCCATAACTGGGTGGTTTGGAAGAATGGATTAGCAAACTACATGTAATAGTATCAAGGTCATGGAGGGAATGCATTTCAGGAAATTATTTTTTTGTTATGGTCACTACATCTGAACTTGTGAACATTTATCAATATACCATTTCAGAAACATTACACAGACAAAAATATAATATGTGGAGTCTCAGTCGTGCCACTGATACTCTGAAGTGGAACTGGCAATACAGGTTAAAAAGTACATTAAATTCAGTATTTTTAGTATGAATTCAGATGTAACTTCTAAACTTACAACAATTTTGTATGAATTCTGAATGACCTTGACCTAATTTTCAAGGTCATTAAGAATGTAGTAAAGACACACAATCCTACATATTGAGAAATAAGAAGGGTAGCAATACCAAGTGTACCACAAATGTGTATCATATAAAAATATTCAATATTGGATAATATGGGTGGCCTTGACCCACATTCTCAATGTCACAGAGGGAATGCATATCAGGAAATGATTGTTTTATTATAGTCATTACATCTGAACTTGTGCACATGTATCAGTATAATACTATATAGACAAAAATTAATGTGTGGAGTCATGGTGGAGCCACTGGTGGCATTAAGTGGAACTTGCATCATAAGTGTTAAAAAGTACATAAAATTCATTATTTTGATTATAATTTGAGATGGAACTTGAAAATTGACACCAAATATGTGTTAGGCTGATTTTCAAATTTTGGATGACCTTGACCTATATTTCAAGGTCATTACAGATGTAGTAAAAGACACTAAAGTTGAGATATCAGAAGGTCAGCAATACCAAATGTACCACAAATGTGTGTCGTATACATGTATAGAAGTTTGATACTGCAAAATATGGGTGACCTTGACCTGTGTTCTCAGGGTCATAGAGGGAATACATATTAGGAAATGATTTTATTGTGATGTCCATGACATAATAAATTGAGATGGAACTGGAAAACTGACACTAAATATGCATTTGGCCAATGGGCAAATTTTGTAAAAATTTTGTGTGACCTTGACCTATTTTTCAAGTTCATTAAGCACTTAAGAAAAGGACACAAAATTAAGTATGTTAATAAAGAATAAAGGAATGATATCAAATGCACCACAGGTGTGTGAACATGTGTAAGTTTGATATTGCATGAAATGGATTACCTTGACTAATTTCTCAAGGTCATAGAGGGACTACATTTCAGAAAATGAGTTTTTGGTGATGGTCAACAGATGATGTGTCAGCAGGGCATTAGGCCCATAGGCCCCATGTGTCATATGAGCTGCAATGTGTTAAAATGCATAAATATACGTATCTTGAGAAACGTGATAGTAGCCTTGCCAAATTAATAGCATATATGTGTCATGCCCAGAACTAGATTAATATGGTTGACTTTCACATGTTAATCAAGATCATTAAGGCTGCAAAGTTAGAAAAAAAAATTGCTTGTGATAATTTTTACATTGTTATTTGTTAATACATATATTAACAGTATGGGCGCCTTGTGATAAGAAAAAGCTGTGATGTGTAAACTGAAGCTGGCATCACCTAAAGTGTAACAGGAAAAAATAGTCTTATGGGGGAAAAGTAAAAATCATCATCTCAACAGTAAATTGAAATAACAAAATTTTTACCAAACATGTATTGAATATGATACAAGAATTTTGTATAATATGTATAATGTCACTGACCTGGACATATTTTAAAGTCACAGAGTCTTCAGATTTTAAAAGAAATTATTCTTGGGACAATTGTGAAATTACAGGAAACTGTACTTCCATTGCCAAATGTATACCAGATGTGCATTGGGCCAGGTTTTACAGTCTCATAAAATATGCCATATTTTCTCCTGGTTAGAACACATTGCATATAGTCAGTGTGTAATGCACTTTCCTACGAAACCAGAACGGATGTAGCAATTCTTACAAAATATATTTAAATGTGTATGCACATGATAAAGGATTTTTGTAATTTTAATAGTAATGACCTTGTCCTATTATTTGCTGTGTTGACTTAAGGTCGCAGAGCTGGTATGATTGTACATGCCTGTGTGTCTCATGCTAAATGCAACTGGTGCCCACACTTTCTGAGATAAGCCAAATATCGTAACTTTCAGAACTTACCCAGTCTATGAAAATAAAAATAAAGTTTGGTATTTTTGGCACCACCAATAAATAGTATTATATACTGGGTGGGTAAAAATGTGATACACATGTAGTCTTGTTAACACTTTGGCGTCTTTAATTTTTGACAGATGTATATGGAATTTGGGAGGATTGTATATAAGGGCAAACTCTCAAACAGATTCAGTACCAGTGGTGCCACCTATAGGTTTATGGAAACTTGAAAGAGATCACTTTAATTATAGGACTAATAGATTTAATAACAAATTAAGGCTGCTTTTGTCAAACATCAGTTGGCAGTGTGCCAGGTCAGGACCAAAAATTTCATGAATCACCTTCATCTATATATATATTTTTCTACCTTTTAAGATATGGTATTATCCAGATGGTCACCTAAGCAGGCTCCACTGTATGTACTTAGATTAACCTCTTTGCCTGACAGCCGAGCACCAGGGTCTCTGGGCCTCTTGTCAATTTTTAACATTATTTGAGGTTGGGTAGGAGCTGTGCTATTTCAAAAATTGACTGGAGCATCACCAATTTTAATTTGTCATAGATGTTCCATAAAATAGCCCACAACTCATTTGAAGACCAGCTTCCTTTAAAACTTCCCCCCCCCCCCCCCCCCCCCCCGTAAACTGGCAAAACTGGACTGGTGGTCAAATGTCATCTGCTGCTATGTTTTGACTAATTTTTAAAATGATGACAAACAATTTGAGTGAGAAATAAAGATTAGACCAATAAAGATAACCTCCTCCAGATCAACAGCTTTTCCCACTGTGGGTTTTGTGCTAAGTACCCAATACAAGGCAAAGAAAGGTGTTGAATCTGTCATGCTAAGGACTAAAAATTTTTTACTTCTGCTGAGCTAAGGTGGCAGAGCTTATATGATTGCTCATGTTCATCTGTCACTGTATCGGTCTGTCATTCCGTCCATCCATCATTCTGTCTGTCCGTCTGTAAACTTTTGGGTTGTGAGCGCAATACCATCCACAGTTTTCAAGTTAGCCCAATATAAATTTCAGGACTTATAGTGTGCCTGAAAGTCTAAGTTTGCTAATTATACTAGTAGCGCCACCTATAATTTAAAGGAAATTATGAGCCAAAATGTATTTTAAGATATAAAATTCCATATCTGGAAAAGTAATTGGATTAGACCTGCCAAATTTGTAGGTTATATAGGCCATGTCCATTGCTAGAATATTATGTAATGTCAGTGATCTTGACCAACTTTTTATGAGGTCACCATGCATGTAAAGTTGAAAGAGGTGATTTTAAAATGGCATGGTGTAGCTTGCACATCAACGGCAATGTCTGCATGGCACCAGGCCCATGGGCCTCTTGTATTACATAATCTGGGTGACCTTGATCTTCTGTTCCAAGGTCACTGAGGACATAAAGTTAAGGACTCACTCATTGTTCTTTTGCCATGCAACAATATCCATCACAGGAATTGCACAAATAAGCTATGATTACATATGATGCAAAGTGCCATCTGGTGGACAAATGAGATACTAAAATCACATAAGCTTTATATGTTCAGAAGCCACTTGAGGACTCGCAACTTTGAAATGAAGATGTAGGTGTAGCCACGGTGCCAGCTGAGCATTAGGCCCATAGGCCACATTTTACGACAAGTGGCAGCATCTGACCATTTAAAAAGAATGTATTAATTTTAAATATATGATGATGTTTCTTTTTATCAGTTTATGAATGGAAAATACAAGACATTTTTGACATCAATTACGAAAATTAATGTTCACAATTTTTCTTACACTTTCATTTGTGCAATGTTTATACATTACACAATATATCAGGTTTGCCAATCCAACATTGCATTTTGCAGTTGTTTTGGGTTTTTTTTATGGACAAAAGAAAAAACTTCATGTGCTGCAGAGGGTCACCCATGCATTGCATGTTATTTCTCTCTTTTTTTTTACTTCATAGGATGCAATTCGCATGTAAAACACTGCATTATCCAAAAAGACAACAAATGCATCTGTTTCATCCACCTTATCATTTTTATGTATATATTCTGTCATATATATAGCACCTGCTATTGTTTACATGCATGTATATTTAAGGCATCTTGTGCATTACAGATATATCAGAGTACAGTCAATGTAATAAGGTGACTTTCATGTATGTTTGCCTGGTATTTGCCTTTGCAGGTCATATATGGGTTTGTGTGTGATACCAACAGATAATTAGTGCTTACATGTACTTCCTGTGGAAACAAATAATTACAGAGCAGACTTATTGATGGCACATCCTGTTTAAACCTTATTTAGAAAAAAAAGAAAAGAAAACATACCTGCTGAATTGAAGAAAAAAAGTATGGTCACTGTGACGAACGGCTTGGCTTTGTTACCTGTGATGTTGGATGTGTTGTGATCGAATGCCTGCCCAGAACTCACTACTGTGCCATTGAAAAATCAATTTATTTATGTGGCTTGGTGCATGTTTTAAGTGGCCATTGCAGTCACTCAGGCGTGCCTCCCGCAGGATAAAGGAAGGCTGGGGTACCGTGACATCACCATCACCTCATGGGCCTGGCGATCAGGCAATCTCCACTTAGGCAAAAGATTACAGGTTCATTGATGGGTGTTTTCTGGAGGCAGGAACTGAGGTTGGAGGAATAACATTCATTTACCTGGACAGGTGAAGTGCTGTTGCAGCCCATCAAAGTGCCACACCTGTCCCCAGGTGTAGTAAGTTTGTGAGGGGGCGGGGGGGGGGGGGGGTTGCATGCACACAGCAGACTGCTGCAAGCCAGAGGCCCTCAATCTTGATACACACAAGTACCTCGTACTCTTAATGGTACACAGCAATTAAATCCTCGTCATTAATACAAACCCACTATATCATTAATCTCTGTGCAATTATTCAGGTTCTGGATCAGTAGTTTTATGTGATTCTTTGGTGGGGTGATCCCCAGCACAGTGTTGTCTCACGTGTTTTAGGTGATGTGTCATAGGGTAGCGATGCAATGAAATGTCTTTCTCCAAGCTATACACTCCAAAGAGGATAGCTCATACCATAGGTCACAGAGCTAATGTGATCACTCTTGTCCATCTGTCCATCACCAAACTTGTCCATGGTCCAGGCCACAGTTTTCAAATTAGCTGCATATATAGCTTTCCTGATTTCTCAAGCATATGGACATCTAGGTCCAGACTGCTATTGGTGGTGCCACCTATAGTATTACGTAATATATGGACCAAAGTTGTAAAAAGTGCATTAAATTCATTATTTTGATTATGAATTCAGATGCAACTTTTAAATTTACACCAAATGTGCATTGGACAAATGGTAAAATTTTATCAACTTTTGGATGACTTTGACGTATTTTCAAGGTCATTAAAGACATAGTAAAGAATGCTAAATTCTACATGTTGAGAAATAAAAACCCTAGCAAGTCTAATTGCACCTTAAATCTTTATCATATATGGAAGTTTAGTGTTGCATAATGGTGGAACTACATGTAGCATCATAGGTATTAAAAACACATTAAATTCAGTATTTTGATTATAAATAAAATTGGACCTGCAAAACTGACACCAAATATGCATTAGGTGAATGATCAAATTTATAATGTGTTGTGTGAGCTTCACTTATCTTTCCAGGTTAAAAAACAATTAAGAAAAGGACACTAAATTCAATATGTTGTTAAAGAATAAGGGGAATGATACCAAATGTACCACAAATGTGTGTCCATATGGAAGTTTTATGTTGCATCATATGGATGACCTTGATAAATATCTCAGGGTCATGGAGGGGATGCCTCAGTACTAGAGGTGCCACCTGTAGGTGAACAGAAAGTATAAGCTGAAATTTGGTGAGATTTATGAAGTATATTGTACTGAGGAATTATAAGGCTAATGTTAACAATGTACAACAAATGTGTATGGATCAAAGCTGAATATTGGATGATATGGGTGACATTCATGTACTTTGTCAAGGTCACTGTGCTGTACATTTTAGGAAAGGTTTTTGTTTTGTGATGGCCACGAATATGTGAACTTCAGGACATACATTCATTTTGCAGTACAGGAACATCATAGAGGCCAAACTCTATGACATGTTAAGTCATGGTGGCACCTGACTGATGGTATTAATAGGACCTAACATCATAGGTGTCAAAGACACAGTAAACTCATTATTCTGATAATAAATTGAGAAATAATTACAAATTTTGTGAAATTTTAGGTGACCATGACTGAGTTTTCAAGGTCATTAAGTACTTAATAAAGGACACTAAATATGTTGAGAAAGAATAAAACTAATACCAAATGGACCATAAATGTTTATCATGTGCAGAAGTATTATATTGCATAATGTTGGTGGCCTTGACCTACTTTCCCAAGGTCACAGAGGAAAAGCATTTCAGAAAATGATGTATTGGTGATGGCCATTACATCTGAAGTTGTGGGCATATATCTGTATACCATTTCAGGAATATACAGACAAGTCTTATGATATATTGAGTCATGGTGGTGCCACTGGTATTATTAATTGAAATTAATATCTTAGGTATCAAAAACATGTTAAATTCATTATTCTCATAATAGATTGAGACAAACTGCAAAATTGCACCAAATATACACGAGGCCAATGGTAAAATTTCAAATTTTGTAAAAATTGTGATTGACCTTGTCCAATTTGTCAAGGTCATTAGGCACTCAAGTAAAGGGTGCTAAATTTGATACATTGAGAAAGAATAAGGCTAGCAATACCAAGTATGCCAAAAAATGTGTATCACAGGAATGATCTTGACCCACCTTTTCAAGGTCATGAAAGAAATGCATTTCCAGAAATACATTTTTTTTTTGTGATGGTTATTTTCTCAACCATCAGTTAACTTGTGTGCACATATCCATATGCCATTGCAAGACCATTATACAGACAAAAGTCTATGATGTTTGGAGTCATGGCGGCTCCACTGGTGGTATCAGTTGGACCTAACACCACAGGTATCAAAAACACATATTAAATTAATTATTCTGATAATAAATTAAGATGGAACTAAAAAATTCACACCTATATGCATTAGGCCAATGGTCAAACGTTGTAAAATCTTTGGTGACCTTGACCTATTTAAGGTCCTTCAACATTTTAAATGAAGGACACTGAATTCAAAATGTTGAGAAAGAATAATGTTCATAATACCAAGTGTACCACATATGTGTATCATGTGGACGTTCGATGTTGTAGAACGTGGATGACTTTGACCTATTTTCTCAAGGTAATGGAAGGAATGCATTTCAGGAAAGTTTTTTTTTGTGTGTGTGTTTTTTTGTGTGTGTGTGTGTTTTTTTTTTTTTTGTTTTTTTTTGTTTTTCTGGTGAGGGTTATAAAACTATATGTCAGCAGAACATTAAGCCCATGGGCGTGTTGTTTGGCCCTGTAATATATAAAGCAAACATAGATTCAACACTGGACTTCCTTTGCATTAAGAGGCATACAATGCATGTCTTGTTTGGCAGTTTCCCTCACAGGAACTCTACATTGTCAGAAAATATCACCAAGAAAAATTAACTTCCAAAAATGAAACACAAAATTGAGGTAGTATTTGATGCCCATGAAATAAGATAGAACTAGAAAATGACATAGAGTGTTTATAAAGACTTATATAATTGCATCAATAGATATTCTGAATAATTTTTCAGTTTGGGGAATTTCACTTGCAGAAAAAAGGATTCAGATATGCAAACACATGAACAAAATCACATTATGTGTGAGTATTTATGTTTACCTTTAGTTATTCCAACATGTATATTCCAGTTTGACAAAGTTAGTGGCAACTGATATCACATCATGTAGAAGTGTGGCACACTTGGTATTATTGTTCTTTATTATTTTTTTTTAATACTTAAGGACCTTAAAGTAGGTCAAGGTCGCCCACAATTTTACAGCTTTAAATATTAAATGCTAAGAAAGCTAAGCTTATGGTTTTCCACAATCCACAAAAACTTGTAACAATACCTAAAATCAGAATAGACAACACAATAATTGAATGTGTTAATGAAGTTAATTTACTAGGTGTAACAATTTGAATTGATAAGCACCTTAGCTGGAACACCTGTTTGCACAAAATCACTGCTTAAGCTCAGACTATTGGTATCATGTATAAGCTTAGAGATTAACGTACTCAAAATATTTTAACTACATTATACAATCCATTAACACTTCCTCACTTAAATTATGGTTTTCTTAGCATGGGAGGCGCAAACTCTCCAGACTTGACTGACTGCAAAAGAAAGCAACAAGAATAAGATGTCACAGTACATGTAGTTATCTTGCACACACAGAGCCACTTTTTAAAGAAATGAGAATGTTAAAGCTTAAGGATATCTTTAGTCATCAATAATTAAAATTTTATTATAAATTAGTTCACAAAGAATTACCAGCATATTTTATTGACAATTTACTTAATATATTAAATCATGCACATCACACAAGAAATCAAAACAATATTTTCAACAAGAACAAGACTTGGAGCTACAAGAAACTGTATAAAGGCAATGAATATAGTGGTTACATCAAACAGCACTCCCAACATTATGAAAGATAAAGTACAGACTCCTAGTAAATTTGATTTTTCTTTTTATACGAAAATGTATCTTGTTAACAAATAATCTAATGTTTGCTCTGAGCCAAACTGCTATGTTTGCAGTATACAGGGTATACATTAAAGTCACATTTGAATATTCATTATGAAATATTTCAATATCCATTCCAAATATACTAATTTCACTTAAACTAACCGGGAACATACTGTTATAGTCATTGCACCTGTGACAAACTAATTTAATTAAATCTTATTAAATGTTAACCATTATCAAGGTGGCTTCCATGATACTGGCATTCCTCGCCTTAATGAGAGTCTCCTCACCTACTACGTGTATGGGATTTTTATATTATACATATGTATATATGTGTATCATGGTGAAATAAAAGGTATTCTGAGTCTGAGTATATCTCATAGATTCAGAAATACTTATTTTGAAATTATTGGTGTTTCAGTCACTCCATGAAACCTTGTGGTTGTTGTTGTTGTTGTTGTTGTTGTTGTTGTTGTTGTTATTGGAACTGTCAAATTGTAGGTATTTCATGTGCTTCTCTTAACTGTTCTGGCATTAGCAAAAAAGCAAGAGCAAACAAATATTGAAATTGATTCATTAATTTCATGGTATTTTTAAAGAAAATTTTGCTGCAGTAAAATGTTGCTTTATGACCACCTTACAACTGCAGGCATGTCTACGTCTGAAGGTAGTAAAAGTAACAAAATCTCACCATAAGTTCTGGTCACATATGTAGTTACTCTGGAAGAATGACCAGTTAAGATGTCACTAGTCCGAGAAAACACTTGTTGGCTACAGATTATTGGAGCAAAAAATATAAACAGCAAATCAGGCCAGTCATATTGCACCTGAGGATCCTCAGTTTATACAGATTTACTGTCCATTGCCTGCTAAACATACCAACCTTCATGTTTCTTCATTCTATTCAAGATTGATGAGATATATGAAGCTCAGTCTGTTTTGGAGGCAACAGTTTGTACTGTTAATACTTGTATGTGAATTGCACTTCTGCATGTTGGCTCCTAGACAAATTGTACATGTCGTGTCAACAGTTTGTCATGGCCAGACATTTTTTATCCTTCTTTGACAAGTTGTGCTCCAATGTAAGTTTTGAAGTTGTAAATTACTACAAGCATGACTGAAAATGGGGAACGTGAGGAAAGTTTTGAATCCTCACTATGTGAGTGTGTACATGGGTGCTTGCATGCATGCAAGAGTCCATGCATGCCCTGGTCAAATGGTGTTAAGCTGCTAAGCTCTAGCATCGAAGAATCATCCCCAGGCTAGTTGTAACCTGGTTTTCATGTCGGAAAGACCTACATGAGTCATGCAACCAAGCAAGAGACAGTGTGCTGACTGTGCATGGTGAACCTGAGCAACATCTCATGTCAGCTGACCAATCAGGCCATTGCAACGGAATGCGGTTATGTTAAATGATGACAAATGAAGACATACCCATGACAAACCTTTTGGCCGCAAATACATCTTAAAAGACAAAAGTCTTTTAAACTTGAGCCACAAAACTCCTCAGAATACTAAAGAGCTGTAGGACATTCTAGATTAAGAGGGTATCAAATGAAACCAAGGCCAAGTTAAGGGTGAAAATCCCATTGCACTCAGCCATTACCTTAAAAACCATTTTCTCAAGGTCATGGCATGGACACCAAGCAAGTGCCGAAGTGATTGAACTCCTTTAGGTGAATTGAGAAAGACCTTGGACTAGCTCCAAGCTTAACTTTTCACAGTACCAGTTAAAAAGCCAGTGTTAGATTTCATCATGAGAGCTACGTAAGTGTTGTAACCTTTGATGTACATGTATTAACGAGATGACATCTCACAATTTTCTAATACTTAAAACCACAGGACAAAAAAAAAAAAAGGATTTTTTTTTTATTGAATTATAAATGAAAGAGTTTAAAATACAGTATACAGTGACCTTCCTTTTCTCATCTTATAAAGCCATCCCAAGTGCACCAGAAATATGAGCGTACAAGTGGGGTGGCCTCTTTTAGGGGGGGGGGGGGGAATCAAATGACAATTCTTCATATTTAATGCACAGAGAAGAAGCCTGTGAAGAGGGAGTGGTCTGTCCTCGGAGGAGCCTTATAAGAAAGAAGCGGTTGTTGATACAGTGTCCTACCTTATATGTTATAACATACATATGTACAATATCACAGGATCTAAAACAAGGAAATTCAGCTCTGCACACTGTCATGAAAAAAAAACAACATATGTATATATATATATATATATATATATATATATATATATATATATATATATATATATATATAGACAGACACATACATATGAAGCAGACAGTAATTTAAACTCGATGCTGAGTAAAATGGTGCTGGGAAGGCTTGAATATTTCTAAAAAGCTGTGGTCGTGCTCAGGAAGACCTGCTCAGGAAGACCATATGTTGCCATTGGGTAGGACAGGTGTAAATGTAGTCATATAAAATAGACTTGTGTGGTACATGTTGATTTCTCTTGTGACTCCACATGATAAGCCTTGGAAACCTTTTTTTTGAAGAGAATCCCTCCACAAGTGATCCTGCCATTTCAATTGGGTGCATAAAATGTGCGACCCTTTTCAAGTAAACCCCATTAACTGTCTTGCACTGTGACACAGCTACTCAAGTCAGTAGGCCTATGTCCCAAACACCAGTTGTGGCTCAAAGGAGTTTCACAGCAGACCAAACAGGTTAGAACATCATACATTGTACATGATATAGTAACTGGTTGTACCGGTTACACCAACTGGTTGTACCGGTTACACCACTATGTTCATTCACCTAATAAACTGTATCGGTGATTCATGACCTAGATTTCTGTCTGTGCTCTGAGAGAATCGGATCAAATGTCACCAGTTTGCTTTGATTACCATCGGCACATAAGGTGCCCAAAAGGGTATTGTCGTCCCGTGTCGTCCGTCCATAGAATTTTCTCTAGTCCATCTTAAGTCGGAAAACCATGATCATACTCACTTTTTGCAGGATTTCTTTCTTTTCAATCTTCATTCAGTATAGTGCAAGAGGTGGCTTCCAGCTAATATCTTTATACACTTTACCTCATACTCACTTTTTGCAGGATTTCTTTCTTTTCAATCTTCATTCAGTGTAGTGGAAGAGGTGGCTTCCAGCTAATATCTTAATACACTTTACCTCATAACACCTCTAGTCAACTTTATGGTGCTCAAAATTGTATTACTATTTACCTGTTTATACCAGTGTTGGTATGGTGGAACAGTGTATGAAGCTCTTAAGTTTCAAAGGAGACATCCGTCCGTCTTGTGGACATTACCACAATGTCTCCAAAAAATATTCACTGTAGCTTTACCAATTTTTTATCAGAGATGCACCTACTGTAATAATGGACCAGGATCCTATTGAAAACCAGCTTCCTCTGATTATTTTAAAACTTTTATGAATATATTTATTTGAAGGACATCTGAGTGGCATCAACCCTGAGGACGGTACCACAATATCTCAAAAAATGTTCACTGTAGCTTTACCAAACTTGTGTCAAAGATGCACCTTATAATGGACCAGATTCCTATTGAAAACCAGCTTCCTATAATGATTTTTAAACTTTTTATGAAACTTTTAATGTATTTATATGAATGCAGTCTGAGTGACGTCAACCCTGACAACGTTACTGCGATATCTCAAAAATGTCGACCGCAGCTTTACCAAATTTTTGTCAGAGAAGCATCTTATGATGGACCTGGTTTCTATTTAAAGCCAGCTGCCGCTTTAGATTTATAGATTTTTCATGAAACTTAAAAGTATTTATTTCACCATCTGAGTGGCACACAAGGAACAATGTTACCATGAGATCTCAACCAGGATGCATTGCAGCTTCAACAAATTTTTATCAGAGATGCACATTATAATGGGCCACATTCCTATTGACAACCAGCTTCCTCTTTTTATTTTTAAACTTATGAAACTTTTGAAGTATTTATTTAAAGGCTGTCTGAGTTTCACACAAGTAGACAATCTTGTTATCATAATATCTCAAGAAGGATTCATCAAAGCGTCACCATATTTTTGCTACAGTTACACTGTATTATGGCACCTGTGAGGTCTCCCCCCCCCCCCCAAAAAAAATGAAGAATTGAGGAAAAAAAGATTGTGGGCACTGAGCATAATCTGTTCTGTGAATGCAATTTTTTTTCCTTACTTGTTTAAGAAAAATAAGTTGATTGTTTTAACTGTGAAAGTGAGCTGTTTGAAGTATTCAAAGGTAAAACCTTCAAAATGTAACACATTGTCGTTTCCTTGTAATTTCTCATGCTTCCAGGACCAATGTTTTGAACCACAGTAAATCTGTGTAATTCAATTTTTGGCAGGCAACCACCTTTAAATCAAAATACACTGCACATACTCAAAGATAATGAAGGGAAAATTTGCTGTAAGGATTTCACTTCTCTGGCATGCAAGCAGGATGGACACCTCTTGAATAAGTGGTGGGAAACAGAAAGTCAATTGCTTCACAAAGTTATGCTGATTCAACACTGTTGCAGTCAGAATACCAGATGGATGGACAGACATATGGTGCAGGGGATGACAATACCCTTTGGGCCCATAAGGCCAAAGAGTAAAAATGTGAATTTCCGTTGCAATCCCCATTGACTTGCATGGTAATCAATAAGAGTGCATGCATTAACTGACAGCTACCCAAATTGAAAAATTTGTTAAAGATCAGATGTCCAGAGTATCACCACCTGGTGATCACCTTTATTTACCCCTCCCACAGGATACATTTCCTCCAAGTTTCAGAACAATAGTGATGGTTTTAGAGCAGAAATCCAAAAATAGAGAAAACACAAAAAGTAGAACAAATGGCAGCACCGCCTGTGGGTCCCCAGAAGTGTCTCTACAAAATTTCGAAGCAATTCGCTTGGGGATTTCAAAGAAGAAAATTTGTAAAGATTTGTGAGCAATTTAAGCAAAAGAAGTCATTAAAAATAAAAATAAATCAGTGGAGTGTAACCATTTGAACAAACCTGGTGAAGTTGAATATGCAAATGTAAGCCCTCTTTTTTTTTTTTTTTTTTTGTGATGTGCAAAAATGCTTATTTATTCCATTTATGATTGTTAAAAAGTAGGCTTTTCCAGGACTTCAAATGATACCTTTTCTCTTCAAAACAACTTTGCAAATAGAGATAAATATCACGTAAAGTGTAAATTTATCAATCCAGCAGACAGGAATGCCTCACACAGTAAAGTTTGCAGGGATTTTATTAGCATAATTTTACAAAAAATACCGAAGAAAAATACGATGATCAATAACAGGCGTTCCTAAAAATAAAACTTTTGAAAGCTTGATCACAGCTTCAAAATTTCTGATTTATTGTACTGTAATGCAGTTTATATGTGCTCTGGGCTGAACTTCACTAAATACATGAACATAATGTTTCAAAAGTGTGCAGAATTAACTCTTTATAGTTTCAATGGCACACATGTGCACTTTCATTTGCAGTTCTTCAAAGTGCCACACTACTGTGTCAGCTTAAAAACGCGCCATCTTTTCTTATGAAATTAATTGATTTGTGAAACACAATAAAACAGAAAAATCACTGTGCATGTAGAATTGAACAGCTTAACCAGAAAAATATCAAAAATAATTAATGAGGTGTTTAAAGAAAAAAGATGAGAACACTAGATTTTATCTTGGAAAATTCTGTGAAAACAAGGCCGCACCCCCCCCCCCCTGCATTTTTGACATACTAAATTGAAGGGGGGGAGGGGGGATGAAAGACAAGACTATGGATACTAATGCAAAAATGCTGAAAATTTTGACTTGCCCCTAAGTCAATGGGGACTTGAGTGAGTCTAGTAAATTCATGTATACAAAAGGTCATATATCAATGATTTTTCGATTTTTTAATTTTGTCTTTTGGGGGCGGGGGGGGGGGGGAATTTGATTTTTCGATTTTTTAATTTTATCTTTTTTGGGGGGGAGGGGAGGGGAATTTTTAGAAAAATTTCTTCTGTAAAGCCACTTGGTCAGTAAGTTTGAAATTGCAAACAAATGGGTCTGGTATATCTTTTTCCGCAATATATCAGTTCATTCTAATATTTTTATATGTTATAATATAATGTAAATATATGATAGATGTTAAATAATCATGTTGGAAAATCCTATTTTTCTCTCCGCCTAGCTTATGAATTACTCTATATACGGACAGGAACTGTGTCCATCAATTTTCAGTCTGGTGATTATAATGGTTTCTTCATTACCAGTTTGTCAAGTCAGCACATTTTTGTTACACTAGACTCCTTTGGAGGTGTTGTACGGAGCCTATATATTAATTCATACAAGCTTGGTGTCCTGTTGACTCAACCTTATATAATTACCTGAGGCATGATTGAAGATTGATGAGCTTCCAGGGACATGGTATCAATTACATTGTTGTCAATTCTGTCTCTTAGATACATGAACCAAGTGAAAGACAAATGTGTTTTGAACTTCAGTATTTGAAGTCTGCTACACGTAGTTTAACGATTTTTACCAGGTTTATGAAAATGCAATTTTTTTTTATGCCTGCGGGCAAAAGATGGCATAGGTTTTGAAGACTGCTGTTAACAGAAGTGACTATTTATTTGCAAGAGGCATGACAGACGGAGGATCGTGTGCCATGTTAGACTCAGGCCATTCCTTCCACACAAGGGGTTAATGTAAAAGTAGAAATGCCTGTGCTGGTATATTTTGCCTGGAAAACTAGAAGCATTTTCCTTGGTGAACCCACTGCTAAGAACATGTACATACAATATTTTGTAAAATTTCTATCAAAGTACCTACCCCATTTTTGAATTTAACAAAAATATGTTTTGTACACCAGGAAGCTAATCACAAAGAAAAAGAACAAAACACACACACAAACCAAAACAAAACAAAACCAGAAAAAACAAACAAACAAAGACAAAAACAAAGCAAAACTGAATAAATTGGACTGCTTGTGAACACAATGTGCTGCAAGTGTGTCAGAGATAAAATTGCCAATATGGCAGAGTGACAAGTCACTGTGGCAACACCTGGCCTTGTCCTATTTGTCCTATTTCAGTGTGTTTGCAGACAGATTATCCAACTTTTTGTCAATGTGTACGTGCTTGTCATGGTATGCATATAGGTTTTTGTATTCATCACATGCATTGAGAAAAGGTAAAGGGTCATTTAACTTTCTAAGAGAATTCCAAGGATAAATTATTCATCAGAAAGTGACTCCTGTACACAGCCATAGAAGCAGATACAGTGCTCCCTGTCTTCATGGACCACCCCAATGAGAGACCACCTGTCTTGAAAGACCACCTTTTCTTGATACTTTACTTCGTAATGGTACTTTTGTGAAAGTGCACTATTCTTGAGACACCACAAAGTGGTCATCCCTAGGAGTGGTGTGTCAGGAAATGTTTCACTAAAATGTGTGCCTGGGGGGTCGCCCACACTCACAGATGTATGAAGTCCCAGTAGCATGTCACCTGCAGTGTCACTGTGCTCCTGGTGGATTCATTAATAACACAAGAGTAGTTTTTTTTTTTTTCAGCAGTGCACATACAACATGTTGTTCAAAAAAAAATTAATAATAATAATAATAATAATAATAATAATAATAATAATAAGACAGAAGGAACATCTTTCCCAGCACTTTTTGTCCAAACAAAATCACTCAGTCTTATCATCTGTCTTCCTACAGTGCTATGCCAATATGCAGATTTATTTTCCACCATTAGGTTTTCTACCATACAGCTGATGTCAGGTTACTGACTGGTGACCAAAGTTTCTGTGTTTGGCCACCTGTCAGGCCAGCACAGCAGCCTGGTCACACCATATGTATGGGGAACAACACCCTGGCCACACCACATGTATTGGAACAGCACCCTGGTCACACCATATGTATGGGGAACAGCACCCTGGTCACACCACATGTATGGGAACAGCACCCTGGTCACACCATGTGTATGGGTAACAGCACCCTGGCCACACCATATGTATGGGAACAGCACCCTGGTCACACCATATGTATGGGATTAGCACCCTGGTCACACCATGTGTATGGGGAACAGCACCCTGGCCACACCATATGTATGGGAACAGCACCCGCCTGGCCACACCATATGTACGGGGAACAACACCCTGGCCACACCATATGTACGGGGAACAACACCCTGGCGATACCATATGTATGGGGAACAACACCCTGGCCACACCATATGTACGGGGAACAACACCCTAGCCACACCATATGTACGGTAAACTTCCCCACAGTATATTCCTCAAAGTCAGCAAAGTCATGGTTTTCCTTTATGAGACCTGCTTATACATGTACAAGTCAAGCCCAAGGCTAAATTGGCAAAGTTCATAGTTCCTTTGTGTTCCTTAGACCTCCATGGTAACCAAAATACCTTACAGGTTCCTTTTATATGCTGGCCTGTTGCCTGAACTAATCCTCCTATATTCCTGGGCTAAAGCCACATTGCCAGCCAGTCACCTTGCCTGGGACAAACAAACAACGCCATAGGCAGGGTGCTGTCACATCTCTAAAGTGGTCCCTAATATTCTGTTAACCTCACATCTTCACATTTTTTCCCTAAAACATGCCAAAACCGGTCTGCTTTCAATGTTAATGAGTAATTTTTACAGCAGTGAAAAGAGTCTGAGCATTCTTGATGAGAACTATCCAGATAGTGGGACCCAGGTCAGCAGCTCTCTGTGGCATGTGCTGGGTGTAAAGTGTTCAACCAAACCAAGGAAAGCTGTTGACTCAATCTTAATTCAAGAGGGAAAGGGTTAATTTGGCGCTGTATGTGACAATTTTGTTGGATTATTTCTGTTAACCTTCTCTTGATAGATAATAAAGTTATATCCAGAATGTGTTGTATTTTGAAAGTATTCAGCTGGCCGTTCCAGTTAAGTGTTGATTGGCTTTTGACCTGGTTACTAAACAAAGTGAAAGTCATCCTATCTTTATTTTACCCCCCCCCCCTTTTTTTTTTCTCATCAGGTTAACCTGATTCAGTAGGTACATTGATTTTCATTGAGGTTTATAGCATGCAAACTCACAATTTCTCTGTACCTCACACACAGGACATTAAAATAATTAAAAAGAAACAACTTTCAACTGAATGATGAGCATCAGGACACCTTATTTTAACAATGAAAGAGACTTGACAACACCGACCACATGTGTCAGCACATCACAAACATTTACCCCTAAGTGTGTATGTAGTGTTTACAAAATAGTGCATGTACTTTTATGTTTTTGGTTAATAAGATGCTATGATACAAAAAATAAAGAAAAATACTTTTTATTGAAAATTTAGTTCCAGAATGTGTTTTAGCAACATTAAGTAGGTACTTTGACAATTAATACATGTACCTTAACTCCCATTAGATTTCTCCCATACACAGACACACACACACAAAAAAAAGACTTGATTTTATATGAGTTATTATAAAGATTCCAGATTCCAATGCCTTGGAAAGGGATCATCATTTTAAAACTGAAACATAGATTTGTGGAGACAAGAAAGATGTAGGTCAGGAGCTTACAACAATACACTTTGGGAGGACTTCACTCACAGAGAGCTAGGGAAAGCTGTTGACCCACTTCTTGACTCTTTTATCCTCAAACTGGCCAAAGCTGGCTACTTGTCAAATGTCATCAGCATCAATATTTTTTACTTATTTCAACACTAAGCTAATGAGAAGAAAAAATACCAGTGTGAATGAGAATTGTACCATGTATGAGACCGACATGTATGAAGATAACCTGCCCCAGGTCAACAGCCCTCTTTGGTGTGGGGTGGGTGCTGTCAAGGACTCAGAGCACCTGACCACAATGTTGTTGGGTATTTAAACTCAGTCGAGAAAGGGTCAATTTTGCCCAGAAAGTGTTTGTCTCAGTTTGTCCTATTCTTTGTTTCATTTTTGTCTTGTTTTTTTTCTGTAGTTTGTTTGCTCACTCTCTCTCAACTTTTTCTTGCAGTCTGTTTTGTCCCGTCACTCCTAGGGTAGAGTAATGATCAGCTTTATGTTGATGCTGGGCAAGGTTACTCTATACGACTGTACACACCAGAGAGTGTTGTCTCTTAGATACCTTGGCTGTGCTGTGCCAGCATGATTCACTGCACCAACAGTAGAATCAATTCTTTGTCAGTCCAACATGATCAACCATTTAAAACTTTGAAAAAAAATAAAAATAAATTGTGTACATATTAGTTCAGCGTAATAGAGCAAGCATACACTGTATATAAGAGTTTGAGAGAGCAGCCGTGGGGCAGGCTGCAGAGAGAGAGAGAGAGAGAGAGAGAGAGAGAGAGAGAGAGAGAGAGAGAGAGAGAGAGAGAGAGAGAGGAGAGAGAGAGAGAGAGAGAGAGAGAGAGAGAGAGAGAGAGAGAGAGAGGAGAGAGAGAGAGAGAGAGAGAGAGAGAGAGAGAGAGAGAGAGAGAGAGAGTTGACCTGAAAAGCCCATAAAACTGCTGCCAGCCACTTCTGTGCAGTAAACGTAATCTATACATTTTGGCCTCACATGATGTGTTGAGGGACAATGGAATATTTTCAATGCAGTTTCCAGTTGATAAAAAATAAGTGATGTGTTTATGATGGTTGCCTGACGCTGCATATGTGGACTTCCCAATCAGTTGATTCACCCTTTGTGTTGGTGGAAAAACCTTATCTGCAACTACCTTGTAAGCTGTTTGACCAATGTCCCAGTCTTCAAGCACCTTGAAAAGTGGTTGGCCTTGATAGGAATGTGTCAGTGGCCCTTCTTAAACTTTGGCCCAAATATCAATATCCACAGAGTTTTTGTACTGATGTCAGTAAGAAGGGGAAGCAGATGAGATATTACCAATGGAAATTTGGCGTTCAGCATAACATGGGTTAATTATTGTTGCTTTTATATGCAAATTAAATTAAGTGTGCATTATGCATTGTTGCCAGAATACCAACAACTACAGGAAGTTGATGTTAAACTCACTGCCCATTACAGTATCACCTGCTATTTAAGCCCATCCCTAATGCCAGCAAAAGGTCTTTTACTACAGGTGGTCTTAAGATAAAGGTGCATTCAACAGAGAAATAGAGCGAAGGGTCTTCAAACAGTGGTCTTAAAATGACACATGGTCCTATATTAGAGGTGGTCTTTAGGGCAAGTACCACTGTACTGATTATAGCTGGAATACAAAGGCCATTATATTGAAACACCTGGTAACAAGAGCTTTCATTCAAGTATTAATGCATAGCTAGCTGTCAGAGGAATGCATTGTCTGGCAAGACATGCTCCAACTACTATAAGGGCCCATGGAGCATGACCTGCCAGACCATAAGAATCATGAACCAATGCCCTTGTCTATGTAGTGTGGATTGGGTTGACTGTAGTGTGGGTTGGGTTGACTGTAGTGTGGGTTGGGTTGACTGTAGTGTGGGTTGGGTTGACTCTAGTGTGGGTTGGGTTGACTGTAGTGTGGATTGGGTTGACTGTAGTGTGGGTTGGGTTGACTGTAGTGTGGATTGGGTAGACTATAGTGTGGATTGGGTTGACTGTAGTCTGGATTTGGTTGACTGTAGTGTGGATTGGGTTGACTGTAGGTTGGGTTGGGTTGACTGTAGTGTCTGACTGAACCAGAGTTTCCAAGAGTTATAAGAGTGAATTTGGCGGAGAGAATCAGGATTTTTAAGTGATGAAAATGAGCAACTTTATTTAGAATTGCCATATGTAAAGGGGCACATTTGCTTTCAACAAATGTATGATGAAAACACAATGCTTTTATTTTTTTTCAAAATCTGTGAAAATGCCACATTTATGCTTGAAGATGTAGATTTAGATTCAGGTCAGGGATTTTGGGTACAAGAAATGCGATGCATTCTATTCAATTGATAAAGAAAAAAAAAAAAAAAAAGATATTGATGGGAAAACAATATGTAAACATGTAAATGAAGCTATCCCTCAAATCGTGTCAGGAAAACCCCAATTAAGGATTTACTGATCTGCTTCATTGATCACTGCCATGATTGGTCACTTGCTCTTTGTGGCTACTTTCTTCAAGCCACAAGAATCAATTTCTTTGTTTCCATGCTGCGACAAGTCCTGTGCCATATGCAGATGCTGCTTGTAGCAGAAAGGCTGGCCACATACAGCAGATATCACTGTATCAGTATCATAAATTCTTGCTGTTTTAACTTATATTATAATGAGTCCATTGCATTGATGTGATGAGTACAAACTCACATTGAAATTGTATCTGGTGTCTGATGCTTATGTTCATTGAGAAGGAAATATTTATCTGTAGATAAAGGACTAATGGTCCTTGTGAAAATTAAAAGCAGTGTCACATGATGTTCTGGGAAAAAAAGGAATTTCACAGTCAGACTGTGTGTGTCCATTCACTTAAACGGGTAGTGCTGCCCTCTGTTGGAGGAGAGTAACATCATTGAAACCAAATGCCATTTCATATTCCACAAGCTTTGTTGTAGTTTGCTTTAAAATAAGTATTTACAGGAGTATAACTGTCATTATTCTTTGAAGAGAAGTATGTCTTAAAAATAATTTAATATAATTTGAATGTCTTTCACATGTAGCTGTTGTTTATGGACTTTTTTAGTCCCAAATGTGCAAATATTGAGAAAACTTTTTCAGAATGTTTATCATGGATCATCATGAAACTTGGTAGGGACGTCAGTCAGGCAGAGACAAAAACATTGAAATGTGGTAGTGTCACCTCCAGTACAGTGGTACTTGCTCTATGTGACCACCCCTTCTGCCAAGAAAAAGTAGCCACATACAGCAGGTACCTGCTACCACAGGTAAATTTTACAAAGAAATTGACTCCTATGTCTGAGCCTAGTGACCACAAAAAGCAAAGCAGCTGATCACGACAGTGGTTGCATACAGCAGGTACCACTGTACTATCAAAAATATGCACCAAAAGCTGTTGAAAACACACAAAGTGCCATATGTTGAGAAAGAAGAAAGCCACTGATTCCAAATGTACCACAACTGTGTGTCATATGTAGAAGTTTTATACTACATGATGTGGATCACTCATTATATACGGGTGACTTTGACCTACTTTTTCAAGGTTACAGAGGGAATACACTTCAGAGTGTTATTCAGACAAAAGTCTGTGATGTGTGGAGTCATGGTGGCACCACTAGTGATAGAACTAGCATCATAGGTATTAAAAGTACATTAAATTTATTATGTTAATTATAAATTGAGATGGGACTTCTAAATTTACACCCAATATGCAATAGATCAATGATCAAATTTTGTAAAAGTTTGGGTGACCTTGACATATTTTTTAGGCTAGTAAGTAATAAAAGATACTAAATTTTACATGTTGAGAAATAAGAAGGTTAACAATACCAAATGTACCACAAATATGTATCATATATAGAAGTTTAATATTGCATAATATTGATGACCTTGGCGTACTTTCTCAAGGTCATGGAGGGAATACATTTCAGATAATGAATTTTTGTTATGGTCATTACATCTGAACTTGTGCACATGTATCAATATGTCATTACCATGACAGGAATATTATACAGACAAAAGTCTATGACGTGTGGAGTCACATGGTGGCACCACTGGTGGTACATGTATGAAGTGGAACTAGCATCATAGGTATAAAAAGTACATTAAATTCATCATTTTGATTATAAGGTGAGATGGAACTAAAAAACTTGCACCAAATATGCATTAAACCAATGGTCAAATTTTGTAATGTGTTGTGTAACCTTGACCTATATTTCAAGGCCCCTTAAGCACTTAAGAAAAGGACACTAAATTTGACACTTTGATAAAGAATAAGGGGAATGATGCTCAAATGTACCACATTTGGTGTTCATGTGGAAGTTTGATGTTGCATTAAATGGAAGACCTTGACTAATTTCTCAGGGTCATGGAGGGAATGCATTTCACAAAATTACTTTTTTCTGATGGTCATCAGATTATACATTGTATGTCAATAGAGCTTTAGGCCCATGGGGCTTTTGTTTAAAATAGAATGGGAGAATATAAAGTATTTGTTCCAGATATAATACAGTTGGTAGACTAGGATGCTTTACGTGTTTTGAAATATGGTGATGACTTCTAACGCAAAAACTCCAATGTGTGAGGTTGATATTGGATGCAGTATTTCAAGATAATCTGTGACAGGAAGTGTCACAAAGTAACGAAAATGCTTTGATTCTTGTACTTCAGACTGACTCTTGACCAAAAATCAATCGTTCATGCCAACACTATTGGTAGTGGAGCATGAATGAGCACAAAATCCATGCATGTATCTTAGATCTAATATGTCCATGAAGGAAGTGATCTCTAGTATGAAGATCTTCAGTTTCCTTTTTGAGATTATAGACCATAGGTATATGTATGTTTTTTAATTACACATTGAGTGTATGTACAAGATGAATTACTAAATGGTAGGGCTGGTCAAATCTTACTTTATTATTATCAACCCTTGGGCACTGAATACATAGTTCTAACGTGTGTGCCCAGAGTTCACAAACTCAAATGTTGATCATTATTCATGAGACATAAATAGGGAAAGAAAACACAAACAAATTAAAAGTGCAGATTACAAAGCATGTGGTCTGCAATGCCCTTTAGGCCCTCAGCAAGAGTCTGACCAGTTTGTTTCACGCAAAACTCATCAGAGACTTGGAAAAACTGTTGACGTCTATCTTATATACAAAAGGATGGTTTCCCTGTTGCTACATCAGGCGCACGCTTGGGTTTTCATAATATGGAGTCCCTGGTGTGGCCATGACTGTGGTTCTTATGGTCAAGTTTGATGCAAGGAAAATTTGAATCAGTGATTTAAACAGTACTGGTGACTATTCTGACCAAGCTGGAGTCAGCCAGGTCATTTTGTTGAGCTAGAAAAATGTAATCAGTGTGGGCTTTATGTCCCACTGCGAGAATCTAGACTAGGGATTGACAATTTGTGGGGATCACATTCTTGGTGTTTTAGGATTCACAGTTTCTCCTCTTTGCTGTCCTTCATGGGACAACATGAGTGGATATTATACAAAAAAAAAATGAAAGGTAGTTGAAATAAATGTTATTAATAACAACATCAAACACAGACATTGCTGGGAACCTTCAAGTGGAAAAGTTTGTATGCCAGCATGTGAGATTAAGATCTTTGAAAGTTAAGCCAGTAATATTATACTTACAGGTGTTAAATGTCAATTGCTCTAATGTTTTGATTACCTCAGCTGACTTGTCAGTGAGCTGAGGTTATGTGGTGGGTCTTTATCCATTGTCTTTCTGTCTGCCATCCATTGTCCATCCATCTTCCGTCCATGGTCGTTTGTCCATCCACCATCCATAATTAACATTTTTGACGTCTCCAAAACCATCAGCCAGATTCACTTCAATCTTGATAGGACTGTACCTTTGGTGGGTCTCTGCCAAAGTTATTCAAATGGTCACACTAAAGTGATTATTTGATTTTTCAAAAATTTTATTTTGGTAAATCATAACAAAAATCTTGTCTGAAACTAATTGGTCAAGGGCATTGAAAATGCCTAGGGAGACTTCTGAGAATCCCTAGACCTTATAGGCTAGCGGCCAACCCTAAAAAAGTGGCTTATTTAAGGATATACCCCTCCCTATGGTAGAACAAATAACAACCCATTTTTTATTAAAGATTGGCATATTCTGCAATGGATTATGATGGTTGTGGTCTTTTAATTTGATGACAGGGGTATTTTATGGCCATATCTTTGAAAATAGTAGTCATCACTTTAACTATCAGTCCATACAAGACACTACTGAGCATAACTTCAAAAATAAATTCAAGAAACATACCAAATATGGCTCATAGTATCTGAAATAATATGGCAAGCTCTGTACAAATGATGTTTGCAAGGTTTTATTGTCATAAAATGTCGAAAAGTACAAAATTTGGGCAAATTAGTGCAAAAATTCCTTCAGGTTCGATATGCTACGGTGCATAAAATGTTACACAGTGCTCGAAGTCCTTGCTCTAGGAAAACATTTAATGCACCAAAAATTGCCCTAATTGTCGAGCTAAAAGGCAGTATGCTAAATATAGCCTCACCTTTCTCAGAATTTAAATTGGAGAGAAAAGAGTTACCCCACCCCCCTTATTTTCTTGCAGGTCTAAAATGGTAATTTTTTGACCAGAACTGCCATAATATAACTATACAATCAAAACTGAACAGGTAATGGTTGCAAATCATCACAATGTATGTTTTCAGTCATCCAGTAGCTGTCAAATAAAGCATAAAACTAGAAAAGAAGATTTGCGTCACAGCAAATCTGTCTGGGTGCCTTCAAAATGAGAACCATCGATCAACATAATCTAAATTTCGTGTATTAGCTTAATTTTCATAAATTAAAATGCTCAGCCTTGGTTCTTGGTTCAAGGGATGTGGCCATGTCCCAAACTTATAAAGTGAAGTTTGAATGAAACTAGTATCTATAATTGCTTTGAACCTATTCAACATTCTAATTTTGTGTATTTGTCAAATTGCATGAATAATAAGCCTAGAAGAACTTTGGTTTATTGGTCATATGCCACAAACCCATAAATTGAAGTAGAAATGACACCTCTATGATAGATTTGAAGCTATTAGAGATTTGCATTTTGCATATTCACCTAATTTGCATAAATTAAAATCCTACAACTTTAGTTCATGTTTCATTGGATGCGGCTTTGCCACAATCCCACAAATTGAAGTTGGAATGGCATCTCTATGAACAATAGTTTTGGAGATACTCAACGTTTAAATTTTTCAATGCCACTTATTAGCATAATTTGAAATTCTACAAGTTTACTGTCCATTTTAGTGGCAAGTGTCACAAAGGTATATATGCACATTGAAATTTTGAGTCCATCTGCAATAGTTTGGAAGATATGGCGCTTTTAAAATTTTTGTTGCCTCTAAAATTTGCATAATTTTAAACATCATGACTATTCCAAATGAGATGCACACTTTTGCTGGTTATGTCAGTCACCATGGCAACCTTGGTGATTTTTTCCAATAGTGTCTGAAAAAAACTCTGGACCAACTTGGTCAGAAAGAAAGACATTGGCTTTTTATTTCTTCGTTAATTTATCTGAGATGAAAGACAACCTCTCCTATGTGACCACTTTTATCCGGCATTACGGGTGATCTTAAATTGCAGGTGCCACTGTACAGTGAAACCTCTCTACAGTGGGCACCTTCACGACCAGAGAAAAGTGCCCATACCTGAGAGGGTCAGCCTTTCTGGGCAGTATTGATGAGTATATGTGCATGTACAGTGTACACATATAATAATACAGAGGGATGTATATACATGCAATACAAAACTGTCTTTGTTCCTTTATAACCTAAACAAATTTTAACAGATGCTGTCATAAAACTACATGTACATGTACCTGTGAACTGAGACATGCACTATACTGACTCAGTATTGGCTATGAAGAACAGGCTTCATCTCACTGGTTACAAGAAAACAAAGACATGAAAGTGTCCGTTGAGATGACACAAATTCGCACACTTTTTCAAAATTCACCAAAATGTGAAAACAGTCACTGAGGACTATAAGTCAGACTTTGATCGGTCCAGCAAACTCAGCTCTGTATGTAGTCTATTTTTAACAGAGGGTACACTCTGGCGTGTTCTGCCTAGAATTCCAAACCCTCTGATCCCTTGGGACTGATAAGCCTAGCAGGCTCCTAGCCTCATGCAGGCAAACTCCGACTGGTCATTCTCAGCCATGGTGCACTTACAGCTCTGTCCAGCATTAGTGTGAACATGGATCAGATATGTTTCTTGCATAAACAGAAAGAGATTGTCTGTATTTTATTGAGAACCTCGTCACACAGTGGTTGGGAGTTCCCTCCCCCCACCCCACCCCACTAGTACCTCCCATTTGCCATAAGACCCAAACCTTTCAGACCATAAACCCAGCAGGCATCGCCAGAAGGCTGCCTATGAAGGTGTTACGCTACTAATTCAACCAGCAAAAATGTAAACAAACCAGGTTGCAGTCTGTACCTTCCAAAATAACTTATAAACCCAAACATATCCTATGCCAAATTGTTCCTTACAATATTCTCAATCATCCGAGGACAAGAAAACCTGGTCATCATTGGGAAAATTTTAACATATTACCGTTTGCTACAGCCAAAGTACTGACAGCAGTCATGCCGCCTTGCGCGGTGACTTGAAGTACTCACATTGTGGCTATGTGTATTCAGTCACTACCCTGGGTATGTTGAAAACTGACCTGTCATTAAATACCGCACCCTGCACCTGTCAGTTTCAGGAAAAAAAAGATGTTACTGTGGTCAGAATTATGTAAGAGGCAGCCCCCTGTACCTGTAAGGGTCATTTCTAATATGCACTCTATAATCCTTCTACCCGGAAGCCGGCCGATTTACTCACATAATACCTTAAGGGAACAAGTCATCTCCACAATTATCAAATAAATGATCTTTGAAGATTGGAAATATTGTTTTATGTACAAATCATATTAAAAAGCTTGAACTGGGGCCACTATTTTTTCCTAACAGCCATATGTAATGCAATAAACCAGAATGCATATGAGCAAAAACTGAAAAATTGTATGTGCATGTTGCTGGAGTATGCTACCAAACATTTTTCCCAATGATGCCTATTGTAAATTGTGTTTTTCATGAGGTAAATATTGTGAACTTCCATAAAAAATACATGTCATGTTGGTTTATAGACTTTGGAATTGAATACGGTGACTGTAACTGTAACTCCATACCCTCTCAGATATAGAATTTTGCCCATAGTTGAAACCGCTATCCATCTAAACTGAGCTTTCTGTTCTCTTTAACAGTAATATCCTATTTTGGGAGTTTTCATAGTCATGAGTGTGCTCTCCATAATGAAATTATGACCCAGGAACCCGTGGCATCAGTTAAAATTGTGTGAGACATGAATCACAAAGCAAATTGTTTGCGGACCTCCCTCATTTTGTACAATTGAGTGATAATTTTGAGCATAAATGTGATTTAAATTATCAAAATGCACTTTGTGTGTTTATTCATTCATAGAATGTAACATTTCAAGTAATTAAATGAAATAATGACCGTACAGACCTGATAATGGGTCTTTCTGCTGCCCAAAGTAGTCACCTGCAGTGCCCCTTAAGGTGTTACGCTACTAATTCAACCCGCAAAAAATGTAAACAAACCAGGTTGCAGTCTGTACCTTCCAAAATAACTTATAAACCCACATAATGCCATGAGACAGGTTCAAGTATTATGAATGCAAAATGGTTTCCTAGCACCATGGAGGCTTATAACATGCAGTACAGCAGAAGCCCTAGTCAAAATGTGGAAATTCCCCAACTTTTGTTTGCATGCTATTGGATTTGCCAGTTGTCTCAAACCTATATGTGTAAGTTAGAACTTTCTGTCTATCTCCAATAGTTTAGAAGATATGGAGCTTATAAAAATTTTAATTGCCCCTCATTTGCATAACTTTAATCATCATGACTATTCCAAGTCAGGTGCCTAATTTCACTGGTAGGTCAGTCACCATGGCAAGTTTGGTGGTTTTGGAAATAGTAGTGTCTGAGTAAAACTCCGGTCAAATCTGGTTGTAAAGAAGAAAGAAAGAAAGAAAGAAAGAAAGAAAGAAAGAAAGAAAGAAAGAAAGAAAGAAAGAAAGAAAGAAAGAAAGAAAGAAAGAAAGAAAGAAAGAAAGAAAGAAAGAAAGAAAGAAAGAAAGAAAGAAAGAAAGAAAGAAAGAAAGAAAGAAAGAAAGAAAGAAAGAAAGAAAGAAAGAAAGAAAGAAAGAAAGAAAGAAAGAAAGAAAGAAAGAAAGAAAGAAAGAAAGAAAGAAAGAAAGAAAGAAAGAAAGAAAGAAAGAAAGAAAGAAAGAAAGAAAGAAAGAAAGAAAGAAAGAAAGAAAGAAAGAAAGAAAGAAAGAAAGAAAGAAAGAAAGAAAGAAAGAAAGAAAGAAAGAAAGAAAGAAAGAAAGAAAGAAAGAAAGAAAGAAAGAAAGAAGAAATGTCTGGGTTGGCACCCAGACATAATAAATTACATACTGGAACTTACTTTCTCAACTTTGCGGCGCTGCGCCCGATACCGCCGGGCTCGTCAAAGGCCAGTGGTGTCGGGCGCAACATCGCACAGTTGAGAAAGTAAGTTCCAGTATGTGATTAATTTTATGCCTTGGTTGCAAATCATATTATACAACCCTGTATCATCAAATACAAACAGACAAACAGGCAGATATAAACTGTGCCAGTGTTTGGGTAAGTTCCATGTACTATGCTTCCATCTTCTAAGGTTATGATAGACCATGGGATATGGATAAATTTACAAATGATGGTCCGGTGCCATGATGAGTCCTGGGAAAAAGTGGGTAGTGAATGTGTGTTAGTATATGGCATTCATTGCCAGCATTGGCAAGCTATTTGGAGATGGTGGACTATGTGACAAGTTCTTTATTTTTCCAAAAGATTGCCAAATAGTAGTATGTTGATAATTTCTGTAACACAGAGTCATTTTCCTTATTATCAAAGTACATGCAAATTCTGATATAAGGTTTTTAACTGCAAAATTGTGGTAGAAAATTTATCAGTGTTTTGGACGAAATAATAGATTTGATCTTCATTCCATATCCAAACTCAAAATTTTAAAAGAAGGTGAATTAAATTCACTTGCACTGGATTAATGTTTGCTCTTGTGTCAAGTTTTAATTTTATCAATGAGGAAGTATTATCAATTGAAGAATAGGGTCGTATAGCGACAAAGCAGTGTTTTTTCTTATTTTCAAAAATAAGGGGGTAGGGGTAATACTATTTGGTACTTATAAAATTTTGAGAAACTTGGGATAATAATTTCCATGTAACCTCGTAGCCTTATGGCTAAGGTAATTTTTGGTGTATAAAAATGCAAGATTGGACAAGAATTGTAAGTTTTTTGACATATTTTTGGGAGATAAAAATGTCAAAATCAAAAATATTTTGGCATAATTGTGCAGTTTTCTACATTTTTTCCCATCTTTATGTTCCTAAATGTCTAGTATCATCATTTTCTTACTTTTTCACATAAGTTTTCTTTAATATAAGCCTAATGTCATCAAGTTTCAGCATATATTGCTTATTTTATGCAAAAAAACAAGCAAAGTGAGAATTTATTGATTTTTAGAGTGATTCTTCATTATAAATGGTGATAAGATACACCTGTCACTAAAATAAATTACCACAACCATCATTTTCTTATGTCTCACAAACCAATCTTCAATAAAAAATGGGTTGTGTCTTGTTCTACCATGGGGAGGGGTACCCGAGTACTTTTGGGCTTTGACCACTACCCTATTAATTTGTACAACAGGTGATGTTGCAATTTTCTTTTTTTTTTTTTTTTTCCTTTTTTTCACAAGTTTGTGTTTGCTATTTTTGACTTCTTCCAATACCATGACTCAGATCATTCTGACACTTGCTGGACGTGTATTTTTGGGGAAGGATCAAAGTTGGTCACAAGGTGGTGATCCTGTAGATCTCTAATTTTTAATGAAGTTTTCAATTCCAGCACTGTTGGTTGATACATTAATTCCTACTGATTACAATGTAAGTCCATGGGGACTGCAAGGCACTTGAAATTTTTTGCTTCTCTAAAACTGTCAGCCAGATTTTATTTAAATATGGCAAGTTTATATTTTGCATAAGTCTACTGAGTATGGTCAAATGGGCAGCATTCATTCATTCATTCATTCATTCATTCATTCATTCATTCATTCATTCATTCATTCATTCATTCATTCATTCATGTTATCCATCCATCCATCCATTCATTCATTATTTTTTTTAAACAATTCTGGCAAAACTGAAAAAAAAAATGTTCTTTTTTTGTAAAACAGCTTGGCCTTTAATTTAAAATTGCACAGGACCACTTCTGGGTACCCCTAAACCAGAGTGGGACTTATTGGGTTGAATATCAAGGTCAGCTGTCAGGATGGGCTGTTCACATGGTCTTCTTATTTAATTCTACAAACAGGCTGTAGTTTGACTGAAAATTGTGTAACTGTCTGATGACCAGAGTATGTTCCATGTGCATGTAACACAGAGCATAGTCTGGTTAGAAGTGAAAATTGTAGATGAAGTGATATGCTGTGATATATGGCGGGCCTTTAGCTTTTCAGTGTCATGGATTGGGTTATGATGTAGATGAAGTGATATGCTGTGACATATGGCAGGTCTTTAGCTTTCAATGTCATGGATTGGGTATGTAGATGAAGTGATATGCTGTGACATATGGCAGGTCTTTAGCTTTCAATGTCATGGATTGGGTATGTAGATGAAGTGATATGCTGTGACATATGTTAGGTCTTTAGCTTTCAATGTCATGGATTGGGTATGTAGATGAAGTGATATGCTGTGACATATGTTAGGTCTTTAGCTTTCAATGTCATGGATTGGGTATGTAGATGAAGTGATATGCTGTGACATATGGCAGGTCTTTAGCTTTCAATGTCATGGATTGGGTATGTAGATGAAGTGATATGCTGTGACATATGTTAGGTCTTTAGCTTTCAATGTCATGGATTGGGTATGTAGATGAAGTGATATGCTGTGACATATGGCAGGTCTTTAGCTTTCAATGTCATGGATTGGGTATGTAGATGAAGTGATATGCTGTGACATATGGCAGGTCTTTAGCTTTCAATGTCATGGATTGGGTATGTAGATGAAGTGATATGCTGTGACATATGTTAGGTCTTTAGCTTTCAATGTCATGGATTGGGTATGTAGATGAAGTGATATGCTGTGACATATGGCAGGTCTTTAGCTTTCAATGTCATGGATTGGGTATGTAGATGAAGTGATATGCTGTGACATATGGCAGGTCTTTAGCTTTCAATGTCATGGATTGGGTATGTAGATGAAGTGATATGCTGTGACATATGTCAGGTCTTTAGCTTTCAATGTCATGGAGTGGGTATCTATTACCCAGTACACACTGAGGAAAACTGGGCCAAATTGAGTGTATATTAGGCAAAACACTTAGGAGTGTTTGCATTTAAGCAAAGTAAAGTTACAGAATGCTGACGAATGTTTTGTCTAAGTACAGAAGACATCCCTGGTAATTCAGTCTTGATCTCACAGCAAATTAGTTAATGAGCTTAGTGTGGTTTAAGGACTATTTTCCATTTTCCATGGACTGGTTTTAGTAATTGAACTGAATAAGGATGGACAATTTGTTTAATTTACTGTAAACTGCTTTATTTTGGATCTTAAATTTTTTTTTTTTTTTTTGACATTTCACTTTAGTTTTAATGTCACTATCTTGGACATAATTTCTGTCACCAATAATGTTAAAATACTGTTCCACTGTTTTTGTTTTTGTTTTTGTGTTCACAGTGTGTCATCAGTGAAATAAGTGAAAGTAAGACTACAGCAAAATTAAAGCTGTTTACAGTTGTGATGGCTGCATGTTGTCAAGAGAAATTGATATAAAGTTGGTTCACACATTCATGATGGTTTCAGCATGCTTAAAGATTGTACGAAGTTTATACCCAGCACTTGAAAAGCTAAGGTATTAGTCACATGTTTTTTGTATTCCTGTGTGTTTATTTGTGTAAATTAATCTGATGAATAATCTCTTATTCAAAATGGGGGCCACCTAGTTGCTGTGGCATGTATATCTGGCATACAATTAAATTGTACTGATCAGTGTAACTGTATAGCTGATTAATTTTGTTTTTTTATGTGAGAATCATTATATTATATATATGAAATGCACAGGTCTTGTTCTATCACCAGCTTGTAGGTCACATTTCTTTTTATCGATTTATTTACTTTTTTGTATGGGACATGAATTCTTGTCAAAATAAATTACAGCTGGGAGAGATGTAAGGAATTGCCTGTAATATCAAATGACAAATATCTTGCCTGAAAGATGTGGTGTTATTACTGTGTCTTGAATAATATTCCATACTAAAAGTTTGTCAGTGTAATAGCAAATTTTCTACATTTAGGAGGGTCTACTGAATTGTGTTGGTGTTTGAAAAATGGGAAATGTTCATGTGTGTGGAGTTGATAGAGCCCCACATGAACACATTTATGACTCTACCACTTGCGCAATTTATAGTTGGTCAGGGCGCAAGATAAATGGATTTGTTTGTTGGGTGGCAGGGAAAGTTGTTGCCTCACATGCAGTTTTAATGGAGGAGTGGGGTGGATGGTTACATGATACGATTGAGTAAAGAGTCACAAGTAATCAGTTTGACAACACATACCATTTTATTACTTCAAGCATATACACGTACATATACATGTTACAGTTAACATCATTAAATATGGATATATAGTCAAAAGTTGATTTTAACAGATTTGAATGGAGACAAAAAGTCTGCTGTGTTGATCATGTGCTAAATTGATCCTTAGAGTTTTGGGTGACACAATAGAAGTCTGTTAAATTGAAATGTTCCGCTCAATTGGTGTCTGTCAATTTTACTTGCCACTGCATGTACATGTAAATCACAGAGTAAATGTATATATACATTTTATTGGGCAGCATGACCCAGTTTTCAGGTTCTGTACAGACATACATGTAAAACACCAGCTTCACTTTAAAACACTTTTGTCTCTGTTCACACCTACTACAAAGAGAATTACAACCTTAAACATATATTGCCAGTGTCATGATCTTTGCGGGAAAATTATTGAAAATTATGATAACAGCCATTTGATATGTTGCTAAAAATTTTTTGCAAAAGTTGCAAAGGCAGTGAAACTCAAGAGACCACCCCTGGGGAGGACCCAATTATGGTCTCTCAAGACAGGTGGTCTCTCATTGCAGGTAAATACTAAATGAAAAGCACCAAGTCAAGTATGGTGAACAGATGGTCTTTTAAGACAGGTAATCTCAGCACAGATACCACGGTGACAGCATTTTATAACATTAATGTTCCACCATAGATGATGAGGACATGGATTTCATGAGATCAAGGAAGGTAGATTGATATTGTGGGCCATTGGGGATTGTTGGACACCTTTTATTAATTAGTTCAAGGTGGATGAATTGCTAGCTTATATTACATAAGTGAAATAGATATATTCCAAGCTGTGTGTTTGTTTTTCTCCACTACATGTAAATGGAATGAAGGAAATGCTAAGACTATTTTGCGAATTTTTGGTGATGAGTAAAAAGTGCCTTTAGCCTGTCATATACATGTTAGTTATGCTGACATGGCATCACTGTGAGACAGCCAATCAACAAGGGGTATGTTGGGGTAGTACACTGTGAGACAGCTAATCAACAAGGGGATGTGTTGGGGTAGTACACTGTGAGACAGCCAATCAACAAGGGGTATGTTGGGGTAGTACACTGTGAGACAGCTAATCAACAAGGGGTATGTTGGGGTAGTACACTGTGAGACAGCTAATCAACAAGGGGTATGTTGGGGTAGTACACTGTGAGACAGCTAATCAACAAGGGGTATGTTGGGATAGTACACTGTGAGACAGCCAATCAACAAGGGGGTGTGTTGGGGTAGTACACTGTGAAACAGCCAATCAACAAGGGTGTGTGTTGGGGTAGTACACTGTGAGACAGCCAATCAACAAGGGGGTGTGTTGGGGTAGTACACTGTGAGACAGCCAATCAACAAGGGTGTGTGTTGGGGTAGTACACTGTGAGACAGCCAATCAACAAGGGGGTGTGTTGGGGTAGTATGTTGCTACAGGTCATCATTTTGTCCTAATACAAAGTCCAGAAAATAAGCAAATGTAGAAATGATAGCTGGTAGAAAGTACAAAAAAATAAATGGGCTTCCAGTGTGTGAATACGGTAAATAAAAATACTCGGTATGTCGGAAAGGAAAATCCCTTCACTCCCCCCCTCCTCCTCCTTGTGTTTGAAGAAAAAAAAATTGTGTGCATTTACACATACTGAAGACAAAAACCAAAATGCTTCGGTTACCCTTTGACTGTAACCATAGTACAGTGGTACCTGCTGTATGCAACCACTGCCGTGAGCAGCCACATTGCATTTTGTGGTCACTAGGCTTGGACATAGGAGTCAATTTCTTTGTAAAATGTATCTGTGGTGACAGGCCACCTGCTGTATGTGGCCACTTTTTCTTGGCAGGAGTGGCCACATACAGCAGGTACCACTGTAATTTTGAACTTCTTCCAGTGAATTAAGTGTTTATATCCAGAAGTGCTGAGGGACTTGTCCACCTTACAGGAAACTTTAAAAGAAGAAATCACCAACTAATAATGATATGATGGATACTTGCATTGAATTACCAACACATGTTTTTGTATATGTGTACGTGTGTATGTACATGTATGTGTAGGTGTGTATATCTGTGTATGTATATGTATGTGTGTATAATGATTAATTATATATATATGTATGTATATATATATATATATATATATATATATATATATATATATATATATATACATATATATACACATATATACATACATACATACATACATATATACATACATACATGTAATGTATACAGTGTTTTATGTGTGGGTTGGTGGGTGTATAACATACGTATCAATCAGGTGCCATCATGTTCTGTGTATTATGGTGCTTATCAGTATCACTGGTATCAATAGTGCATGGTACTATACTGACATATACATATATGCTTTATCATGTGCAACAACTCTTCAGCTTTTAAGATAATGACAATATGGCTTATTTTGTTAGTATCATGTTGATATCAGTCATGCAATGTGCTACTCATCTTTACCCCATGCAATAATTGTCTGTCATTTGCAGGTATTAAGTCTTACAATGTAAGATGTCAGCTTGATATTTGAGTGAATAGAGTATACATGTAATACACTTAGATATAAACACCAATTGATACCACACGACAGTTAAAACGCCAAACATCAAATTCTATAAGTTGATACTACACTGTACATAGGTAACTCCCATCTGGGATTCCTTTTGTTCCCCTTTACCCCACATCAAGACTGTGAACCCTAGAATCTCTTTATTTCCTCTCTGGTTTGGGGTTCCCTTAACTACTGGGTCACTCTAGTGATGAACATTCATTGAGTCTGTGATGTCACTGGCCAATCATAATTACATAAAGGAGCATGTGTAATCTTTACATGACTTCCAACACTACGTCACAGACTGTTTAAACAGAACCACTCTCTGTATGTGACATTGGCCAAATAATATTAGTAATGTCCAATGTTACACACATAAATACAGAGTCAGAAATGGTCATGACCAGTTCCTGACGATGCCCCACCAGAGGCGAAACCAGTCAAACTGTTGTTCCACATTTTTCTTCAACAGCTGTCAGTCCCTTGCCTGGTTGTTTTATTTGAAGTACAATATAAAGCCGTGCCCAATTAGCATTCTAGTCAAGTAAGAACAGGGCCAGGTTATCCACCCTGGACACAGGTTATCCACCCTGGACACAGGTTATCCACCCTGGACACAGGTGCTCTAAAGCCCGCAGACATGACACTGTCTGCATAAATTCTATGGATTGTTTGTCCTTGGTTGACTAAAGGGTACCCAGCATTTGAAGTTTTTTTTTTTCCTTCTTTCATTCTTGTCAAGGGGCTTGGAGGTTGGGATTACATTTGGGTATGGCCTGTTCCTTGTATAATACATGTGCTGACACAGCTCAGTAAGTGAGGACTGATATGACAAAACATACTCTTGACACTTTGCTGATTACAATAGGACTGAGTACCACTCAGTCAACAGCCTTCCTTGGCATGGGTGGGTGTAATAATGTGCTCAATCGGCTCCAAGGAAAGCTGTGGCTGTGCTCTCATTACACGTCTTAGCTACAGTTCTCGCCAAACAGATTTTCTGTTGACAAGAAGTGAAGAGATTGACACAGAAAACAATGTATATACTTTTGGGCAATTGACTGGGAATGGGCTAATCTTCTTGTTCCTAGAAATTGAAGAATCAGCTTGAAACTGGTGGTGTTGTACACTTTAAGGTGTAATGGGTTACATATATATTAAAAATACTTACCCTCATTGATCTTCATTTAATTAAAGCTCAAATGATTGCCTGCATGGCAAACAGTTACAATGTATTACCTTTCTTTGGACCAATTGCAATCACTAGTATTCCTGTGACACCTGCCTATAAGTCAGCATTCCAAAATGGGTGCATATTCATTCCACCAAGTTGGGAGGGTGCATTTTCCTTTTACTTATGACCAATTGTTCAGTTTCCCATGTATTTAGCAGAAGTAAATAAAGGCTGCTTAGACAAGAGCTTCAGACTTTTGGTGCAGAAATGATCAATGTAGCTTTATGAAACATCCAATGGTTTGAAGCTGGCCAGTACAAACAGATTTTCCTGAGATACATTTAGCACAAATGAAAGGAAGAGAAGGTTCAAGGCCTGCTGCTAAGTACTGTTGAGGAGTCCTGACATCTTTTGCTTGTCCATCAAGCATCTTCAGAGAACAGTTTTCAGAGAACCGTAGATGTTTCCTTTATATATAGTTTCCCTGGATGTAGGGTTAAATGCTGATTGATGGTTTTGTGACTGTTAATTGCTTGATGATGATGGGTCTAAGAAAGGGGCCAGTGGGGTATGGGTGCCGTCAGGGGGGTCCATGGGGTGAGTGAGGGCTGCCTGGGGGTACGGGTGGTGTCAATGATGGTGACTGTGGTTGCCAAGGTGGGGTCCACCAAGGGGGCTGTCAGGTGACATTAAGTTTGCCTATAAGGGGGCGGGGCTTGCCCAGACAGGCCGCCAAAGTGTGTCTTGATGCCGCCAAGGTGCCAACAAAGTGCTAAAGGGGTGCCAGGGGCCATCTCTGTGAGATTTGGTTCACATGGGTCCTAAAGGCGCCCTTTGTTTGTTTGTTTGTTTTGTTTTTTTTTTTTTTTTTTTTTGGGGGGGGGGGGTTAGAGCTAGGGGCCATCACACATGTAGGGGGGTTGCCAGTTAAATGGTGGTTAGGTTGTAAGTCTAGTTGAAGGGGGACGTTGGTGTTGCTGGGGGGGGGGGGCTCAGGGGCCATAGGGGCTATCACATGGGTGCTGGGATCTCAACGGGAAGGTGCGTGGGGGGGTTGGGTTGGGGGCCATCTGTATGGGGGCGGAGGGCCCACCATTGGGGGACCACCAGTGAGAGGGGGGTCACTAATCTAGGTGAGGGGGGCCATTGGGTTCACCTTGGTGGTGTCAGGGTCTTGGTGCCCAGGGTGTGTGGGAGGTGTTGGGGACCAAGGGGTGGCCATTGGTGAGAGGGCGAAGTGGGCCATGGGAGGAAAAGAGAAAAACACTGGATATATGTAACTAACACTTTAGAGGGAGCAGGCCTTAACATCCTAGGTTAAGGGACCTTAGCGTCTCTTTCTGTAACACAGTCTTTAATGTGTAATAAAAACCACAATTTTAAACAGGTATGGTCACTACTTACACCCAGCATGCATAAAACATGTGCACTGTTGTTCATATCATTTTGCAAGTTCATAGTAGCCATAATACCATGAAAAGTGGAGAATTTAGCATTCATAGTTTGGCTTCTTAAAGGTTTTCAGTTACATGTACGTGGTACTGCCACTTACATGTTGCCATGCTTACAGAACACGTACAGCAGTCTAGGAGTTCTTTGTGTTTTGACCTCCAGACCCATGTAAGTCACTGTGCTTTAAGTCAGGTTACTGGTGCAGCACTGTGTTACATGTGTGTGAAATTTGCAGTCATGCTGCTGCCAGTTTGACTTTTTAAAACTTCTGTAATATGGACCAATGCACAATTCGCAGGGGTGTGATATATTCATTTTTTATTTAAACACTCACTCACACACAAACACACACACACACACACACACACACACACACACACACACACAAATCTAAGCTGGCTCAACAAAAACAACAAACAAGAATTAAAATGATAGAAAAATGAGTGTTGAGTGGGTAAAAATATGGCATTATCTTGTCTACATAAGTGCAAATGTTTCACAGCAAAGATGTGCACCATATGTGTTGACTATATGGATAATGCTTATCAAGTGGCAGGTAATTCAGCAATACCATGAGACTGACACATATCCAGCTACATTATTTTTCTTGTGATTCTGTGGATACATATATATCTTTGTGTTTATACATATATTTTGTCATTGTATTCATACTGATATCATCATCATCATCATCATCATCATCACAAGTGTATCCGTGTTAAAGCCAAAATGTTAGTCTTCTGCCAGTGGCGATATAATTGTGCAACAAGATCTTTATGTAACTTTTGTCCAGATGCAGTCTCACGATTCCAAGAATGATGTGATATGATATTATTCTATAAATGGACCGACCATGTTAGCGAAAAGGCCTTTGCTTTTGTTCTCATGTAATAAAAAAAACAAACAAACAAACAAACAAAAAAACAACACACAATACGTTGTGAGTACAATGTATATGCTTTTGTCGCCAAGTGCCAGCAACAAGCAGGTGGGTGGACATAGTCCCAACACAGGCTAGACCATGGAAGAGTGATTTTATCAACAGGAAAGTATAGGACAGCTCCATGTTTAAATATTTTAAAGTCTGGTGCCATTACTTTCAATTTTATTTTCAAGATATTGTGAAGATGTTACATAATTGGCTCTATGTCCTTTCCAAATGCAAATTGAATGAGAGATTTATGAGGTAAGTTTGGATCTACATTGATTGTTGTTTTTTAACTCTTTCAGTGCCATGTTGTGGACTGAGTCAACAGCTTTGTTTTGCTTACTTTAGGCACTTTGCGTCCAAAGTGCACCAAGAAAAGCTGTTGACCTGGACTATTATATTCTATGTAATTGTAGGCATGCTACTTTATAAATGAAAGGTCTTTTTGACAAGAAACCTGAATGTAGTACCTCTGTCAACATTCACAGCAGCTCATTTTAAGTTCAACTTTAGTTGCTCTTGGCACTGAAAGAGTTAAACCTCCTTGAGTTTAGTCAACAGCTTCTGATGCATTGCTTTTAGAAAGCTGTGGACAAGGATACTTTGTTTTTAATGACAAGAAAGAAAAGAAAATATTTATGTCACATGCTTGTTGGTAATTTTTTACGGGAAAAAGTTGCATGCTGATCCATCAGCATAAGGGGTCTTCACAATTAATGTGTTTTCCTGTCCTGTGTTTTGTGTATATACCAAAGTTGTGTCTCTGTATGTCAGGGCCTTGTTAATACAGAATACACACTGAATCAAATTTACCCTGTTGAAGTTAAAGTATTCTGCCTGAACACGTCTCTTTGTTCTGAGAGAAGACCCTTTCATTGTGTGGATCATGACAAATATCACATTAGAAAAGAAGATTTGCTTCAAAGCAAATCTGTCTGTGTGCCTTCAAAAGTTGTAAATATGACGAGATAACCATTTCCAAGTCCAAATGACCTTGACCCTCAGAGGTCATATGTAATTACAAAAATGTGCAGTGTTGCAATACCTACAATTTGAGTTCAACATGATTGGATAAAAAAATGGCCATGTTATGACTAAATGAAACTTTAAAAGGTCCAAATGACCTTGACCTGTGACCTTTAGAGGTTATATGTAAATAACATAAATGTGCAGTGTTGGAATATCTACAATTTGAGCCGAGCATGAACCAAATCAGATGAAAATTAACCAAGTTATGGCTAGATGAAAATTTCAAAGGGCCAGATGACCTTGACCTTTAGAGGTATAACATGTATATTACAAAAAAGTGCAGTGTCACAATATCTACAATTTCAGCCAAACATGGTCAAAAACAAATTAAAATTAAAGTTATGGCTAGAAGAAAATTGCAAAGGTCCAAATGACTGTGACCTTTGACCTTTAGAGGTCACATGTAAATTTAAGAAATGACCTTTGACATGATCTTTGACTCTGACATGATCTTTGACATTGAAATGACCTTTGACATGACCTTTTACCTTGGCATGATCTAAAATTGGAAGATATTCGAGATCTAAAACTTCAAATGCCCCTAATTTGCACAATCTTCAATATATATTCTCTTCTATATTAAAAGGCACAAATTTATGTGTACACATTTTATCATGCCAATTTTGAAGTTTCTGAGTCTAATAGTGTTCAAGAAAACTGACGGACAAAAGTTCGTAGGAGAGAGAGAGAGAGAGAGAGAGGAGAGAGAGAGAGAGAGAGAGAGAGAGGGAGAGAGAGAGAGAGAGAGGAGAGAGAGAGAGAGAGAGAGAGAGAGAGAGAGAGAGAGAGAGAGAGAGAGAAGAGAGAGAGAGAGAGAGAGAGAGAGAGAGAGAGAGAGAGAGAGAGAATATGTTGTGAAGGGACCAACAACAGGAACTGTTATCTACCTTGCTGGTCTTATCATTCAGATAATGGTTACCATGGATAAAGAATGACTGTAGTAAGGTCTGTTGTGTGCTGTGTCATGGGCTAACATTCTATACAGTCTACTGAGCCACATGGGCCAGCTTTGTATCAGTCATAAGGACAGCTTGGTGACAGTATTTACCTGTGATGGTGAGGATCTCACAAGGACAAAATCATTGCATTTAAAACAACAATTTGAAGAACAAGACAAAAAGAGCAGATTTTATGATGATAGATGATGTTACTTGCCTAGTGAGATTAGGGTTGGGGCAAGAAAGTGTGTCACGGCAATGATTTTCTCCCACAGAGGATATTCAAAGCAAGGCCAGTCTCATGTGTCCGAGAACAGTTCATAATTGTATTTTATTACATCTGGGCATACAGACCAAGAGATTATTGTCAACATCATGTCTCTTTGTGCATGTGCACTTTTCATATCAAGGCTGTAACATGTCTGTGCTTTGACTTGCTCACTTGAAACTTGACCCATGTGTACTCATGACAGAAGAATTTGTCTTGTTGCAATCAGAGTGGGTGTCCAATCTTTGTATTTGCATGTCTCGGATAGTAATCACCAGGTGGCAGCATGCAACTTACACTGTCAATCCACAGTGACCAGTGCATGAGGTAGTGCCAATCAGGTGGCAGGCAACTGAACAAACACATTGAAGCAAGAATGGTCTCTAAAAAGTGTCTACAGACACAGCAAAAGTAAAGTAGGTGTAACAGAAGCTGAATTTTCAGACATTGGCTAATGAGATTGGTGATGGTGGGGGTGGGGCAGGGAGAGGGCCTCAACATGTTGTCTCCACAACAGTCGATTTAAGAGTCTTTTGCAAATTGTAATTCCAGCTTTGACATACAGCACAATGGGGGCAAAACTTTTTTTTTTTTTTTTTTTTTAAAGTGCACAACCTTCTTACAGGTCCATAAAATATAGATAGAAAAATTGGACCTATTGGTGTAAAAGTGCATACTCTCAAAATCTTATGTATATTATTTGCAGTTCTAATTGTATTGGTTGTTTGTATCAGAAACCAAGAGATTTGTTAACAAACAAATATAATATAGGGGCAGTTGATAGCATTTATGGAAAGGTGGACAAAGAAGGCACGGTACAACAATGGGGCAAGGTCTCTGTTGGTAAGTGCTCCAGTTGCCAATACTTGAAGGTGCAGACACCTGGGGATGAGCAAAGTGGACTGTCCTTATTGGCCAGTAGTGAGACCATAACATGTCAATATCATAATCGAAAATCAGTTCAAGTCAAAAGCCATGAAATTTGACAAGTCCTTCAACATGAACATCACCAATATATATACATGTATATATATATTGAATGGACAAGCCTGAATAAACATTTTATTTGTTTTTCTAGTGATTATGACATCATGGCCCATTGGGATCTTTTTAATGGACTGCATTTATAATTTCTACCTGCATGTGGCTTCAATATGCAAACATTCCGTTTGTCATTCCAGGGCCAATTTCTTAAGTATCTGAAGTACTCACTGAGTAATAACTTACTGCTAATAATTGTAGCTGTTGATCTATTGCAGGCATATCTTACAGTCAACCATGAATGAGACATACTGAGATATCACTCAGAAATCTTAAGTATTTAAGAGGCTCGATCTGCACAGGTTGAAAAAATAAAATTTTAAGCTTAGAGTGAGTCCTCTGTACATCCATAAAAGATGAAAAAATGCCAACTTTGATGTGGGGAAAAGTGCGAAAATGAGATATTTGTTATTGGCAGTTTTGGTATACTATCTTAGATGTAAACTGTGAATATATATATATATATATATATATATATATATGTCAAAATTTCAAAAGTTATGATGGGGTCCTGTGTACATCCATGAAGGATAAAAAAACACCACCTTTGCTGTGTGGGAAAAATACACAAATGAGTGGTTTTTTTTTTTTTATTATTGCCGATTGTGGTAAACCATCTCAGATGGACCTTGCACAATATATATTTTATCAACAGATAACTCAGTTTTGGCTCTTAAGTTTATATTGAATTGAATTTGCTCTTTAAAATGCATGGAAACACATTGGGTAAATGCTGTTTGAAGTTTATGCAGATTGATCTTGCTGGTATGCCTACACAGTGTAGCTACTGGCACAGCATGCACAGGGTTGTAACCAGGGCAAAACTGATCCCTGTGGTAACGAACACTTTTCAAATGAACTTCCAAGCATGTTTACAATAGTGTTAAAGTAGTATTGTAATCATACCCCTCATACAACAATATTAGGGGCTATACTGTTTTCAGCGTGTCCAGATGTCTGTTGGTCTGTCTTGAGCAGAATCCTTGTAAAGCAAAATATCTCAGTCACAGGCCACACCCAGATTCAAATTGACCCAAATTGTGCCAACACTATTTTTTAACCTGATTACATTTTGGGGCAGCCATTCACACCCTAATGGGGTAACTGGTCTACCCGGATATAGTTCCCTGACACTGAAACCCACATTATACATAGAGAGGTTTATTGCATTATGGTGGTATATTCTTGACAGTGTAGTGGCCCCATTAATACTCAAATCTAGAAGCACTCTTAAAAAAGGATCAATCGGGGAATTAGATTGGAAAAAAGGTTAGTCGGGCACTTACTTACAAGTAGGTTACTGCCTGAAAACCTTCAATGCTTGGTAGAAAGGAGGATGGCAAACTCAAAGTGTATATGGAAAAATGGCCACTGATGACCAGTAGATTGGAAAGCATGACCTCCTGCCATAAAGAGACTGTACTCTCCAAGCAATGTCCAGAGCACAGTGACTTTTACAATTACATTGGACGCAAGTATTCCTGCAGTGTCACTTGCAGAGGAATAAATCCAAACCTTAGATTCAGTTTGTATTTTATGACATTGACTTTGTGTCTGGGCTGGGTAATACGCCTGCCATTTTCAACATCTAATCAGGTAATACAAGAGGAAACAGCTTGGGATATACTTTATAAACACATTGATGATAGTCCTCACATAGTGGTCACCAGAGATTAGAGGTATACTGTCATGAGTATGGATGTGACAGTGTAATACTTGTGCTGTTTTATGGGTATTGACTGAAAATCAGGTCTTTAAGTCTGACTAATCTGTAAAAACATGTAAGCAAATCTGTGATCTATAATGCTATGGTAACAGTATTTATAATATTAACTCATAAAATTTACGCTGTCTTAATACAATTCAAGGAGCCCATCAGACAGAATGGCACATATGAACACAAGATCACAAAATGTTGACCTACTGTGCAGATTCCAATTCATAAACACAATATCTGTTACATGTACATGCAAGCAGCACTTGTTTTCATTTTTATAGATAATTTATTAAACTTATGCTGTCTGTTGGTCTGTTTTTTGTGGTAAAGATTAAAATGATCTCCATTGTAAGGAGCAAGATATTTTACACATGCGTGTTTTAGATTTGTTTATGACTTTAAGCATGCAAAACTTTGCAAGTGAACAGATCTGTTGCTGTTTGACCTGATAAACACTGTCATGGTGTCATTTTCAGCCACTGTTATTTTTTCCAGTGTGAAAGCTTTTAGCCATAGGACTTTGTAAACATTACAACATCTACCGGTAATATTGTTTATAAATACCTATCGTATATAATGAAGTAATATTCATGCATTCGTTGAGAACGTGTCAAATCATGATCCTGTTTTTACATCTCTTTATGGATGTTATGCTCCCATTGCTTTTAATTTGTGAGCCAGATATTTTTGTCAATGACATTGTTACATTTTGCTTGTATAAGATATATCAGGAGATACTTTACTACATCTTAAGCTTTCATCACAAATAATCAATACAAAGGGTGCTTTTAACAAAGTTCCCAACCTTTGTTGCCAGTAGTTGGAATAGTTTTGAGATTATTGTGTACGTTTATTGATCACTAAATTTATAAGGGTAGTAAGAGAAAGGCAGCTGTGCTAGCAATCTTGATGGTCTTTGAGAAAGGCAGCTGTGCTAGCGATCTTGATGGTCTTTGAGAAAGGCAGCTGTGCTAGCAATCTTGATGGTCTTTGCCCACTTTCTGTAGAATTCTTTATGGCAAATGACAGATATATCTGTGTATTAACCCTTAAAGTGCTGATTTAAGATTGAGTCAACAATTTTCCTTGGGACACTTTGCGCGCATTGCGCGCAAAGTGTCCCGAGGAAAACTGTTGACTAACACTACTTTTTGGTTGAGACAAGGCTTGCTGGTATTTGAATGAAAGGTATCTTCATAAGGAATTTGACTCTTTTAACCATTATATGTTTAATGGTAATGAGAAAGCAACTACAGCAACGATTAGCACTTTCAGGGTTAAACCTGGCAAATGCGACAATTAAAGATGATTAACTAGGATAATGTCATATTCCAGCTATTTCCCAGCATGCTGTCTGTTTCCCAATGGACTCCAAATAGAAATGTGGAGACAGCCATGACCTGATTAGAGGGTGCACACCTGACATGGCTGAAAGATACTGTGTTCAATTAGAATTATTTATATCTTGTATTGAAAAGAACAGAAAAAACATCCATTTAACCAAAGGATTGAGTCAACAGCTTTCCCTGAGCACACTGTCAGCACAATGCACTCGATGTGACCAAGGAATTCTGTTGACTTGTGACATGAACAATTCTTGATAAACAAAAGCAAAAAGAAAAAGAAACAGACACATTTACTGGATGGAACAATTCTATTAATTTAAATAGGAAAATACTGAATGGCAATAAGTTTGTGCAAGGCCTATCAGGGTCCAGCAGGAGTCTGATAGTTAAATTATCAGAGCGTACATTGGGTATTGGTGGCAGTTAGCACGTATCCAGTGTTTGTGCTACGATCATTAATTTTGGTTGATAAAATGTCTCATTGTTGCTATAAACGTGATAAATGTGTTTATAAAACTTGCATTTTGGCTTTTTACAAAAAAATTTTACCTTTGTCCTCCATGATCTAATGAAACCATCTAAACGATCTGTTTCACTGTTATACTTTGTTTCATCTTATTCAAAACTAAATAGGAAATGAACCTATGCCAAAATTTTGACAGTTTCAGATGAAAATTTGTGTTTCAAATAGTCTATACTACATATATATCAAGCTGTAAATCACTTGACAGTTTAGTCAGTTTGTGGCACAGGATGATATATGAAGCATGTTAAAAGCTGCTTAAAATACTATATGCAATGCACAATCTTCTTTGCTTAAGTACACACTTTCTTAGTTTTATGTATGTATGTATGTATGTATGTATGTATGTATGTATGTATGTATGTATGCATACATGTATGTATGTGGGTAGGTAGGTAGGTAGGTAGGTAGGTATGCATGTATGATTTTTTTTTTTTTTTTTTTGTTGTAAATTTAAATTTTTCTGCACTCTCTCTGGTTTGTATATTAGTACAACCATGGGACTTTTTTGTTAGCAGTTATGATAATCAATATGGGAAATTTATATATAAAATAGATCCAGGTGGCAAAGGTAGAAAAAAAAGATAAAAATAATAACTTAAATAAAAATTAGGTCGCTCAGAAGAAAAAAGTATGTTAATGTGGATTTGTCTGTGAATGTTTCACATGTGTTAATGTGCCAGGTATGTTGTGAAGCTAATGCATGTACTTACTGATTAAACCTATCCTTCAATATACAAATAGTTAACTCCATTGAAATTTTGCCATCAGTTACAAGTACATTTATCATGACTTATTGGATAAATAATGCATATATATCCATGCATGGTGTCCACAATCATAATGTACAAAATGTGAAGAAAAAAAAAATGAGGTGAAAAATGTATTAACAAATTTCAAAATTGTGCATTGAATGTTAATTCACAGTTACAAAATCCTCCAGATTATACAAGTAAAGCAAGTGCTTGTCACAGTGATTATATAAGTACGATTCATTTACAGCATTGTTAATTCACTGTTTATTATTACAGCTGGTCACATTTTTTTGTGACCTTGAATTTACGGATACTAGTTGTGCGGCCAGTTTTGTGACCAGCACAGGAACTTATATGCAATGTTTCCAGAACTTATCATGTCATAGTAGTTATATATGCTGGTCTGACTCCACAGAGGGTATGGCCATCACACTGGTCTGAGTGCATATAGGGTATGACCATCATACTGGTCTGAGTGCATATAGGGTATGACCATCATACTGGTCTGAGTGCATATAGGGTATGGCCATCATACTGGTCTGAGTGCATATAGGGTATGACCATCATACTGGTCTGAGTGCATATAGGGTATGACCATCATACTGGTCTGAGTGCATATAGGGTATGACCATCATACTGGTCTGAGTGCATATAGGGTATGACCATCATACTGGTCTGAGTGCATATAGGGTATGGCCATCATACTGGTCTGAGTGCATATAGGGTATGACCATCATACTGGTCTGAGTGCATATAGGGTATGACCATCATACTGGTCTGAGTGCATATAGGGTATGGCCATCATACTGGTCTGAGTGCATATAGGGTATGACCATCATACTTTTCTGATTGCACGGAGGATCTTGTCATCACACTGGTCTGAGTGCACAGAGGATATGGCCATCATGCTGATCTGAGTGCATGTAGGGTATGGCCATTATACTGGTCTGAATGCATACAAGATATGGCCATCATACTGGTCTGCATGTACAGAGGATATGGCTCCACAGAGGGTATGGCCATTATGCTGGTCTGCGTGCACAGAGGGCATGGCCATCATACTGGTCTGAGTGCACATATAGTATGACCATCATACTGGTCTGAGTGCATATATATTATGGGCATCATTATTGATCTGAGTGCACATATGGCATGGGCATCATACTGGGCTGAGTGCACAGATACTATGGTGAACATACTGATCTGAGTGCACAGAGGTACATGTACATGTATGGGCACATATTTGCTTTGAACATCCAGTAGAGTCTAATCAATTAAACAAATATTACATCTAGCTTACAGTCTCATCGGCAAGTGATAATTAAAAAAAAAAGTGATAATTATGAAAAAAAGCACTACTTGGTTTTTGTATTCAAGTATGAAACTTGCCAGGTGCTTGTACAGCAACCTTTTTCCTTTTTTATGGCTTACCTTTTAGACATTACCATCAATTTACTCATTTTTACAGTTTTTTCCCTGTTTCAGGCATTTCATTGAAGTATTTTCTCCATTTTGGACATAGTTCCTGTTATATGTATGTATGTTATGTTACTATTTCATTAGCTTTCATATTGTTTTGTGCCCTCAGTGAGTTAGGGAAAACAAAAATACAACAAGATTAATTGAGTTTATAATACAACACCTTATGTTTATGATATGTCATGCAAACAATTTACCAGGCGTATGCTCAATAATAATAAATACACTACAAATGATAATTTCAAAAGTACCCAATCATGTATTGATAATAAACCTCTGCTAGTCATAAGAACCTGAGTTGTCCCCTTTCCGTAACTCAGCCTGCACACAGTACATACTACCCTTGACAAGGAAAGCTGTTGCCTGGCAACATGTTTCCCTGACAGGTCTATAAGCTGTTGCCTGGCAACATGTTTCCCTGACAGGTCTAAGCTGTTGCCTGGCAACATGTTTCCCTGACAGGTCTAAGCTGTTGCCTGGCAACATGTTTCCCTGACAGGTCTAAGCTGTTGCCTGGCAACATGCTTCCCTGACAAGTCTAAGCTGTTGCTTGGCAACATGCTTCCCTGACAGGTCTAAGCTGTTGCCTAGCAATATGCTTTCCTGACAGGTCTAACATGGACTTTTTATTGAAAATCTTTCTCTTAATCCATTTCTGGTCAGAGTTAACTAAGTGAGTAACTTTCCTTGATGTGGGTTGGGTGCATTGCGCCCAGCCCATTCCTAGGAAAGTTGTTGACTTAGGGCATGCCATCAGGAATGCTCTTACATACAAATCTCAGCAACAATGTTTTCTACTAAAGAGAAATATAAATAAAAATGTTAAGGCAGATACTAATTTACATCCAGGCACTTTTGGGTGATATGAGGGGGAAAAGGTTAATGAGAAATTTTAAACCACTGAAGCATGTGACATTTGACATATTCATACTAGATGTGATGTACATTAGTTGGAGTCACTGGCGTAGCACCTCACAGTTCCATGCATGTGGAAGCCAAGAGGCCACTGATATATATACACTAAAGTAAGCTACATTGGCTGCACATTTGGCTTCCTATATGTTGAAATGCTGTATTCTTTTTCCTTGGGGGGTGGGGTGGGGTGGGGGGCACAACCTTCTCTTGTGGGTCACAAGAAATGAACAGCCCCCACTTGGAACCAAGGAGCACACACGTGCTGTATGTAGTTACATTGTGCAGAGGCCAGCCTCATTGGTACTTGAATCCAACAAATAATACCTGCCTGCAGTACATAAGTACCTGTCTTCAAAGACCATCTTTTCAGAGTACTTTGCAAAAGCACTTTTCACCTTATTCATACATATACCTTGTGCAAGAGACCATCCATCTGGAGACAGGACAAGTTCATTATACCTGGGGGTGGTCTTTGACCAAGTTTTACTGTACCGTATTAAGCTGATACATGTACATCTAGATAGGGTTTCTGCCAGAAATAAATTGAAGGGTATACAAATGTTTGGAAATAAATAACATGAAAGTTGAAATGGGGGTTTGGAGACACTGCTATAAAACAAATTCTTAACTTGAGGTATTTTACGGCAACAATTTCAAGGTACAAAAGCATACTTCAAGAACATTTTAGGCTACAAAATTTTGACCCATTTTATCCTGTGGCAGAAACCCTGCTGCAGTTTATCCAGGTCCAACTTCAGTATGGTGCACTGATGCCCCAAGAGCCTGTGCATAGCCTGGCCTGAGCTGAAGGATTAGTGCAGGATCTAGCTGTACCTGTGTGTACCCTGCAGGTATATGACAATAGATGTACTGGATGGATACTTTGATATTATGTCTGATAAATGTAACATTTCGGATACAAAACTGATACATTCTGTTTGTCTGGAAGTCAGCTGGTCTCATCTATTGACATAGAAACCGGAGAGCTGATGCCAAAGAAATATTTCAGAGTGCACTTGGTGACATGAGAAAAGTCCCAACTGTATATCTGTGTTATCGTCGTATACTGGAAGCAAGACTTGCTGCTATATGCAATTTCATAAATATCCTATGGCCACACCCTTACTTCCTGTTCCAGTCTATCACATCCACCCTTTACATCGATTTTTGTTTATGGAATGCTTCCATGGCAATGTTAGTATCTACTCATACTGTGAGCAAAACTAACTGTGGTATAGAATTGCCTAATTATCCCATCACAATGCCACGCCTTATTTTCCCATTATATCCCATGAGCTGCTTCCAGGGAGCCTTAATTGTGTGTAAGGCGGGAATCATGTTTACTTTTTCTAACAATGCATTTTTCTGGTGTAGAATAAAGAAGGTAGATTTTCTTGTATTTTGCCTTTCTAGTCCTCTTGCCAGTAAAATAAATATATGATAAGAGATTCCAGGTGTTACACAGACCCTGCAGTGTGTGTATATATACATACATTTATATATATATATATATATATATATATATATATATATATATATATATATATATATATATATATATATATATATATATATATATATATAAAAATATATAAAATAAGTGTTAGTTTCTTTTAATGAAACAGTTGAAAGCATTAAATAATACATCCATACTCATGGTATTTTTAGTCAATATGTACATGTTGTACTGAGGACAAGCTTTGTTCCCATGTGTGGCTTGGTACTCAGTGGAAAAAAAATTGTCACCATTTCTGGCTCTGTAGCCATAAGGCAAGACCATGATATGTGAGGCCATATTGCATGTACTGGTGCAGTTCAAGTGGAATTATTCCATGTGTGGTCGTGTAATGCACTGGCTCAGTTCCTGTGGAGATCATATGTGAGGCCATGTAATGCACTGATGCAGTTTTAGTGGAGATTAAGTCACATAACACTATATATAAATGCACACACACACACACACACACACACACACACACACACACACACACACACACACACACACACACACACACACACACACACACACACACACACACACACACACACACACACACACACACACACACACACACACACACACACACACACACACACACACACACACACTAGCAAAAATGTTTGAATGTCATTTTGTGAACACAAATGGACCACATTATGACATCATGTCTCCTGGGACAGTGACCTACATGTACCACTATAAGACAGTTATCTCATGCTCCATGCCCGATGTAGCTAGGTTTGCTGTTGATTGAATAATTTGACCAAAATAATGTTACCTACAGTCACAGATTGAATGTAAGTCAAAATTATATATATAAGCCTGATGTCGAGATAGTTTGTGTTTTTGTTGTGATTAGCTGTATATTTTGTGTACATTTATGTCATGGTGCATGGGTATTTGCAGCCCTTTGTGCAGATTTACCATAATGTTTAGAGTGGAGTACCACCTTTTGCAGGGTTCATTTTCATGCCTTTGGTCGTTACATCTGTACATTAGTCTATCTACTGTCAGTTTACTTGTGAGAAAGGTTGCTTCTTTCACAAAGAAAAAAATGAATAAAAAAAATCAAATAAATAAATAAACAAACAAATAGAATAAAATAAATGAATAAAATCACATTTATGCATGCTATCTGGGTGCCTCTATTGTGATGTATTTTCGCCCCAAATTTAAAATGAGGGAAGAAGTCAAATCAAGCCTGTGTGCCTACCACTTATGATTAGAGAACCTATAAACCACAACATTGAGTGAGAGTCTATATTTTATATGCATGCAGATTTTTTGCAGTGTTTCCATCATTAACATAGTGGTGCAGCTAAGCATCAGACTGCAAGGCTGTCCAAGACTTTGCATCAGGCAGTTTTGTCTCAGGTTGGAAATCAAGAAATTGAAAGTTTAATTCTGGTCATAAGCGATTTGGTCTTTAGGAAAATTGTATTTCACAATATACATCAAATAAAATTGAAATAAAACTGAGAGTTTCCTATTATATACAATTTACATTCACACAGGTTTTAAAAATCCCTTTGCATATACATGTACATCAACACTATACATGAAGGAAAGAAATTTTCACGGTAAAATGTGTTCAACGCCAGATTGTACAGATTATCAGTGAAATAGCAGACATACTGAAAAGTAAAGTGCACACACAGATATTCAGGTTTTAAAATATATATCAAACAATATTTTATACAAAAATAAGAGTCTATCTGTAATATCCCTAACTGTTATATATGCAATGCTTAAATGTTTTGAGTTTACATATGTCTATTCAAATGTTTCATTCCTCACATTGTCATTCATGTATAGCAGAGATATCTGTGTCTTATATGTCCAAATGTGTGTTGTCACCATGGTACTTAATAATAATTAAACTAATTTAATTTAGGTGGCTCATATGCAAGTGATTGTTAAACAATCTTTATATGAGTCTCCTGACCAGATCCATGTTTTTAAAGTACTAGATTATCAGATTGATTGTAAATTTGTATTGATACAATATACCTATTATGAATTATATTATACTGTATTATATTGGTCAAATAAATGAATTGAATTGAATTGCATAAAATTTTCATCAGGTGAAGGCTAATATGAAAATGTAATATGCCCTTGTTTCAATCACAAGAAATCATCCCCCAAATAAATTTATATCAATGTAAAACACAAAAATGCATTGTCTGTCAGCCTGTTGTACGACAGCTGAAGCATCATCCTTCTAATGTAATGAGGAGGAACAGTGTGAAAAGTAATTGTATAATGGGTATATTTCTTCACTGTTATTTTATGCCATGTCATGTGAACTTTTCTGCAGTGATATGCTGGTACTTTGATTCTTATGTTTGTATGTAGGTATATACATGTATGTTGACGCATTTTATATTCCCCAGTGCTAGAAGTTTTGGCAGATAAATTACTGATGTTGTTATTATTATTATTATTATTATTATTATTATTATTATTATTATTATTATTATTATTATTATTATTATTGTTATTATTATTACTATTACTATTACTATTACTATTACTATTATTATTATTATTATTATTATTATCATCATCATCATTATCATGATCATCATCATTATTACTGTCATTATCATTATCATTGTATTTGCCATTATTGATCTATTATCAAACAAAAGAGAGCCCCTTTAGCAAAAACAAACTTGATGTACATGTAAGAAGCGAATAATATTTTCAGCAGTGTTTCTTGAGAGCAATAACTGCTTCCAGCTGTCATAATTTTATGTGGAATCAGGAACATGAGATTGTGCATGTTGTTAGAAAATGTTTGACATTTTAATTTACAACTCAGGAAAGTATACATTCCTGCAAGAAATGGTTATAGTTTTATCTCTGTCAGTTGACGTGGCACTACATGTATATCTGTGGATGCATATCCACAAGGATAAAATATGTCAGGCAACATAGATAGATGAAAGATAATACCCTGATCAGACACAAGTAAAATATGATGCTATAAAATACTGAAAATGATGTACTTATGAATTTCTGCAACTGAGAATTTTATGTCAGAATATATGTAGTACCCCACCCACCCTCAGGTGTCACTGACATGAGATTTATTCCAGTCTCAAAGGACAGCATTACTGTACATGCAGGAAAAGTGACTTTCCCTTTGTTATTCACCACAAAAACTTTAGCGTACTCCCATGTGAACTGAGGATCTGATGACACAGAAGTTATCTCCTCTCTCTTATCTATCTTCAGTAAAAGTTTGTTCCACTGGCAGCTGAAGATGTGATTTGAATGTACAACGTACAAGTGGTGGTGGTCTTGTGGCAGCTAGGGATTCAATTATGCCCCTTACAAGAACAGTGCTGCTCCATCAGTGGCAAAAACCTGAATGCCATTGTGGGATCAGTGCTGTCCCATCAGTAGCACACAAATGACTTCCATTATGGGAGCAGCACCATTACATTGGAAGCAAAAGACAGAATGCCACTATGAAAACAACACTATTCCATTAATAGCAGAGGACTGAATCTCATTATGAGGACAGCAATATTCTATTGGCAGCAGAGGACTGCATTCCATTGTGGGAACAGGGTTGTTCCACTGGTGGCAGAAGACTGAATTCATTATGAGAGCAATATTGTTCCACTGGTAACAGAGGATTGAATTCATTATGAGAGCAATGTTGTTCCACTGGTAGCAGAGGAGTGAATTCATTATGAGAACAATGTTGTTCCACTGGTAGCAGAGGACTGAATTCATTATGAGAACAATGTTGTTCCACTGGTAGCAGAGGACTGAATTCATTATGAAAACAATGTTGTTCCACTGGTAGCAGAGAACTGAATTCATTATGAGAACAATGTTGTTCCACTGGTAGCAGAGGACTGAATTCATAATGAGAACAATCTTGTTCCACTGGTAGCAGAGGACTGAATTCCATTGTGGGAACAATGTTGTTCAATTGGGAGCAGAGGACTGAATTCATTATGAGAACAATGTTGTTCAATTGGTAGCAGAGGACTGAATCCTATTTTGAGAACAATGTTGTTCCATTGGTAGCTGATGATGAGAACTGACATTATCTAATGACTGGAACAATGCTGTTCTCTTCTGATGACAGGTCTACACTTAATTCCTTGGTGGAGACAGTGCTGTTCCATTGGTACTTAGGATGCGATTATAAGACAATGAACAGTGCAGTGGAATATGTAATTCCAGTGACCACAGAAACAATGCATGGTGTCTGTCATGGACCTGACTCACATAATGTCATGGCACACCTTGCCACAAGACAAAAAACCTTAATCCTCACCTAAACTCTTAACTAGAAAAGAAATACCATCTGCTAATTGAGGACTTACAGCAGGGAATGAACACAGTCATCACCCCAGCAGGCAAGCATGAGAGAGGATGCTGTGTTTGTTAATGGAGTCAGATCAGCATCCTCAGTCCACAGGGTATCCAGCTGTTGAAGTAAAGGGCAGTATAACATGTCCCTGTAGTAAGCCATGGACATCTGCCCTTTTACTTCTCTGCCATCACGGTCATACCCATGTACCATCACTGTCATACCCCTGTACCATCACTGTCATGCCCTGTACCATCACTGTCATACCCCTGTACCATCACTGTCATACCCCTGTACCAAGTAAGGAAGATGATCTCATGCCTTGTTTGTCTGCATACCACAGGTCACAACTGCTGAGTGTTACACTACATTGGCAGTAACCATCCTGCTACAACATTTAGAAGAAGGTGTGCGCAAGTACATTTGATCACCGGAAGTTCTGTCTGTGTAGCAACATTTTCAGCCCTCAAACACTGGCTCTTAAAGCCCTATGGTCTGTTAAGTCATTTTGATATGTGTGTGTATGTACACTACTGTAGGAATACCAACAGATGTATTTGGACATCTTAAATTTTCAGGTAATGTTACCCACAATTAATTCTCTCTATGGTACTTTTTGACCATGAAAACTTTTACTATGGTCATGTGTCATTAGGGCAAGACATGAAAGGTAGACTGTACAAAATATAATTACTACACATGCACTCATTGAGACAATTATTGGGAGTCAAGCTGTCATATTATTTCTGCTGTTTCTGTCTGTCCGAGAGTGATACCTTGGAAACTGGACATTGTAATATATAAATGCTAGACTCTTGAATATTTTTGCCATAATCATGCAGTGATTGGTACTGTTACACTGAATTATTTCCAGTACATGTGTGTCAATGTATCTGCTAATGGGGAAAACTAGGCTTGACAGAAGATCAGAACTACACACACACACACACACACACACACACACACACACACACACACACACACACACACACACACACACACACACACACACACACACACACACACACACACACACACACACACACACACACACACACACACACACACACACACACACACACACACACACACACACACACACACACACACACACACACACACACACACACACACACACACACACACACACACACAGTGAAACCTCATTATAACGACACTCACATATCCAACATATTCATAACAGTGACACAAGTTTTGAATGGCAAAAGTTCATTTTCTTTGTTGTTTGATTCATTTATCTGACATATTCAGTTATCTGACACATTTTTAAGGGAACAGATGGTGTCATTATAATGAGTTTTCTGTGTGTATATATATACATATATATATAACCATACATAACCATATATAACCTCATTGTAAATGTATTTCATAATTTGCCTTCTGTTGTGCTGCTAAATCTTGTTTACTGTGTGTATTGTAAATATGCTATGTACATTGTGTCTGGAAAGCCTCAGATCAGCTGTATAAGCTACCAGGTTATACAGGTACTATACATTATATAACCATAGATACCCCCATGTAGTCCTTTTACTACTCCAGTGCTACTGGTTATGGTCTGAGAGCCTGTCGCTGTGCAACATAGAATTTCATGTGCACATACATCTAATGATAAGCTACTTCTTAAAAAAAAAAAAAATCATGGTGGATAACAGATATCTGTGAATACAACTGTAATTCCAGTAAACAGGTCTGTGTAAAGCTTCTGCTGGGTATCTGGATATTTACACCAACAATTAGTTTTTTTTGCATTAAATAGAATTTGCATCAGTTTTGGAAGATAAAACTTTTTGTTACACTTGACGTTTGTACACATCTAATGATAAATATGTAACATACAATACAAGGGCTATCCTTGTTACACCGTGGGTACTATCAGTCACTACCTGTCTGTTCAGGGCATACAAGAAAATATCCACCTTAAAAGTTTTGTATTCCATGAAGCTGCGGGCTAAATGGGATACAAATCTTTTCAGGTGGATATTTTGTTGTATCCCCTGAACAGACAGGTAGTGACAATTTGATGCTGTAATAGGTAACAGATACTGAAACTTGCATGTGAAAAACAACAATTTATTAAATAAAACAACAACACATAAATTTGGCTACAATTTTTCTTGTACACATTGACTCTGTGATGTGGGCAAACATTTTCTCTGCCATTTTTGCTGCACTGAGCAGATGATCACAGTGGATCAAAGTCGAGGCTGATTTATGTATACCCTTGATGGTGCTCACTTATATTCATGAGCCCTATTGCAAAACAGGTATATGGAAAAATATGCCTGTGCAGTGACTTAAGGCAGGCTGCTACAGATTGGATACAAAGAATTCTCGCTTATTTTTAAACCAATCAGAGAACATAAATGTTATCTATATAACAGGATAAATGTATATACATATGTATTGCCGAAAGCGCGCCAGGAAAAGGTGTTAGTTCAGTCTTGCAAGATAACCTAGTCAGGATTAAAACTCACCAAAAGCTTGGGTTCACTGCAAAATGTTAGAAAAAATATGTTAAGTGTAATTCAGGATCCTATAGATGTGAAATTTGCACTGTATTTTTTGAAATGCAATTTAAGTCAAACGTGGATTGATGGATGCATATGGACAGCATTGAGTCCAGTGCTGGATAATGCCTGTGTACACACCACTACATGTCCAACAACAGAGCAGGCAATGGAATTCAGTCTGTTCATTTTGATTCTGATCTTTTCTTTTTTTGTGTGAAATAATAAATTATCATCTTTGACTCATATGTCTATTCTAGTAGCCTTGTTTGTCAAGAAAATACTTGACTGGTCCCTTTTCAGTCCACTAGACAGGTTTGACTGTTATGTCTATTCTGGTAGTCTTCTGTGTCAAGGACATGCATGTGCTTGGCTATATAGTCCCTTGACTATTCACTGTAGACCAATTTATGACTTATGTCTATGTCAGTAGCCCTGTGTGTCAAGGACATAGTTGACTGGTCTGTTGACTGTCCACTACAGACAGGTTTGACTATTATGTCTATTTCAGTAGCCCTGCATGTCAAGGACATAGTAGGTCGGTATGTTGACTGTCCACTACAGACAGGTTTGATGGTTATGTCTATTTCAGTAGCCCTGCATGTCAAGGATATACTTGATTGGTCCTTTGACTGTCTACTGCAGACAGGTTTGACTGTTATGTCTATTTCAGTAGCCCTGCTTGTCAAGGACATAGTTGATTGGTATGTTGACTGTCCAGTACAGACAGGTTTGATGGTTATGTCTATTTCAGTAGCCCTGCATGTCAAGGATATACTTGATTGGTCCTTTGACTGTCTATTGCAGACAAGTTTGACTGTTATGTCTATTTCAGTAGCCCTGCATGTCAAGTACATAGTAGGTCGGTATGTTGACTGTCCACTACAGACAGGTTTGACTGTTATGTCTATTTCAGTAGCCCTGCATGTCAAGGACATAGTAGGTCGGTATGTTGACTGTCCACTACAGACAGGTTTGATGGTTATGTCTATTTCAGTAGCCCTGCATGTCAAGGACATAGTTGACTGGTCCTTTGACTGTCCACTACAGACAGGTTTGATGGTAATGTCTATTTCAGTAGCCCTGCATGTCAAGGACATAGTTGATTGGTCTGTTGACTATCCACTACAGACAGGTTTGATGGTTATGTCTATTTCAGTAGCCCTGCATGTCAAGGACATAGTTGATTGGTCTGTTGGACATAGTTGATTGGTCTGTTGACTATCCACTACAGACAGGTTTGATGGTTGTCTATTTCAGTAGCCCTGCATGTCAAGTACATAGTAGGTCGGTATGTTGACTGTCCAGTACAGACAGGTTTGATGGTTATGTCTATTTCAGTAGCCCTGCATGTCAAGGGCAGATTTGGCTCTTAAGCATATACATATACCCACTAAAGACCCTTTAATTTATTTGGGCTAATAGAGCCTATGTCAAAATTTTACAGAGGAACGTGTGCAATATGGACAGTAGTACTTCCATATGTATATAGGTTAGACAGGGACAGGTTAGCTTATGGTGAGTAAAGAGTTCGCACTGCGGAATTGGGTAATGACTACTAGGAAGTGGTTCTGGACAAAAAGACACAAATACAATACATGTAATTGTCACAAGTTATCAGATCAAGTACACAGTGGAGGAAATCATATTTACACCTCACGGTCATGGTCATAGTAATGCATATATAATTTTCCTAACAGGTGATCCACTGTTCAGGCCTGTGCCTAAACAGGGCAAAACTGTACCCCGAAAATATCTATTAGCCATAATACAGTCGCCTTAAAATGTTGTGTTGCACATACTTTCTGTACATAATGACAAAATCAACTGCTCATTTGATGTGGGTAATAATTTCAGCTGAAGAATTTTGTTTCTTACAGGTGCACCAAAGTAAGGTACAGACCACCTTGTAGTTTTATCCAGTTATAGCCAGCCTTTATTTAGTTAGCGAGTGAGATCCTGATTGATAGAAACAACATTCTTGTCCCCTTATATTGTGCTGAAAATTTCAGCATAAGCCATCATACAGGTGTAGCTGGTATTACTGTGAGAAGCAAGTAATGGAAGGCTGTACAGTACTGCCAAAGAAACCTTAACTGGTAGATATTATTGTACAACTTGTTCAAAAAATTGCCAAAGCACCCAAACAAAATCCACATCTGATAAAACAGTGCTGTTTCGTGTAGCCGGGAAATGGCATAAGCCAAGAAGCAAGAGTTACGAGGGCAGTGCTAGTGATAAAGGAGGTCACCTGACCTATTCTGACCAATAGTATTGTCAGGGTAGGTCCCATGATATCTTTTGACCAATGGTGTTGTCTGCTACTTCCTGTCCCTGGCCATATGACAGCAGACAACATTCTGGTATGTCAGACAAAATGCTGATACGACACTGGCATTTCTTCAACTGGGAACATGCTGTGTTGTTTGTGAGGAGTACCTGGCAGTGATGCCAGGTCTTTGTGAGCATCTGGTAGCTAGAAGCAGATTGATACTGGCTAGGAGGTCACTTGCAACAAGTATCTGGACTGTAAATGCAGCAACTGATGTACAACTGACACAGGCAAATGAAGCAAAAAATATGTGTTGCAACCTTATGACCGTCTGTTTTAACTACCCAGATATATGTACAGTGGAGCGGACTTTCAACTAACAGACAGCTCCCTCCCATCTGACATCATGTCGACAAAATTGTTATTTGAAGTTACTTGTAGCTGAGGGACAATACAATACAATGAGCTTTTCGCATCATGAAATGATTTTATAGTTTGTAAGCATAAAAGGTGGATTTGTCATGTTTTGCCAACATGCAAACTAAATAAAAAATGGCAAGGAAAGTTTTGCATACTGAGTGTTGGCACTATTATACCATGTGCAATTTGAAAAGATTTTTGTTTAAATCAGAATGTTAAATTGTTTTTGCTGATAAATTTTACTTGTTTAAATTGCATAATTGTGAATACCTAGTACTTGCACCATATACAGTAAACGTATGTCAGATAAATGAGGACTTTCAGCATTGGTCATTGGGAAATATTAACAAGCATTTGGCAGACACTGACAGACAGCTGGCAGAGACTGAGACCCAGCTGAAAGAAACAAACAAGCACCTGACAGACACTTACAAACAGCTGACATGGAACTGAATGGTAAGTTGCAAAACATTTAAACTGTAAAAGTGACATACAAATGGTAGGTTACTGAACTATTGTCAGTTTTCAGTGCACTGACATTCACTTATATGTCAAAAACACCCCATTTGTATATTATTCATGTATTTGTCATTGCTGGCTACTTGTACCGTATACATTGTTTGTATTATTCAATGATAGTGGTACCTGATCTGTGGTGGACATCTAACTGTAAAACAGCTGACCAATAAAATATTGCTGGTGGCATGTGCTGTCAGATGTGACAATTGGCTGGCAGTGCTGGAAGGCAGGTCAATTTGCCTATACAACAGATAGTGCACTGATATGGCAGGTCATTTTGCCTATACAACAGATAGTGCACTGATATGGCAGGTCATTTTGCCTATACAACAGATAGTGCACTGATATGGCAGGTCATTTTGCCTATACAACAGGTAGTGCACTGACATAGCAGGTCATTTGCCTATACAACAGGTAGTGCACTGACATGGCAGGTCAGTTTGCCTATACAACAGGTAGTGCACTGACATGGCAGGTCATTTTGCCTATACAACAGGTAGTGCACTGACATGGCAGGTCATTTTGCCTATACAACAGATAGTGCACTGACATGGCAGGTCAGTTTGCCTATACAACAGGTAGTGCACTGACATGGCAGGTCAGTTTGCCTATACAACAAGTAGTGCACTGACATGGCAGGTCATTTTGCCTATACAACAGGTAGTGTACTGACATGGCAGGTTATTTTGCCTATACAACAGGTAGTGCACTGACATCAGGTCATTTTGCCTATACAACAGGTAGTGCACTGACATGGCAGGTCATTTTGCCTATACAACAGGTAGTGCACTGACATAGCAGGTCAGTGTGCCTTTATAAGAGGCATTGCACTGATATGGTAGGTCATTATGCCTATACAAGAGACTGACATGTAGGTCATTTTGGTACTGTCTTGACCACAAGGGTTTATATAATAATTAGACAATGTTGAGTCAGCTGAGAGTCCAAACTGTCTTCACACTGTACAACATGAATGAGGCCATGGAAGTGGGAGGAACAGAGGATTTATTCCAGTGATAATATTACAATGCAGGTCACTCAGAGTAACTATGTCAAAGAACGACCGCAACAACAAGTGCGCCTGATGCCCCAGGAACACGTGCTTCTTGTGCTACAAGATGGCTGACAAATGCTTCCTACGGTCAGGGAGAAGTTCGTTACATACATACATGCATGTACGTGCATCAATCCATCGATCCATCCATCCTCCATCCGTCCATCCATCCATCCATCCATCCATCCATCCATCCATCCATACATGCATGCACACATACATATTTATTTGAAGATTGGAATCATATTAATTATGGACAAATGTTCAGGTATCAATGTAATAACTGTAATCATTTTCCCATAACTTGTTTTTTTTTTTGCCCACCGAGACAGCATTACATGTTTATACCATGTCAGCATGTAGCATGGACCAGGTCAGATTGATATGATGCCTACAGGATAGTCCAATAGTCCTTTTCTGCTACTGTTAAGTAATTCAAATATATATTGTCAAAGTGACCAGTTTTTAGTTTGTATGGCAGAATGTAAACTATTCAGCTGGCCCCGGACCCAGGCATGAGATCCCAGGTTGCCTGAATGCTATAGATTCTGGCACACAAACTGGAATGAATCACTTCAAAGCCTACTGCAAAATGTTAAAAACAGAGACCCTTTGTATTTTACAAGTTACATGTTCTCTGTGCGAGAGCTTCTGTTATGTCACCTTCAGCCCACAAGGTTGTTCAGCATCTGTTTGTCCAAAGGCCGATATTTGTTTATTAACCTCTTTTATTAATTGTGGTGCATATAAAATATTTTATTTGGTGAAGGTGTGAAGCTTCAATGATAGTCCATTATGGGGCCCGTGCAGTGGTGCTAAATGTTGCACAGACAGAATAAAACCAATAGTACGATGTTTACTCTATCAATCACACACAAATGTGCAGATATATGTTAGTAGTGGTTGTGTTGTGGCCTATCACTGAACAGTCTTCAGACAATGTTGGCCTGGGTGCATGCTGCTTAATTTCTTTCTATGATACCAAGTTATGACAATGGCAAAGGTAGCTGCGATTCTTATAATCAGTGCCTTTTGAGGGTCACTGAACAAACAACAGGTAGGCGTAAACAACAAAACATCACAATAAATATAATTTGATGAGCTTTGTGAAGGTTTGATGGCACTTTGACTGTCTCAGTCAATATAAAGAGGTGGAGATTGAGCAGAGGCTCTTTGTATTGACCAAGACAGTCAAAGTGCCAGCAAACCTGCTCAGAAGGCAATAACTGGTCTTCACCTTTCATAACACAAACCCATTCCTAAACAAGAGCCAATGATATTAATTGTTCCACCCATTGGGACTGATATTGCCAGGACTGCTGTCAGAATGAAAGGTCTTGCCGGTGAGGACACCCTGTCGATGTTATTTCTTCATTAACTGGGGTAAGCAGGGATAGAAGAAAGTGCAGTTGTTGCTGCAGGTTTTGAGCTTCCATTGCTTGACTGTATTCCTGATGACTTGCTTTCAATTGCCACCCAGATTTTCTTTTTTTCTGAGTGACAAAAAAGTCTGGGTGATATGCACAAATTGTAACCCCAGAGATGGGAGCCAAAGATGTTCAAGAATTCATCCCTAAAGCTGACCTGGAGAATAACAGTTGGGTTGTCACCATATGGAAAGCTGGACAAAGTTGCATCAACAACCCACACCACACTAAATGATCCTGCGAACTAAAATGTTGTTGACATGGACATTCCAAAATTACATGTGTCACATTACATGTGTTTTTTTTTTATCCAAAAATACAGATGAAAGACGAGAAACCTTTTTCCTGGTAACTTTGACTCAAATATTTTAGAGACACCTACGTGACAGTAATATACATGTGAGTTTATTGAAGTCTGGCAACCTGAGCTTGACAATTTTCCTGGTTAACTGAATGCAAAAATTCAAATGCTTACCAAACCAAGGGATAGGGGTTTATGTCAATAGGAGGGATCCTGTGCATCCTGAGAAAGAACTAAAAATATTGCCAGTAGGCACGTTTTCATTTCAAACAGCTTCTGGACTCTCCGATGCAGCGTTCTTTTACGATTGTAAAGCATTTGCGTTTAGAGGCAGACTGAGTGAACATTCAAAGTTACATGCGGAACAATTTTAAATTGGCATCGACAAATCAGAAGCAGTTTATTTTCACATGTAAAGAAATAGTAGATGGAATACTTCCAAATGGCTCCAGTCAAGCTGGCTGACATATTCCCATGAATACAGTATTTAAATACATTTTACGTGTTTATTGTTTATTTTCAGGCCGCTTGTTTTCAGCTGTGATTATTTCCCATTGATAGATCCCACTAGAGTCAACAGTGGGATGACCTGACCAAGGTCACTAAGCAGATCATATAAAATACATCTTGGCAGATATAAAGGACTGGATGTTTGGACTATATTGATGGACTGTCTCTGTATAAACAACAATTATTGCCTTCTAAATGCATATGATTTAAGTTGCATAGTCAATTAAAACACCCATTTACATCATTTTATCAATGTTTGAATACCTTCATCAAAAATTCAGTTGTGGACATAGGAAGAGTTTTGCTGCTTTTTCTAATCTAAGACTGTGTTGGTTATGTGAGAACATAGTGTTTTAATTTAAGTAGCTTCCTCTCCCACCCCCCCCCCACCCCCATCTGAGAACACAATTTCAGTGTTCTTTTCTCAGTGTGTACATGGGAGCAAGTTGATTTGTGACACCTTTTTGTAAGTTCACATTTCAAAGCAGACATTTTAGAAGCAGTCATTATGTTCTTGCACCTACATGTATCTTTTGCCTGGTTGGCTTGGTTTCCCTCTCTGAGAAAGTATACACATATAACATGAGGCTTGACAAATCCGGACTTGGAACTGGGTCCGGATCTGTACCTGAACATTGCAAAAAAACAAAACAAAGTAGAAATCTGATATTCTGCATGTTAACAAGGATGATCATTGTTGTTGTGTCAATACCAAAAAGTATTCCCTAAGGTGTCTCAAATTTCAGATATTAAAAAATTACCATCAATGGGATACCATGGTATCCTATGGTATCCCATTGGACGGCCCATGGTATCCAATGGGATCCAGCTGGATACTATCTTTTCATTCATCCAATGGGATCCCACAACTTTTTCTCTCACACAAAACTGCTCAGAAATAAGCTATATAAAGCCACATATCATTAAACTTTTACTGTTAACACATTTATTATAGATTATCTACACATTTGCTGCAAAAGTTCTAACATATTGATCAAAAATATATATGAGTGTTTACATATTATTGGAGACTGTGAAATCCCAAGGTTAAGCCCTTTCTAGTAATGGTCAAGACTTCCATAAGAACCATCTTTTCAGAGTTCCTACATGTCTTGTAATCTATTAACATGTTGTGTTCTGTATCAAGAGCATTCATCACCTATAAAAATCTACATTTCATAGTCTATTTTGTGTAGAGTTCATCAAAATGTACTTTTGTTTGGTCCAACTGTACTGTCCAATTAACTTGGCCAATGGGATTTTCCAATTGGAATGTCCAATTGAAATATCCAACTGGCCAATAACATGAACAATGTTTTATTTTGATTGGATAATAATGTACAATTTACTTTTAGTGCAGTAGCACCTGTTGCTAATGACCACCCCGATGAGAGACCACTTTTGCACAGACCTTACCTGGTACAGTTTTTTTGGTAGCTTGTACATGTACCTCTCATAAGACCACAATTTACCTTCATTTAAGCATGGTCTTTGGTGACAGGCACCGCTATCTCAGTATTTCCATCCAGGAAAATGGGAGGAGGGTATTAAAGGGTGTTGCAGTACTGGTGCACTAGGGCGTTTTATTACCCATACAAACATGCTGGGAGCTCTCTTATTTTTTTGTACTTTGTACTGGCCATTATTTTATAACGTTCTTATTTTCTGTAATCAGCAGTTATTTTAAAGTTTTTGCTGGGAACATCATATACAGTCCTCTCTGAAGAAGGAGTCTATAGCCTACATTTTACTAGCTTCTCAAGATCACTGGGAAGTCAATGTCCAGGTAGAATGCAAATTACATTTAACAGTTTTGGTGGTCTTATAAAAACTTGTCATTTACTTAATGAGGGTAGCAGTACAGTGTAACCTATCTTGAAAGACCAGCTTTGGGGATGACCAAATTGTGGTCTCACAAGACAGTAGTCCATCATGGGAGGTATAAATAATCAGAAAAGTACTGAGCAAAGTATCCTGAAATGTGGTCTTTCAAGACAGGTTGCCTCTCAGTGGAGTGTCCTCTCAAGAGAGTGAACCACTGTTTGGATTTAGCATACTGGAATTTGGGGACAGAACAAAATAAAATGATGTACCAATATCTGAGTGGAGCAGAACCCCCGTCCCTGTTATCAGTTTAATAAATGGACCTCTCATGGGTGTAATATAAACTTTCTTGCAAGAAATTTGTGACTTCAAATTTCAAACACCCATGTAATGGCATGTGTTCATAGCATGGACTAGTGATTGATGCACCGGTTTTCTTATCAGTTAAGTAGATAATTGGGCCTGTCATGGATACTGAGATGATAATTGATCAAACTAAGTAAGTTTGGGTAGTTTATGTGTGCTGAATAGAACATTAAGAAAACAGCTATACCCAATGTGTTTGATCTTATTACCCTTGTCTCTCAGATTACTGTAAGTTTGCTGCACCCTTATTTTCCGTTATTTCGCTGAAGGCACAAAACTGTGAAACAAAACCCAGTGAAATGGTATTTAAATGGTGTTTGAATTGGAATTATATCCAAAACAGTGTAATGTCAAAAATACAAAAACGGCGGAAACTAGGAAAGATGATTTGCTGCATGGCAAATCAGTGTGTGTGTGTCTTCAAGGCATATTGGTATGGCAATGTATAACTATTCCATAACACAGGAGTAGTAGTTGGAATGGCATCTCTATCTATTATAGCTTTGAAGTTATTCAAGATTTAAAATTTCTAATGGTACTGTTCAGCATAATTTAAATTGCTACCACTTTTAGTTTTAATTCATTAGGTGCGCAATGGTCAACAACCCCCTCGTAGAAGTTGCAATGAAATCTCTATCTATTATAGTGTTGAAGATATTCAAGTTTTAAAATTTCAAATGCTGATAACTAGCATAATTTAAATTGCTACAACTTTTGCTTTAGATTCATTACATGCGAAATGGTCAATAACCCCCTAATAATTTAAAATGATACCTGTATCTATTATACTTTTGAAGATATTCAAGATTTAAAATTTCAAATGCCCGTAATTTGCATAGTTTTGAACATCTTCATTCCTCAGTATAAAATAGTCACACTCCTTGTATGGAGGTATAATCATGCTAAGTTTGGAGTTTCTATGTATAAATCTGAGAAAAGTGTCAGACAAATTTGCTAGAGAGAGAGAGAGAGAGAGAGAGAGAGAGAGAGAGAGAGAGAGAGAGAGAGAGAGAGAGAGAGAGAGAGAGAGAGAGAGAGAGAGAGAGAGAGAGAGAGAGAGAGAGAGAGAGAGAGAGAGAGAGAGAGAGAGAGAGAGAGAGAGAGAGAGAGAGAGAGAGAGAGAGAGAGAGAGAGAGAGAGAGAGAGAGAGAGACTTTAATTGACACAGGTGAAGATAAAGCAATTTACAGTATATGTATTTATATCCTGCCTTGCAGGGATGGATGTGGATGGTCAGAATGCATAGACAAGATTGCGGTTTTGTAAAATTGTTGCACTGACATGGTGGGATGGCACTTAAAGAGTTAAATACTTGAACACTTCTATACCTTCCATTGATTATAGTGTCAAACAAAGAGAATCATTATCTGCAGGGACAGAATTGAGAATCATAACACGAAGCACACTTTGAAAGTCACAGTATGATCTCTCTGAACTTGAAAGGAAAAAAAGTTCAAACTTTCCAACTTTGTTGATACATAAGGTACAACTGCATGGGAACAAAGCTAGCAACAATGGGATCTGTTGGATCCAATTGGACAACATGGGATACTGTTGGATCCAATTGGACAACATGGGATACTGTTGGCCCCATCTGGACCTACAGGGTATTTTACCTTGTTTTTAACAACTCTCTATTTCACATCTGCTCAAACACATATTTTTCAGATCTCAGATGGAGATGGAGTGCAGGTTTTCGACAGAACTTTGAAGTTAATTTGTAAATTAATGGAATACAAGCCCCCCCCAAAAAAAAATCTCCCAGAATGTGTCCATCACAGGATGTCTATACCTACAATTGATCATAAATTGCCTTATGCTGCTGAGGATAGGTAACGTGACTGGATTTCACAGTCATAGTACATTGCTAATAGTTACAGGACCTTAATACACAATTTATTTTGCATGTATGTGATTTTGTCAAATTCTTGTTTAATGTTCAGGAAAGTACTGAATTTTGCAAAATTGCCATAGAAGTGTTGGGTTTCTGCCCTGAAGATACAAGTTTACCCCTTCTCATATGTGTAAACAGTAAGAGTCCATCGGCACAAGAAGGTACTGTGCTGGCACTGTGGTATCGGTCAGCAGAGGCAGTCTGCTGGGTAAGGCACACAGCCATGGGGGCCTGCTACCCACTGTACCAATCCAACAAGTTTGTCCATGGGAGGTGCGTTGATGTTTGCACAGCTGCTGTGTGGTCAGTACAGTAGTGGAGTAGCAGGGAGTTCCTGAGGTGCTCAAGCAGTGTTGACATGTTGTCTGCCCCCATCAGGCCTTACTGCACGGGCAGTACAGGCAGGCCCATGCACCCAGCACTCCCTTCCCTGTTAATGGATCCTACAGCTTTGGTGATTCAAACGGCCACAGGCAACCTGATAGCAGTAAGATTAGCATGGATAAGGGCCAAGGGTCTATCCCGGCTGACCTACAGGGGTGGTTTGATGCCACACTGACCCTGCCAGTTGGAGGGGGGGGGGGGGGGCTATACACCAACCCTGCCCTGTGCACTTGCCCCGTGGTGTGCACAACCACTGTGTAACGGCCTAGGTCAGTGTAAATTGGGGGGGGGGGGGGGGAGCTCTTGGAAATGCGGATCTGCCAGTAGACAGGAGACCAGCAAATAGCAGTAGGGCTACAGTAATACTGTAGCCCTAATGCTATGTGCTGGTCTCCTGAAATGATTAATAATGTAGTTTTTTTAAATAAACTACATTATTAATCATTTCTGTTCAACTACTTTGTCATATTTTGGCCTTCTACCCTACAAGAAATACTAAAGTGGTGGAACAGAACAATATAGATACAAGTTGAGCTTAATTGAAGGCTCAATTTGGCGTTGTTTACATGCTTGCGAAATTAAGTGCTACAGTGTATGCATGTCCTACAGGCCTTTGTCCTTCTCCCTGTAATATATAGAAGGACTTGTCTTCATCCACAATACACATTCCCTAATTGCCAGCAGTGGTGTGGTGTTGAGGCTCCTGTTAATGCAAAGGTGCAGCTCGGCTTTAAGATATTTGTACATTGAGTTCATGTCAAGGAGAGTAATTCTATGTGAGATTCTGGTAGCATAGTTGTATACAGGCATCAATACCAAATACACTGATGCAACATACTAACTTGCCATATTTAGTTACTTCAGGGCTGAAAATAAATGATAGGTATGTAGAGACTTGTAAAAAATCCAAACATCACAGAAGGTTGTATCTTTGTGGCATAAAGGAACTCGCTCTCCTCAGCTTTTCCTTAGTTTACAGTGCAAACTGTTTTGAATATTGTGGTCACGCAGCTATGATAATAGGAGACAAAGAATAAGTACATATCTTTTATGTGGATATTTTGTGAATTTGGTGAAAACAATTTGCCAGGGAAGTCAACAAAGTTTCCATGACTTAGAATGTTTATAGACTGATACCGTTTGATATGCTCATATTTGTGGACAGTGTTACAATTTTCTTGTAGTTTTGATGGTGGTTTTAGGAGAAAAATGCTAAGTATGCATTATTGGAAGCAAACCAAAAAAAAAAAAAGATTATTTTCAAGGAAGAAACTGTGTGATAAAAAATTTATACATACTAACGTTTTGACAAAACCTCTTATACCCCTATATTTTTCATCATTTGATTGGGATTTGTGTGGTTTTTTTTCCTCGGCCTTCCTGATATATTTTCTGGATGTGGCCCAGCATATTCCTAATTTGTTCCACAATTTCCTGTATGACAGCAGGAAACATTCCCCTCTTGAATACCTCCAAGTATATAGAACTTGCATGTGTAGGTAGGACCAGATGTGTGGTTAAAATTTACTGATCATTGTAAAGACCAGTTTCAAAAGTAATGTAGACCTTGGGGAGGGGATGCGGGGGGGGGGGGGGCACTACCCATATTTACGATGAGTAGGCTCCACTGAGGGTATAAAACCCAGACCCACTGGGAACTGCATTTATGCAATTAATGGGGATCTTTGGGACCTGATATTTATAAAGTTAGTTTGAGTTTGTTGGCCAATTCCATTTGTGTGTGGGGGGGGGGGATAATTATTCAGACCCATCATAATATACGGGTGACCAATGGTTTGAAAAATGGGGTGTTTGACAGTGATAAGTGCTAACAAAACAGGGGGTCTTTCCCACAGAGCCTATCCCTAATGCTTAGTAATGGGAGTACCCCCCCCCCCCAGCTGATGTTGTTGTTGTTGTTGTTGTTGTTGTTTTTTTTCAAGCAGAAATATTTTCACAGTTCAGGTTTGACGTTTAACTGAAGTTAAGAAATCACAAGTTTTAGCATTATTGCTGCTTGGCAGCTAAAGTAATTTTTTTTTTTTGTTTAGTTCAGTTCTGCTTCCAGTTTTGGGCCATTGGTGAACTAATTGAAAATAAATTTTAGAAAATAATGAAAAAATGAAGTATTATTCACAGCACCAACTGATCTATGGACATATATATATATATATATATATATATATATATATATATATATATATATATATATATATATATGTATATATATGTATATATATGTATATATATGTATATATATGTGTGTGTGTATATATATATATATATATATATATATATACATAATCCTTTTCCCAGGCTAAGTTGAAATGTGAATTTTTCTATTTTCACATATATGTTTATGCATATGCTAATTCACAGAAATGCTCTAAATCCATACCTGTCAGTGCTTCTGATATTGGTTGGAGACTACTGACTGTGGGACTCCAAAAGTTGTTAAAATGAGACAATTTTGAGGGGAAAATAATCCAGTTTTTTTATTGAGATGCACTTTTCACCTGGATCTGCCAGTAGAAAACATTTGGGGGCTGACATCTCTACAAGTCTTGCCATTATAAGCAAGAGCTTGTTATGCTATATATATTTATGTAATGTGAATTGCTTTACTTTCACATGTGTAAAATGTGAAATTTGCTCCTTCATTTCCTGCATTTTGAACCATTTTAGGCATCATCATAGACATATTCCACGCATATGTAGTACAACAACACGGCAAAAAAGTACAGCTTTACGGCCAGCAATTGAATAATTTTACAAATAGTGGGAAACATTTGTTTTTAAAGCGGGAGAGTGGGAGACTGTGTAAAAGGGTACAAAAAAGATGTGACCCTGTGCCGATTCCATAACAGGTCTAGGAGGATGCATAGACAAGTTCAACCATAGGCTGATTCTTGCATTATCTGTGACATTGCTTGGTAAAATTATAAAAGAAAATACTGAGGGTAATAACTTTTTCACGTTTCAATGCTCATACTGAACTTCACATGAATAGTTTAAGAATTATGAAATTTCAAAGATTGAACAGATTTTAACAGCTATATTTATGTTCAAAGTTGTGCATGGATTAGTCCTGCTGGTGATCAGAATATTTGTCATAAAAATGTTGATAAACATACTCATGTTACATGACAGATCGAGATACAATTTTCATATTTTTCCTTGCCAAACTACTCTATTATCATTGTCAGTGAAATACCATGGATCTATAGTCTGGAATAACTTGCCATTGTATTTCCATCAAATTCAGTTATTTCATTTGTTTAAATGTCAACTTAGATTTTTTTGGTTATGCAACAAGACTTTCATTATCTCAATCAAGATCAATTCAGTATAAATGTGTACAGTGGTCCCCCTCTTATAAGGCCCCTCTCACCAGAGGCCACCCCTCTTGAAAGGCCAGCATTTCCGCGCAGAAAGTATGGTATTTCCATTATATTCTCCCCCTCAAGAGAGGCCACCTCTCTTATAAGGCCACTTTTTGGCTGCATTTGGGGTGGCCTTATAAGAGGGGGACCACTGTATACACTTTTGAACATGTTTAATTAACCAAAATCCATTGTTGCTTGTATTTAGTATAAAGAGAAACTTAACAAACCTAAATCTGTTAGCCCATGTACCCTTTGAGCACTATCAAGTCCGGTATTCTAAGAGCAAAGTCCTAATCTGTACCATTCACTGAAAAACTGCATGGTTCTAAATCTTTATAGCAAGTTAATCTGTGAAAAGAACAAATCATGTTCCTAAAATTTGAAATTTAGAAGAATGTTGTAGGCTTTATTAGCCTGTAAAGAATCGAGTCATCAGCGAGGAACTGGCACATGACTTGTTTGGATGACATTTATCCCCAGTACAAACATCCCAAACTGATGTGTTATGGAATAAAGTGAATATGATGTTCCTTTGTTGATAGGCCTACTTAAAAATGTAGCCCACATTACATAAATATAATCAAACTGCTTTTATAAAACATAAGTCTACACCTAACATGCAAGATTAAACCTACCGAAACTCATTGAATCAATTAAGTATAGTAAAATCCACACTTACGTAGAACGGTTTGTCTCCAAACAGACCCAACTAGGCCTACCTGACGGAGTAATGAAATGTGATAATGCACTTAATGTTGCTGTCCACAGTTTACAGAGAGTTTATGAGCCTACCAGGGTGTCACTCACTAATTGTTCTTGTGTGCTCCATGCTTGTATGTATCTCAATAAACTTGACTTGACTGGGGCTCTCCTGTACATGTCCTGGGAGGAGAGCCATCGGTCAAAGGAAAGCTCAATTGTTGTGGTGCTCAGATTCTGTGATCATTTATAATTTCCCCATATTACGAGATAAACTTGAAAAAAACAAGGCATAAAATTTATAAAAACAGTTATAAACTGGCCAAAGAAAATGTATTTAGCCCAAATGAAGTACTCTTGCATGCACACACATACACACACACATGTACACACACACACCCACGATTACCAAACATAGTTTGCATCATAGTGAAGTATTGGTCTAGTATACTGTATGTTGTACGTGTACTTGTTTTGATGAAATGATGGCAGTTCCATGCAAAGTGCATAAATGTAGTATCTATTAAAATGTACAGCATGTGTGCCAGTCTGCATCACATGGGGGCATTTGAACGTAATGCCACTATGTTTTGTCATATGTACAGTCCCCTTGACAGGTGCTTTTTAACTTACATTATACAACCATGCAATAAATTGAGCATAAACATTCAACACGACCGGATTCCATCAGTACACATTTGAGATGTCATTACGCCAGTTAAAAATACATGCAATCATCTTTATGTAGTTTTGGGCCGGTAAAATAATCATGACAATATATATATACATATACATACATATATCTGGATCCGCTGTGCATTGGAAACAGTGCTAACCCGTGTAGCACACTGCATGTACATTGGCCCTCACCCCCCGGCTTGCACCAAGACTGAGTCAGTAGTGGTCCTTTGTGTGGGTTGGGTGTTTCGAGTACCCAAGCCATGGCAAGGAAAGCTGTCAGACCCAAGGCATACTATTTTAACTCTTTCAGTGCCAGTCACTTCTAAAGTTGACCTACTAAAGTGAAACTAGTCTGAATTATCATTAGGATCTCAGACTCGTATTCCTCATAAAAAAAAACTTTCATTCAAGTACCAGCAGGCCTTTACTTGCAGAGAAAATGCCCTAGACCAACAGCTTTTCTCAGCGTGCATTGGGCGCACTGCGCCCCATGTGCATCGAGCAAAAGCTGTTGACTCAGTCCAAAATTTGGCACTTAAAGAGTTACAGACTTTTCTATGTATAATTCCACAAAGAATGAAAATTAGTGCTGGGGATGAGATGCATATGTACTCTCCTTTTTTAGACACGTTGCTTTTGTATAAATAAAATTAATAATAATAATTATTCTCATTATTGTTGTTATTAGTATCATCATCATTATTACAACATTCATGGTCATACAGTAAAGCATATACACACATGTAGTCATGCAGTGAATGAAGCAGTCATCATGGGCACAGTATGGATCCCCAGGCTACCTGGGGTCACACTTCTTTCCATTTATACTGTGAACTGGCAGGTCTGTGCAATGCAAAATGTGAGACCTTCAATTATGCTGTTTAATTGGACTACTTTGTGCTCTTTCATCATAATTTTGTCTTTGGTGGAACAAAGGAAACATTCATACATAAATATGTATTAGTGTTATTCCTTCAGGTGCAAAACAACAAATATATTGATTTTTTTTTTCAAATTTAAGAATTTTTGCTCATCACACTATGCACTTTTTAAAAATACTGTTACCACTAAGACAACATCAGACTATTCTATGCATAATATCCACCAAGAATGCAAATTAGTGTTAGGGATGGGCTGTACATGTATTCTCCTTGTCAGACACATTGCTTTGTATGAAAATACAGGAAACCACCATTTGGCCCATATATAATTCAAGCAGCATAAATTAAGCAAAATATTAGGCTGGTGGAAAATACAATCTTCTGTCCCCCCAACAAATGAAGAGAACAGAAAAGAAAAGGTCACAAAGTTGTACATAAACTATTGCATTCTTGCACATTTCTTTTTAGATTAATGCCCTGGTGATAATTTTTATCTTTGGATCAAAGGTCTGTGTCAGTGAGAAATTATAAGTTAATTAGTTCGATTAACCCTTTATTAAGCTGGCACATTATTGTGAGATTAATAAGTAAAATAAAATGTGCTTGAAACTTTTTTTATACAAAATTAGATGCTGGCCCACATTAGCTATAAAAAGAAAACCTAACTGGGGGGGGGGGAGAGAGAGAGAGATTTTTCTTTCACTCCTCAGCTGCCGTATCACATGGCAAACATTTACAAAGAAGCTACAAGTTTTCTGTCACAGTATATTACTCTTGGTGTAACACAAATCAAAGCACTTTACTTGTGTAAATTGGTGAAAATATGACATCAATCTCATGGACACCAATCATAACTGCATTTTCAGCCATTTGCCATAAAAATACATGAGCCCTATCTGCAGGTTGTAGCCATTCCTACTGTTCCATCACTGTGCTCGGCATGTGAATCAAAATGTAAGTGAGAACTTGTTTATCAGCAAGTTTATGCTTGGGACTGTTTCCTGGCAGGGTTCAACAGTTAAGGTAGAAGTGGTGTCAAAGATGCATAATACACAGTTTAGGAGAGAAGTGGTGTCAGAGATGTAGAATACACAGTTTAGGAGAGAAGTGGTGTCAGAGATGTAGAATACACAGTTTAGAGAGAAGTGGTGTCAGAGATGTAGAATACACAGTTTAGAGAGAAGTGGTGTCAGAGGTGCAGAATACCCAATTTAAGTGAGAATTGGTGTAAAAAAAAAAAATCCTTTAATTTAGCCAATCAATACAATGATGTTTTCAATATTGAGATACATGTACATAATGACATAAACTGATGTGGCTAGGGGGACTCCTATTAAGACAAATATATGTCGCTCTCAATCAGTGTCAAAGGTGCAGAATACACAATTTAAGAGAGAAGTGGTGTCAGAGGTGCAGAATATGCAGTTTAAGGTGGAAATGGTGTGAGGTACTAAGTTCATATTTGAATATTTTATACCTTTGTCTGCCATAATGTATAATCTTACAATGATAGAATGGCGACGGAGATTGCCACATGTGTGTCACAGAGCCCTATCTGCAGGTTGTAGTCATTCCTACTGTTCCATCACTATGCTCGGCAGGTAAATCAGTTCATTGTTTCACCGGTATTTTATATGGAGTAAAAAAATATGTAAAAAATGTGACTGCATGCTACATAAATGAACCTGTGCTGATCAGTACACATATATTAAACCACAATAAATTATTCTACATGATAGTACAGTGATTTTTGGGGGTGATTTTTTGGGGTGGATGGGTGAAAGTTTCGAGATTTTGATGGGGTGCAACATGACTTTAGGTAGATCCATTCTTTCACTTCTACCACAGACCCCCAGAAGACTCTCCCAGTGTCCAGCCAATGAAAAAGTAAAGTGGAGATAGTGCACTTACTAAGTTAATAACCCTTTCAGGACCAAGTAGCAATAGCTTTCCTTCATGCAGGTTGGGTGCAATACATTGGTCCCTGTCTTGAGAGGTCACTCCAATGAGAGGCCACCTGGCTTGAAAGGCCACTTTTGGCAGGTCCCTGCTGCTGTCTTTTCCATGGTATTGTATCTCTAATGAGAAGCTACCTGCCTTGAGAGGCCACTTGTGGGCCTGCCTTTGGGGTGGCCTCTCAAGACAGGAATTACTGTACACCAAACTCACATCAAGGAAAGCTGATGACCGAAACATGCTATTGTGATACCTATCCAAATTGTGACCAAAATATTTTCAATTAATAAGACATTTAACTAAAAACACTAAATTATTCCACCCTGATAAAAGACTGAGTCAACAGCTTTCCTTGGTGCGCTCTGGGCACATTGTGCCCAGAGCGCACCAAGGAAAGCTGTTGACCATGGGCATATAATTTGGGAATGATCTTCCATACAAGTTTCATCCATTTTTTAAAAAATAATCCTTAAATTAGTAAAATACAATTAGCAGATGACATTTAGATATTAGTGGGAAAAAGCATCATTTAAATAGGGTGGAATGAGTTAATGAGTACAATTTACATGCAGGTGCTTAAGAATGATTTGTTTGTGAAAGAATTAAATTGTCTAAAATGTTTATTTCATACAGGTAGCTTTGTCCATTATGTAGATGTAACTAAATGTTTCATCAAACAAATGTTCTGTTTACCAGATTCAAAATTCTTTCTTTTCAGATATTAGAATTTTATTTTCCTTGTATTAAGAAAAATATTATTTAGTTCCTAATGTTATAAGAATATTATTGACTGATATAGTCAATGTTCATAATTTAATGATTTCCATAGTCATAAGGTTCGTACTAATTGGAGCAAATTGACAATAATTTATTTCAGACCTTAAATTTGGAATAAAATACCAATTTATATTCAGAATGCATCCTTGCAAGTGCTATAGGACACATTGACAAGGTTTTACAAGATGGAATATTGGAATATTCAGCATCAAAGGTCATTTGAAATAAAGGGAAAGATGTTGAAAGCTTGGTGAAAGAAAATTATGTTTCTCCAAGATGTTATCTTAACAAGTCTTCCACCTTGGATTGAAACTGAATCAATAGTTTTCCTCAGCACAGGTTGGGCACTAAAGGCCAAGCCGTGCTGCTGTTGCCCCAGACATGCTATGTGGAGAGCACTCCTTACATTGTTTTTCATGACTGTGGGAATATATGTAGGTCCAACACATTCAAGCTGATGGCATTGCTCACAAACTGAAGTTGTCCTGTTTTAGGGGAAAGACTGGGCAAGTGTCTTGGAGCACCATGTTGTACTCTTGCATGTCTGATATTTTGCCCTGGACCAGGCTTACTGGGGACATTGAAGATTTATTATTAGGCTAGACCATGAGACAGGTGGATACGCGATACCTGTACTGTTAATGTGTGAACAACTGCAGTTTCAGAAGGGTTGAGAGTATGGTATTTTTTGCAGTTTTAAAGTTGAAGAGGTATTTACCTGCTGATTTGAAGGTGTGACAGTGGTTTCAATGAAGAAGACAAGTGCATACAAAGCCTTCCAAACATGCTCTACTTATTTGTAGTTAGGATGGTTTTAGCTATAACATGTACTTCAAAAAATGTTCCATCTGCTGTATGGTTGCCCAGCCATATCTGATTTGTGTTCATGTAATAGATTTGTACCATCAGTAACAAAATTATAGCGTTTGTGAGAAATGTTATGTGCCACCAATTGTATTCATGTGTTTAGTTCATGTTCCATAAAACAGCATATCCTGGCAGAGATTGGTTATGAAATGTCACTGTCAATTTTACATTTCAGACAGGTGAGAATGTAAGGTATGGTGGCTTTGCCAGTTTTCGGGGCATCACAGTTTTCATGGTACTGACTTTGTGCCTGATGGTCTTGATGTCAGAAATAATTTCTCATCAAAACAGCATTGAAAAAAAAAAGTTTGCTCACAAACTACCCAATATTCATTAAATCAAAATGGGAACACACCCAGAAGTAAGGCGTTGACCAAAATGGCTCAGCATACAACAAAAACTGATGTCCCATGAAAACTGTTGTCATGATTCTATGTGTCATCAAATATTTTCAGTCGTGCATCAATTTGAAGTAAACTAGAACTAAATTTGGACTTGTCTGTGGAAATCAAAAAGTAGTGACATACAAATCATCTGTCAGACAGCTTGAAAGACATGCTGCCAGTGCGAATAAGTCATAAAAACACATCAAGGTTAAATAAACCAATGAGGATTGAGGTATGCCAAATTAGCTGCAGTAGGTCTGTGGTCACTGAACAGGTAGGTGGCAGTTGCAGCACTTTACTCTGGCTAGAAGATTAATAATGACCTATAATATATATTTTGAACAGTATCTTAAACTTCATCAATGCACTTATATTCCATGCAAATGAAGTTTGGAGGGTCTTGTGTTTTTGGTTTGCCTGACTATCTGTATGTTGCAGAATTCTTGTATGCAAAATATCTTATAATTTACAGACCATGTTAAAGTCAAATTTCCCTCAATTGTACCTTGGCATTGTTTCTTGCTCCAATTACATTTTGGTAACCTTGACGTAATTTTCATGGTCACAGGACGTATGTGTGTGCAAAGGTGGGGGTATCCAGTTAGTCAATACAACTCTCTTCCTTTTTTTGTCTGTTTTGTTTTTGTTTTATTTGTTTTTGTTTGTTTTTTTTTGTTTGTTTGTTTGTTTTTTTGTTTGTTTTGTTTTGTTTTTTTTTTTTTTTTTTGTTTTTGCTGTTTCAGTATAGCCTTGTGTTAAAATAATAAAGATCAATGAATTGTTCTGCATGGATAATATTCATGAGCCTAATACCATTATTCATTCCTAATGAAACCTAGCCATGGAAAATAGACTATTGGGTATATAATCAATCTATTTCTTTTAAACAGGGCTTAATGGAGGAGCTTTCAATGCAAATTTTTATTGATTAACATTCATTTGGCCTTCAGACACAGACTGAAGTAGTGTCATTGTCATCATGTCTCTGTGTATCATTGTCTCTGCCTTTTTACTTGTGTCCAGGCTATAACTTTTTTAATGTGTTGTCATGTTTACCACTAAGTCAATGTCTCAGTTATGTGGGGCACATTATGATCCTCATATTTGTATGTCTCAGGCAGTGATCACCAGGTGACAGCACCTTAAAGTCTGAACAGTGCATGAATGATCAGGAATGGCAATGAGTCATTCAGATGCCATGCAGCACCACCTTATAATATATGCAGCACAGTGCTGTACTTGAAACCAGTACATGTATATGTGTAACTGGAAGTGGCAATGAGCAGGTGTCTTATGCCACAACATTGTTACATAGTTACCTGGGATGGTGGACAAATGGGTTTAAGATCTATAATACTGACCATATTACATTTTCTCAGACAGAGCACAAAAATTGGTTGGCCTTTTTGTTCACCAATGCTCACAGTCAACTGAGTGGCTCATTTTAAAATTCACATGTATACATGTTCAAGGAAGAAATCAACATGTACAATTAAAAAAAAAAAACAAAAAAAAAACATGGCATATTGAAAACAGACTTGATCATGAAAGCAGTTTGCATGTTGAAACTCAGAATGAAGGCACCTCCATGAACCCAACAAAACATGTGAGATGTCCATAGGCCTGACTTGGTGTTAATAGTAACATTGAAAGAGCAGTGATTTAGTATGTAGGGTCCATTGACATATGTACCTGGAATCTCATGTCATATATAAATTATATCTTACTAGCTTGAGTACAAATGGTTACAATATCACCCACATACATGTACTCACAGTGGTAAGGGTAGGGGTGTCTGGTAGACCACACAGCCATTAACAATGATGGCTACACATTTTGAGGAGATTGTTATGATCTGCAGCATGTAACATACAGAGCATAGTTCCCATCACTCGTCTGTCATTTGCATCGTGTCATTGTAATGACATGTGAATCTTTAAAGAGATACCACAGAGCAAGACAACACCGAACCAGCAAACCTGACAATACGACCAGCTGGATAACATGTTCATATGTGGGAACAAGTGGACAAGCTTGTGGATCCTCTGGAGTGGGTGAATGGCCGCACAGTTTTCCATTTCCATATATCTTCAGGATCACCAATGGTTATATAGATGACAATGAAGACAGCACTGTTGATAACATGTTCACATCTGGTAGAGTGCCACTGTGGAGTTGACGGGGTGCTGTCCTGTTGCAGGTAGTGTGACACTGGCTGTCTCGGGGTTAAATGTTCATTTTCCAGAAGTCTTGATACGCACATGAACCAGAGCTTTAGGGCATATACCTCTTCAAGGCGGCCATCGCAGTTACAAAAACAGCACCAACCACGCCCGCACTCACACCAGCCACCAATGCTGTATTGTCTGAAATGATTGCAGGCAGAAATATTGAAACCATTAACCTTTGTGGAGCGCCCACACTGTAACAATAGCGCAACTTTGTCCGTCTTAGCAGGCAATGTTTTTATGATAACTTACACCATTTGAGTCAGGTTTTTTAAATATGGACATAATGTTGGTTCTGGACAAAAACAACAGTGGAGTTAAATTTTGGCTAAGCCTGATACCATCCTCAAAGTAAATACATGTAGGTAACATTTTATGAATTGATTTGAGGACGATAACTCATGAGCTGGGATTTTGATATTGTCTGTGGTGGTTTGCTGTAAGGGCTAAGCTGAGACTGCAACAGAGTTACTTGTGACCTAATTCCCAAGGTGATATGTTTACTCATAAATTTAGATTTCTGATCTCAAGAAAAATTGGAACTCAGATTTTGACATTACACATGATGATGATCTTCTTAGATTGAGTGTGCCCATGGATGACCTTGATGTAACTGTCAAGGTCACAGGACTGCTTCAGTGAATGTTACAACTGATGTGCAAGTAGAAATACTGAAGTGAACATTGATGATGGCCCTCTATGAAGGTTATTTAGAGACTACATGGATAACCTTGACCTAATTCACTGGGTCACAGGGCCATTCTATCTTTCATTTGATAAGTTTAGAAGTCTTTGAGCCCAGACTCTGTAGGGATCCAGTTGACACTGTGTGTGGGTGGCCTTGACTTATTATTCATGATCATGACACACTCATACTTTAATATGGACCTGTTTAGTGTCTGAAATAAAATTATTGTATCATATCATATCATATCATATGATGTAATATCATTGTATTGTATCATCTTATCGTATCGTATCATATTGTATCTGATCTAATTTGATTTGATCTGATAATTTGATTCATACAGAAAACACAGGGTCACAAAAATGAAGAAATCGCATTTTTTTTCAATTACCTCAAAGCATGAATGATTTGCTACTTTGCATCTTCATGGCAAGAAAATGGTAAATGATTTGCATACATTACAAAAAACAAAATGACAACATTTAACCGGTTTTCTCATTCATAATCACTTTCATACAACTCTATAATCTTAAAGTTATTTAGGGGAGTCAAAGAAATCTCAAGATTCTGACATGCATGGAACATATGTTGATCTACCACATTTATGAAAGATATTGCTGACATACGGCTTTGAGACCAAGCCACTTTTCTACCTTCTACATTATCTGACACAATAAGCTTTGCACTTTGCAAAATTGAGATGTTACCTGAGGAGGTGCCAGTAGTTGGGGGCGCAGTGCGGGTAATGTTTGACTTTTTCCCACCAGTTTGTGCTCCCTTATTTGGCCCCTTGTTATTGCCGTTCATGTTTGAGAAAGTCTGACAGATGTTGTCTGGGGTGTACAGCCCACATCTACCATTGGGTCGTAGGTCGTAGCCTCGTATGCACACGCAGGAGTTGGGACAGGTGCTGACACGTGGACAGTTCTGGTTACTGGCGTGTCCTTTGCATCCTACCACACAGTAGCAGTGCTCCGCACAGTTTGCTGTGTGTCGGAAGAATATCAGCTGAGACACATATATGAACACATGCACACACACACACACACACACACATATATATACACATACACATACACACATACGTATACATACACACATATACATGTAGGGCCAATGATTTTCCGTTTCAAAAAAAGAGGAATTCCGCTACATCAGCAAAAATTTTTCAAATTCTGTTTCACTGCTATATATTTACATATAATTCATATAAGAAAAAATGTCAAATTCCGTTTCAAGGATGAAAAAAATGCACAATTCCGCTTCGGTTTTGGAAAAAAAACCCGGAAAATCATTGGTCTTCTACATGTATATATAATATGTATTTCAATTTCAAAAGCCAAAGATTGTGTCCTTGTATGCAGTGTTTTTGGTTGGCAGACTTGGCTTTTGCCATACTGTATTTCAATTATAGGGTTTCTTGAGTTTTTTTATTACATGTATGTTTGTTCTTTGTTTTTGTGTTTTGTCATGCAGATTTGATGCAGGTCTTTTCTTGTTTTCCATCACAATGTATTTGTTGGTGTTCATCCCCAGAGAAAGATGAGGCATTTCAATACAATTTGAACTTGACTTTGTTTATCTGTTTCTCCCAAAGCTCCAATTAATATAGCATGTTGAATAGTAGGCAAAAGATAATAAGTTATGATCAATTCAGGATGAAATGAATGCTGGCTTGAATGAATCAAAAGCTTATGGGAAGCTTTTCCCCTTGAATTAGGACTGAGTTTACAACTGAGTAAACAGCTTACCTTGGCTTGGGTTGGATGCTAGGCACGCAACCCAAGCCAAGGAAAACTGTTGACCGGGGGCATGTTATCTTGAAAGGTCTGATGTCAATTCTCATTCAAATTGTTCTCCATTACTATGGAAGTTATTTGAAAACTTTGAAGCAGACGACATTTGACCCCAGTCAGATTTGGCAGGGTTTTGGGGGGAAAGGGTTAATCTTGAAAGAGTTCAAGTTACACTGACCATCAGCAACTTGTGCTTTTGTGATTGCCTCATTTCCACCATGTGGGTTAGACACTGCTGGCTGTTTGTCTGTATTGACTGTGTCAGTTGCCCGAGTTGTCACATTGTGACCAGTCTTGTCATTTTTGGTCTTAGACTGAGTAGATTTGTCATCTGGTTTAGTTGTAACTTGCTGACCAGGGGACTTGGTACTGCTGATAGGATCATGTTTAGAGGTGGAAGTACTTTGAGTTGTGGTTGGTCTGTCTGTGACTTTGGTCGTACTCTGGGTAGTGCTACTTTGGGTAGTGGTACTCTGGGTAGTGGTACTCTGGGTAGTGGTAGTGGTAGGCTTGGTAGTTGTGCTCGTGGTAGTTGTGCTCGTGGTAGTTGTTTTCTTGGTGGTGGTGCTTGGTGTTGGGGAAGGTATCTTGCATTTGGGCAGTCTACTGGGCCTGTCCCTTGTACCTCCACCAAACTTTCCAGCGCCCGTGCCACCACCCATGCCACCCCCCATACCACCCCCCATACCACCCCCCATACCACCCCCCATACCACCACCACCCCCAGGGCTTGGGGGTTCAGGCATTTCACAGGGAGTACTGAAGTCATCTGGATCCATAGTCAGTTTACTGTAGTCAATGGTGGTAGTTTTCACGTCTTGGCTGCCTTTTTTAGGGGGCTTCTTGTTGCAGATTTTTCTGCCTCTCCTCACAAAGCATTCCTCTCCTCCGTCCTCATCGCTCTTGTCAGAACCTGACTTTGATGCAGTCCTTGGAGGCCTACTCTTGCTCTTGCTGCCATCGCTTGGGGACTTGACCTGTTGTTTCTCAGTGGCACGAGGTGCAGGCTTGACAGTTGTGGTAGTAGTGGTAGTGACAGGTGTTGCACATGGCTTCTCCAGTGTGTTGGAGAAGGTCTTCTCATTCTGTGCCACATTATCAATGATTGGTTTACATGTGCCCTTCTTCCTCTTGTAGCACTGCATGGTGCTGTTATATAAACTGTAAATAAACGGGATCAGTATATATTAACCCCATTACCAAATGTTTACAAACTGTGTATAGATCTGGGCAGTATATAATAAACCCCTTTACTACATGGTTACAAAATAAAAATAAATATGTGTAGTATATAAACCTCCTTACCACATGGAAACAAACTGGAAATGAATATAGGTATGATGTATTAACCCTGTTGCCACATTTGATCTCTAAATAAGTATCTGCAGTATGTATTAACCCTCCTTCCCTCATGCATACAAACCATTATATATATATATATATATATATATATATATATATATATATATATATATATATATATATATATATATATATACATACTTATATATATATATACAGTTCCGCCCACATTCAAATTGACAAACGCCAAACACACCAACACTTCCCAAACGATCCTCAAACACAAACCAGAAAACACAAATGCGAAGCAAACGCGTTGCAAATGTGTTTCAAACTCTTTTTTACAAACACGTTTTAAATGCTTGGATAATAAAAATGTTTCAAACACTTCACCAAATGCATTTCACACATTCTCACAAATGCATTTCAAACACATGCCACTTCAACAAGTTATGCAATTAGTTACTTGAACCTAACACAGAAATATAGCTTTATTTATAGATTGAATAAATTTATTTGTTCATGAATATGCACTTAAATGCAATTTGTAACATGGGTGGTAGGAACTGACCAATAAGGAGCTGGAAAAAGTGTTGATTATATCACATAATCCATTCTTTCTTGTAAAAAATGTGGATAATGGTCTTCCTTCACTATTATTATTAAATAACAAGTGAAGTAAACACATAATGAACACTTTTCACTCAATAGCATTGCTAGTAGTGTGCACTGCAGCATGACGTACAGGCAGAGTGTTATAGAAACAGTTATTGTTGACATCTTCCCCTGAACAGCCCAAACTTTTTCTTTCTTCAAAATAAACAAATGAGTGACTGACATGGTTGGGCAAACTACCAGATCTCCTGTCAGGGTGAAGCACGCAATACTCGCTACTCTAAACTTAAGCTAGCTCATCAGTGTGACAACTTTTTCATGCATTTCACTTTCGCTGACTAGCATATGAACCACACCTTGTCGTGAGACATGTGGAGTACACCAGAAAGTGTGTCGATAAAGTTTTTGTACCTACATTCGGCACTTTGAGAAACCTGATAGATATGCAGTTTGAAGCTGTTTTTGAGAATTATACATTAACTCTGCTGTATATAATTCCGGATGATTTAACATATCTGCACACAAGACCTTCTTGGGGTAGAAACCACAAATGACCAGAGCGCGTTAAGTGAGCATCATTTATTACAAGGCCTTTCCAAGCAACAGGTTTAGCTCACCAATTATTGAAGCAAGGTAAAAACAGAAAATTAATGATGCACTTCCAAAAAGCACAAGAGCCCAAAACAAATGGGTGATCAGTGTTTATTGGGAATGGGCTCACTGGAGAAACAGTTTAAAGGAAACAAAAAACCGTGAATACTTTCTGGTTCATTTAAATATTACTGCAATGTCAGATGACAAACTTAACTACTGGCTGTGTTATTTCGTACAAGAAGCGAAGCATACTGATGGGAAACCATATCCTCCCCAGACATTATATCACATTGTAAGCTCTTTTCAAAGGCATCTTCCTGATAATTCAGAACATGGAAATTTCTTCACTGCAAATGATCCTACTTTTTCGGGAATGCGGTAAGCATTTTCATTGCAGCTTGTGCTTTCCTTTTTCTTTTCTTGATTCAATAAATGTGTTTGCCATTTTTATCTCCCTATACTGTAGGTCATCCAGAGTGCAGTGACCTTGAAACCACTTGCGCAAGGATGTGGGCTGATCTGGCCAGTCTTGCATGAAGTCACTATTGGTCCAATCACAGCGCTTGCCTGGGCTCAGTGAATAGGATGTATTCATATGTAAATGAGGCCCTACTCTAACACCGATTGAGCAAAAGAGGGAGCCACCTGCACCACAGCAGATCAATGTATTTAGCATGGTCAAAAGTACTTTGTCAACAAAATGAACAACACAAACACACATTAATCTTAAGAAAATGTATTAATATATATTTGAAACATAAAGGATGCCTAAATTGATTACAAATGGGCTCTCTTTTGCTTGAAAATGTGTTATTTATGGATATTTATGTAGTATATAGTACAAATCTGCCCTGATCATGGTGGAACCATCAGTCTGTTGCCCCAGCAACACAGGAAGTGAGCAGGATCGCAGTTAAATATGAATGTCCTATACTCTGTAGAAGATTCTTCTACAAGATTTAGAAGCTAATGCGGCTCTCTGATTGGTTGTTTTGATATGCTCATGGCAAATTGCATTCTAAATTGCATGTAATGATGTACAGGCCACGTTGCAGTGCATGCAACACTAGCAATGCTATTGTGTGAAAAGTGTTCATTATGTGTTTACTTTGCTCGTTATTCAATAGTGAAGGAAGACCGTAATCCACAGTCTCATACACCATTGTAAGTGTTCCATCTCCATTTTTTAAAAACTTTTATGGGAGATCCTTTCACTTAAAATGGCTGCATAGCTAATAAGAAAATCAAATTTTAAATAAGAAATATGTATTTTTTGTACTTTAGCAGTACAATGTTTACACAAAGGAAAATGAAAAATGACGGAATAAAAAGTGTCTGCATCATGGCATTCCAACCAAGTATTTTTCTTCTTACTACATACATGTAGGGCATAGTGTTATATTGTGCAGAGTTCAAAGTTCATTTATTTCTGTGCATTGTTTGTTCAACGTGCAAATTAGTTCAAATACGTTCATTCACTTGGGTTTTTTTCTCAAATTAAAATTAGCTTTCTTTCTTTTTTTTTTTTTATTTTTCAATTCCCATTGGAATCTTACCAACTCATATTCTTGTGAACAATTTCATGTGGGCTTGTGTGAAGAAGAAAAGTAATGTCAATATTTATTTTGTATATCTGTAACTTAAGCAACAAGGAGAAAATGAAATATAAGACCCAAACTTTATAAGTGCATTTGCAAGTGTTTGAAATGCTTGTGTACCGAAACGTTCTAAATATGTTTGACAGAAACGCATTGCTCAAAGTGTTTGCAAACGAATACCAAACATTTTCAAACGTTTTCAAATGCAAACCAAACACCAGCCAAACGTCACAAATGCATTTGGCTGTTCAGTTTTAGACAGGTGAAAGTGTATACATACATATATATATATATATGTGTGTGTGTGTGACTAATACAGCACTCAAATTTCAGTACAAAGCTTACCTGCACACTCCTTTAAAGAACTTCTTTCTTTTCTGCTTCATTTCCAGTATTTCCTGTGGTTGATAGTCTTGAACAGCCAGCCTGAGATCATCAGCACATTTGCTAGCCTCTTCCAGGCGTTTGAAGCCATTCTCACACCCTGTAAGAAATTATAAAAGGAAAAAATTGGTTAGAGAGCATTTGCATATCTGTAGTGATTAGTGTCAATCATTGTACGATAAATGGCATGAGTGGCCAAAAATAAAAAATGATTGGTTTCTAGCTTTTACTGGTATATGACAAGCATTTTATGTTCCAGTATGACTGGACATCAGCTTTTTTTGTGGGTATATGACCAACATATTGTGTTCCAATATGTCTAGCTGTCAGCTTTCATGGGTATATGACAAGAATATTATGTTCCATTACTGTTGGCTTCCAGCTTGTAACTCAATGCTATAAGCTGATTTTGCCATGTGAAGGGGATCAAATGAGAATTGCACAATATTGAAACTCATGTTTGTAATCATCATCATGTTTTGGTGTACTTCAACAAACTATATAAGCCCAGTTTGACATAATTCAGATATCCTATATTAATGCCAAATAAAGCCTTTTGAAAATGTTAATTTTAGGACATGCTGTGACTCAATTTACATGATGTACACACACAGCCATGCCTCACACATGCCTGATTTACACACACAGCCACACCTCAAGCATGCCTGATTTACACACACAGCCACCCCTCAAGCATCCCTGATTTACACACACAGCCACCCCTCAAGCATCCCTGATTTACACCCACAGCCACGCCTCAGGCATACCTGATTTACACACACAGCCACACCTCAAGCATGCCTTATTTACACACACAACCACGCCTCAAGCGTGCCTTATTTACACTCACAACCACACCTCAAGCATCCCTGATTTACACACACAGCCACGCCTCAGGCATGCATGATTTCATAGGGTTTTAATGTATATTTCAAGCCTCAAAAACTGAATGCTGAGGTATCCATATACATGTACAAGTTTTTCTCTTCAAATACTGTCAGAAATGCTCTAATTTGGTAAATGTCATTTGCTTTTTAATAAGAATGCTATATTATGCAATTAATCAGCAGAATTCTTGGCAACACTGTGAGCACCATGCATTCAGAGCACCAGGGAAAGCTGTGGACCAAGCCCCACAAATGATAAATATGGACCAAGCCTGACAGAGGGTTAGTGCAGACCAAGCCCCACAGAGGATTAAGGTGGACCAAGCCCGACAGAGGCTTACTGTTGACCGAGCCCCACAGAGGGTTAATGTCGACCAAGTCCCACAGAGTATTAATGTGGACCAAGCCCCACTGTGGGTTATTGTTGACCAAGCCCTGCAGAGGGTTAATGTAGACCAAGCCCCACAGAATATTGATGTTGACCAAGCCCCACAGAAGCTTAATGTCAACCAAGCCCCACAGAGGGTTATTGTCGACCAAGCCCCACAGAGGATTGATGTTGACCAAGCCCCATAGAGGGTTAATGTCGACCAAGTCCCACAGAGGGTTAATGTCGACCAAGCCCCACAGAGGATTGATGTTGGCCAAGCCCCACAGAGGATTAATGTTGCAGATGCCCTGGGTGATGATGCACTTTCTCGTAAAGTGTACAGGAAATACTGACCAGGTTTGCAGTAGGGCTTAAAATAATTCATGATATTGTCCAGATAGGAACTGACAGCACTCTTGATGGTGGAAGAACAGCCAGACAGCTTGGTGGTCAGGCACGACCTCAACTTCTTTTCTGCCGAGATATCCCTGGAAACAGAATTACATTTGTCCGATACATGTAAGAAAAGGCATGACCACAAGCAGCCACCATGTGAATAATAATAATAATAATACCTGCATATATATATATATATATATATATATATATATATATATATATATATATATATATATATATATTTATCTGTGTGTGTATGTGCATATATATGTGTGTGTGTGTGCATGTGTGTGTCTGTGCGTGTGTGTGTGTGAAACTTGATAGGATGACACCATCTGTCAGATATTTCAATATTTAGGATATCTGAGTATCATTATAATGAGGTTTAAGATGTATATATATATATATATATATATGTCCTACGGTTGAGTGTATTTAAGTGCAATAAGATATTACATATAGAGACAGATTTTAGATATATTGAAAAGTGTACATTGATCTCTTTCACCAGTACCTAACACAACAAAAACATGAGACACTACGGATGCATGAATTGGATCCAAAGGAGGTAAATGAGTTTATGGCTGAATTTATGGTGTAGGAAAACTATAGGATAAAAAAGTATGATAATATATATGTGTGTGTATATATATATATATATATATATATATATATATATATATATATATATATATATATATATATATATATATACATACATACATACGTACATACGTACATACATGTACATGTATGTGTATACATATGCACACACACATACATACATACATACATACATACATACATACATGTATAAAGTTTGTAGAAATAGCAGGTACAGGACATAAGGATAATTTCATTTGAGCATCAGGGAATTGGAAATTGGACCTTTTGGCTGAAGTCCAAAATTGGTGTGAGCAAGGTTTGATTTTGCCTTTCAACTTTTAGTTTTGTTACGATGGTATTTAGAAGCATCGTGTCACCATTTCAATCATCTGTGTATGTACATGTATTACTATTACAGAGCCAACTTCCTTACCGTTTTATGTACACTGATGCAAATTGCTGCACAGTGTGCTGAAACTAGTAAAGATTAAAGCGACAGATTTTTATATAAGTATATATACTTTAAATGACTAGTAGATGCTGATGATGTAAATTGCAGGGCTTCAAATGTAGATTTACACAAGGTTCATTTCTCGTTCCAGTGTTTTTGTTATCAAGCTATTCAACCTTGTATCATGGAGTGTTGTTTGTCACCAGGTGAGAATAAAAAAATGAATACAGACTTACTTGCAAGCTGCTGTGACATTCAGTGTTTGCTTGAGCATTTCTTGGTAGCTTCCTCGACCACCTCCCATGCCTGGTGGCATATTTGGTACCATACCCCCACCTCCCCCTCCACCATGTGGCATACCCCCACCTCCCCCTCCATCAGGTGGCATTGGACGGCCTGCAAAACAAGATGTGAATGCAAGGCTGCCATAAACCTCTCTTGAAAGACCACCCCTGGATTTACACATTCCACCCTAATGACGCTTTTCCCTACTAATATCTGATTGTGGTCTGCTAATTGTATTTTACTAAATTAAAGATTAGTTTTCAAAATTGTGGATGAAACTTGCATGGAAGATCATTTCAAATTATATACCCATGGTCAACAGCTTTCCTTGACAAGCTCTGGGTGCATTGCGTCCAGAGCGTGCCAAAGAAAGCTGTTGACTCTGTCTTTTATCAGGGTGGAATGAGTTAAATTTTGTTGTCATTAAGAACAGGTGGTTTTGTCAGTCAGCTCATTGAGTTACTTTGTATCCTTCATCCATCTGAAACACACATGGAACTTCTTGTCAAAACCTTGCACTCCCCTCTGTCATACTGACACTCAGAATATTCCACTCACCTGTGTCATAGTGACACTCAGGATGTTGCACTCACCTTGCCTTTTCACTCGGTGCAAGAGAATATCCAATACCTCTCTTCTCTTTCGTCCAATAGTCTTGCCACTCTTGCTCTTGCTATTCTTGCTATTCTTGCTGTTCTCGTCTGGGAGCTGAAAACCAGGGGGTGGTGTCGGGTCGCTGTCCTCATCCCCGCCCCCATTGTTGTTATGACTGGCCATCATCATGCTCATTGCCATTTGGGACAGGACCCCACTAACTGGTTGCAGTCCGGTGTTTTCAATAGTGTTGGTACAGGTCAGGGCATTCATCACCTGGCATTCTGGCCGCACAGTGGGCACTGAAAATATATCAGATAGAATGCAGCTGCTTTGAACATGTTGAACAGTTAAAACATAATACCACAGTGTGACAATTGAGAACAGGTACATGGAGCTTTGGACAGTTAAATGTAGTGTGATGTAACAGGCAGAAATAACTACTGCAGTTACTGACATAAAGACAGGTGTGGAGTGTGAAAAGTTAATGTTAACAGGTACTGCAGTGTGACAAGTTAAAGACAGTTACATATACAAAGTAACAAGTACTGTAGTTTGACAAGTTAAAGACCGTTACATGTACAAAGTAACATGCTGCAGTGTAAAAATTTAAAACAGTTACATGTACAAAGTAACAGGTACTGCAGTGTGACAAGTTAAAGACAGTAACGTACAGTAGCAGGTACTGCAGTGTAAAAAGTCAAAGCAGGTACATGTACAAATTAAAGTAATAGTTACTGCAGTGTAAAAAGTTAAAACAACTACATGTACAAAGTAACAGGTACTGCAGTGTGTCCAGTTAAAGACAGTTTCATGTACAAAGTAATAGGTACTGCAATGTAAAAAGTTAAAACAGTTACATGTACAAAGTAACAAGTACTGCCATGTAACAAGTTAAAGACAGTTACATGTACAAAGTAACAGATGCTGCAGTGCATAAAATTTAAAACAGTTACATGTACAAAGTAACAGGTACTGCAGTGTAAAAAGTTAAAGCAGTTACATGTATAAAGTAACAGGTACTGCGGTGTAAAAAGTTAAAGCAGTTACATGTATAAAGTAACAGGTACTGCGGTGTAAAAAGTTGAAGCAGTTACATGTATAAAGTAACAGGTACTGCGGTGTAAAAAGTTAAAGCAGTTACATGTACAAAGTAACAGGTACTGCTGTGTAACAAGTTAAAGACAGTCACATGGACAAAGTATGAACAGTTACTATAAACAGGTACTGCAGTGTAAAAAGTGGAAACATATTCCACATTGTATAAACTTCAAGAGTGCTTTGTAACACTTGATAGCTCCTGTATTGTTCATTAGGTACTTGATCAATTTTCACTAATTGCCTGCATGAGAGTTAGCAAGATGCAGCGTAGACAACCATTCCAGCTGGTAACTTAAAGTATTGTCCCTGAAAACCTCAGTTTTCCATTCAGTCGAGATGCTGACCTGGGTTTAATGAGATGCGAGATTAGGGGTCAAATCAGCAGCCTCGTTCTCGGTTCCGTTGCTGGGCAGGCTTATGTAAACAAAGACGCATGGGCACATCTTAGTCCCTGCTATTTGGGAGTGTTGAGGTGTTCGCGGATCACATGAAAGGGGTGTCATAAGTCATTTACCACTTACAGTAAAACCTTCCTATACCGAACACCCTTCGGACCTGAAAAAAGTGTTCAGTAAGGGGAGGTGTTCAGTATAGGGAAGTTTGCTAACATTGGAAGTATAGATTCGGGACCAAGAAATGGTGTTCAGTATAGAGAGGTGTCCGGTATATGGAGGTGTTTGGTTAGAGAGGTTTTACTGTATATAACAGTCAGTGCATTTATTGGGTTACGATTAATGATCATTTTACGAGCATCCTGTCACCGGATACCCCGCTGAAGACACAAGAGATGCCTGTTTGGAACACCCACCAACCAGATACTGCTCTGGCATTTTAATTTAAAACAGATCCATGACCCTTTCATGCTGTAACTTGACCAGCAAGTGTTCATGCTTTTCAAGAGGGTATAAATTTGGGCTTGATTAGGTTAAATTTTCAAGATACAAGTGGTCCAATTTGAATAACAGAACAGTCCATTTTATCAGAAGTAATGGGGGTTTAGAACTACTGATAAAATAAAACCTTTTCTGTAATAACATAGATTAGGCTAAGTTTCATACTTACTGATATTTTAAGTTGTGAAAAAAATATATTTGAGCATTCTAGGGCAAATTGTACAGATTTGATCAAAATTCAAAGGGCCTTACCCCCTAAATATGTCATTTTGGGGTTCCTTCGTTTTTGGCTGAAAGGTGGACACAGGGTTGTCACTATCCCACCACCCCCATTGGATTATGGATCTGTATGCTTTGGCAGTGCATTCTTGGTGCAAATTGCGGGGAATAGACCTCATGGTACAAAAGTGGAGCTTTGTAGAAAAAGTGGATTTTTTTGCCAAATGGCGGATTTTAGACGTTGAAATTCAAAGTCAGGTCACAAGATTATTTCTTTCTAATTTGGACCTACATCTTACTGCTTGCATCAGGAAAGTATTTTTGCAGTAGATGGCAAAATATTTTGTCATCACATTGCTTGTACAAAATTTGATCAAATTACATGTACATGACTTCTGGATATTAGGGTCAGCAATGGCTGACAGATCAGAAATGAAATGGACATATTGGACTACCATGGCCCTATTATTAGACTGGAATAATACCATAATGTGGATTTAAATCTGTGGAAAGAGAACATACAAAGGTAAGAGATCATAACACATCTTTTGTACCACTTTTTACAAATTTCTTATTTGTATGTAATACCAGTTAATATCATGGCCGCCATGTTGGATTTTGTGTAATTTGGTGACGTCACAGCCTAAGGCTTAGCTTGGAACCGAGGCCTGCTGGTAGCCAATCAATCTCATTCATGTCTCAGCATTTCGACTGATTGACATGAGGATATTGTGCCAGAGGGATAGCATATAAGTTGATGATTTGTTGCCCTTGCAGCCACCGCTTTTGCCTAATCTTGATACATCAAACTGTAAACCTACCTATAAGAAGTAGGAGACTTGTACACACCCACCATACCTTCCGACTGTGGAGTACTTGCATCATCAAACAAGTCTGCAATTACAAGAAAAACACAATATGACGTGGAAGGCTTTGAAACAGTCATCATCAAGAATGATTGTAACTAAGAGCATTGGAGACAAAAAAAAAAAAGAAACAAACAAACAAACAAACCAAGGGTTTTAACCCTTTCTCTCTCAAATCACCCAAAAGCACCACTGAGGTATAAATTATGGCCTGCTTACTGAAATTTGTGTTCGTAGAAAGAAATGATTTTTTGGCTGAGAGTTGTAGATAAGACCTACCTGCATGGCATGTAGCAGGTTAGTAAGCAAAGAAGACTGTTGATTCAGTCCTAGTCAAGCCAGGACAGGTTTAAATAGAAATCAGCAAAGGGTTAAAATGGAAAGCACCTCAATATGTATAACTATCAAAAAAGTTTGTATTTAGCCTTATTTGTATCTTTTACCTGAAGTGACTGCAGTGATTTTACCATAGGAATATGTACATCAACACAGTCTGATTTTGAAACATAATGCTGTTTTGACTTCAGTATTATCTGATTCACTTTTCACATTTCTTATGGCATAGTTCATGATAAAATAAGTGGCACAGTCAATTGTCAGTATAGTGGATCTTACTAGAGTGGACAGTTTCATTACATTTTTGGTGGGTAGTTTAAAAGTCACGTCTCATTTTACTGTAAACAAATTTTGTTGCCAACCTTTTTTATTTATTTGTTTGTTTGTATTCCTTTAGCTCAGAAGATGTGAATTTTTGTGATGTTTTGCAATGGACCTGGAATGAAGTCAAACCAGCATGTCTGGCAAAGTGACTTCACCTCTAGGCCAAATATCACAGAAGTGTTCTTTCGTACATATAAAACCTATATACTTAATTGACCTTAAGGCTTTGCAAAATCTGTCTGTGCTAAAGGTTGAACTCTGTGTTCAGGAAAATGGGTTTCTGCGAAATTTTAGATATTTCTTGCAAAATATTCAAGATAAAATGCTCAAATTTGTGCTATTGTGATCTCAATACATGTATCTACAAATGTGTATGAGGAATTTTTTCATAACTGTTTCTGTTTTTAGCTCAGCTGGCTTGTCAGCCAGCAGAGATTATGCCATTGCTCTTCGTCCATCATCTGTCGTCTCTCCTTTGTAATTCACATTTTCGATTTCTTCTCCAAATCCGGTTGTCAGATTTACTCCAAACCTGTGGCAATGCACCTTGGGTGGATCTCCACCAGGTTTCTTCAAATGATCATGCTTCAGTTATTTTTTTTTTTTTATGAATTTTTTGTTCTTTTTGGGGCAAATCTTTTTGTCCAAAACTGCTCACCCAGTTGCTTTAGAATCACACAAGAACACTCCTAGGGACTCCTAGTTCTGAATTTGTTCACCAGATGGTGCTACAATCTTTTTAATATTTTAAAAATATTTTTTGTGTGTTTTTGCCGTTTTCAACTTCTCCAGAACCGTCACTCAGATTAAGCTGGAACTTTGTGGATATGTTCCTTGTGAAAGGGTCAAACAAAGCTGTTCTCTAAGTGACACTGCTGTAGATTCCAGAGTTTTAATGATTTTTTTCAATTTGGGTACTTATCGGTAAATAAACCTTTCCTATTGATTACATGTAAGTCAATGGGCAATCTAATGCTAATTCTCATTTTCGACTTCTTCTGAAACCACCAGCCAGATTTACTTCAAACTTGGTGGTAATGTACCTTGCGTGGGTCTCTACTAAGGTTATGCCAATGGTCACGCTTCACTGATTTTTGGATTTTTATGAATTTTTTGTTCTTTTATTGAGCAAAGCTTTAAAAATCTTCTTCTCCGAAACTGCTCATCCAATTACTTTGATATCACACGGGAACACTCCTAGGGACTCCTAGTTCATAATTTGTTCACCAGGTGGCACTGCAATTTTGTTAAAAAATATTTTTTGTGTGTGTTTTTGCTATTTTTGACTTCTCCAGAGCTTTCACTCAGATTAAATTGAAACTTTGTGGATTTGGTCCTTTTGAAAGGACCAAACAAAGGACTGGCCACTTTAGTGCAAGTACTTATCGTCTGTAATCAAGATTCAAAGGCCAGCATGGTCTATTGGCTAGCATGTTAACATTAAAAGTATATCCTTAGCTTCTTCAGACTGTATTGGGACTAGAAGTACCAAGTTTGAACAACTGATAGACAATATACATATATATATATATATATCCAAAATGTCCCACTATCTCAAATTGAACTCAATTATCCACATGGTCCTTGTATTAATGTCAGAACACAAAGGATCCACATGGTCCTTGTAGTATTGAAATCCAAACAGCAATGATCCACATGGTCCTTGTATTGATATCAGAACACATAGGATCCACATGGTCCGTGTGTTGATACCAGAACACCAAGGATCCACATGGTCCTTGTATTGTTATCAGAATACAAAAGAACCACATGGTCATTGCTTTGATATCAGAACACAAAGGATCCAGATGGTCATTGTATTGATATCAAAACACAAAGGATCCATATAGTCATTGTATTGATATCAAAACACAAAGGGTCCACATGGCCATTGTATTGATATCAAAACACAAAAGATCCACATGATCCTTGTATTGATATCAGAACACAAAGGATCCACATGGTTATTAGACTGATATCATGACACAAAGGATCCACATGGTCATTGTATTGAGATCAAAATACAAGGGATCTGCATGGTTATATATTATACTGATATCATAATATAAAGGATCCACATGGTGCTGCCATCTGGTGTCCTAAATTCCACTGTGTCCAGCAAATTTTTTCACATTAATTATTTCAGCAGATGTAATGGACACCAGCTTAGACTTAGTATTGATGTGGTCTCATCTTGTCAGGCTAATGCTGCATTAAGTTACATTTCTGCCACTGTTTCCATGTCTTATTTCCCTGCAGTTTGTTTATGTTGTGGCATAGCTCTCTGTATCAGATTAACTTAGGTGGGTGCCAGGGCCTGTTGACGGCAGATTAGAAAATCCCACTTAATTGTGCTCATCCTGTCATGATTTGTTAAAATCTTCCTTTGTATCCATACACCTGTAAATGTGTTATTTTTTTCTCTGCTAATGGTATTGTTTACATTATACTTTACACATGAAAGAAAGCTGATCTGAATATTAACTTTTGCCTACCTTTCCACAAAAAAACCTACTAGCAAATAGATAAAATGAAATAAAAACTAAAACAAACAAAAAAACTCGCCAGTTCTTTCGTGGGAGAAATGTTCCATTTATGTGCTGTATTTAATGCACTCAGCCACTCAGGTCATTCCAGTTAAACATTAATTGCAGGTCTGTATGTATGCTGAAACTTCACCCAGGTATTTGCATTATATATAGACAGATTGGGTTTCAAAACATATCAATATCTACATCTGGATTAGATCCAATTCAACACGTATGACTTTATGCAAATGTCACACCCAGGTGTCAAGTGGGCAGGAAAACATAAACTAGACCAACTGTATGTCCCAAGCTGACACTCGCAATGCTGATTCATCAATGATTTTTTACCTTTGGCACATAAAGTGCCGGAGGGATTGTTGTACCCTGCATCGTCTGTTTGTCCGTCTTGTTGACGCTACCGCAATATCTCAAAAAATATTTACTGTAGCTGTACCAAATTTTGTCACAGAAAGACCTTATGATGGACCAGGTTCCAATAATAAAAAACTCAGCTTCCTCCGATTATTTATGAAGCTTTTAATGTGTTTATTTGAAAGCTGTCTGAGTGGCGTCAACCCTGATGATGTTACCCTGATATGGACTGCAGCTTTACCAAATTTTTATCAGAGATGTATTTTATGATGAACAAGGCTCCTGTATAAAAAGAGCTTCTTCTGATAATTTTTTAAACTTTTTATGAAGCTTTAAAGTATATATCTTCAAAGCTATCTAAGTGGTGCACAAGGGGACGATGTCACCATACTATATAAACAAGGATACAAGGTAGCTTCACCAAATTTTTATCAGATATGCACATTATGGTGGACCGCATTCCTGTATAAAACCAGTGTTCTCTTAGTATTTTAAGACTTGTTATGAAACTTTTGAAGTACTTATTTGATGGCCGTCTGAGTTGCGCACAGTACAGTAGTCTCTGTCACCAGAACTTGCCCCAAGAACACATCCAAAATTGCTCTTTCATTTCATAGACAGCAATATGGAAATTGTATGTAAAGTGTTCTACTGGGAAGTCTCAAAAAAAAAATGCAGAATTGAGGGAAAAAAGATTGTGGGCCCTCATTGTAATCCATTCTCTGAACGCTATTTTTTTTTTCCATTTGGCTTGATGTGAATTTTTTTGCATTGTTGATGTATCTGTGTCCATTTACAGATGGAATTATGTGAAACTTTCAAGGTTAAGGTTGTCGTCAAAAGAGTGTTGCCTGAAGAAATAGCTATTATGTATCAGATCTGGATGTACTTGTTGTTGGTGACAAGAGCTGCATAGAGCTGCTGTTACTTAGTTTGTAAAACCAACATGAAATAGATTTTGTCTGTATAAGAATGTCCAGAGTTGTGTGAGACTGCAGGAGACGCCAAAGGAACTAAAAGCATTCAGATGAAGAAAACAAGAAAACTGACAAGTCTTGCTGCTTTTACAGGATGAGATCTTGTGAGAAAGCCATGGCAGTCAGCATGTGTGTAACCTGATGGAATACTTGGATTCCAGGAGGATATCATATGTTAATCCATGCCTCTTTTGTCACTGCCAGGGATTTCTTCTGCAGTTTTTCCAGTTTAATCCTTGTGGATGTCTCTTGTATGAGAACTACTTTCGGTGACCAGAATGCTGGACTTCAAATTTGGCCATGGAGAACTAGTGTTCTCTCTGCTCTATTTTAGAAAAAAGAAAATAAACGTATCAGTAAGGCGCCGGCAGGAATCGAACCCGCACTGATTTCCACAGGTTGAAGCGACTGCTCTAACCTCTACACCATCCAGTGTGACCTGGTCGTTGAGGCACATTTTGTATCTCTAATTGTGTTCAGTGGATCATGCCCAGGAAGACCTGGGTGGGTGCACAGGCAGGTCAAAAATTAGTTCTTTACTGTTTCTTGGATTAAGGTGGTGAAAAGGGTCTCCAACTATAAAATTGTGGCACTGACAAAAGAGGCATGGTTTAAATAGGAGATACCACTTGCTATTGGGATGTATTCTGAAACCCTGTATTATAAATCCCTCCCACTACATGGTCAGGATTTATAACGCAGCCTTTCAGACTAGATCCCGCTAACGCATGCCATCTCCCATTCAGAGCCTCTAGTCCATATAGATACCTGTACACTCTGCTATGCCGACTACATGACTTGGTCACTGTGCACTCCCACATCTAATGTTGATCCAAAACTGCCGGCTCATACTTTGAGCATTTGACTCGCATTTTCAGCCTGTTGTGAGATGCGTTACATTGGTGTCTAGCTTGTGGTATGATTCACAGTACACTCAATGAAAATACTTTACAATACAGTCCTAGAATTTTGCACACTTGTGCCACAAATGTAAGTGAAAAATCAGTGAATTATATGTTAATTTTGCCCAGCAAAAAAGTTCAGTCAGGAATCAACAATCAAAATTTTAGACGACAACCTTAATCTTTGCCTGGTGCATAAAAATGTGGTGAAGCTGTCGACAGACATTTAACCTGTTCACATAGCTGCCTTGCTGTTTGGTCAATTGATTTTTTGATGACCACTGTAGGTTGGAGCTACCCAAGGAGTGTGTACCGGTAGCTCCAGCCTTGCTTCAGACTATGAGAGATCTGTCAGAAAATAATGGTATATGACATGCAGTTGAGAACGATGGTCACTTTATCTTTGCGTAGTTGACTTATGCTGCTCCACAGAGCATCACCTGAATAACCAAGATAACATAACTGGTTAACTTGTACAGTGTACTATAAGCATTGTGCCATATGTGTTAAATAAAGGACTCTGCAAAGTTTGTAAGTTCATTTTAACAATAAGTTACACAGCAATATAAATTAAAAGAAAATTTAATGAAATGAAGAGAACATACTTACATTCACAGCCGGTAAGGCCGCTGATCGTCTTTTGCAGACCGAGGCCCACACAGTCGGTTATTTGATTGCTGTATTTACGTCATGTTTGTTGGCTTCTCAGCTTACCTCCCTTGTGACCACATCAGCACAGGTTACATATATGGACAGGGCACTTCTCATGTCTGCACAACAGCAAGTGAGAGTCACCCCATTTTTGTCACTCAGGACCTTTGTGTGCTCAGGCGGTCTTTCATAGTCATCTAACACAATTATAATGTTCACAATTTATAATGCAAATAAAGGTTCATGACGGATGTCAGGTTTTTCTAAAAAAAAAAAAAATTATAATAATGTCAATATATTCTGTTGTCTATATATTCTGTTGGGTCAAACATTTTTTACTTATATTTTTATCATTTTTGCATGTTTTATTATTTATCTGTTTCATTCTTGTGTGATTTAATCCTGGTCAAATTTGAAGAAAATGTGCTTCGGAAATATCAATAGTTAATAAAATTTGTGAATGGCCCCATATTTACCCATCTACTGAATTTATAGACAAATCAGTTGGGAACCATGTCCCATAACCAAGTGGTGACTGTATCAACATTATATTGAACCATTGCATGTTGCATAAATACAATATTGGTGTGATATTACTTGAGGACAAGCACTTAGCACTAAGAGAACTATCACATATGATATAAATAGGGAACTGTCAAGTGATCCAGTCATGAAGGCTATTCTCACTGCAAAAAAAAAAAAAAAAAGAAAGAAAAAAAGAAAAAAAAGAAAAAAAAGAAAAAAATCACCAAAATCCTAATTATGATAAATTGGATGGATGGATGGGTGGTGAATGTATGGACTAACACATGAAAAATTGTGTGAAGCAGTGACCATTATTATTGTAATGATTAGAAAAGGAAAATAGTTTAAGTCTTTTTTTTTAAAGTTATTTTGAACATAATCAACAGGAAGCAAACCAATGGCATTTGAAAGTGTCCTGCCTCCATCGTGATATGGCCCCTTGAGAGGTGATATCAATGATATAGACACCGGTATGATTCACTGAGCTAACAGTTATAATAGATATAAAACACAGAACAAAGACTGTACTTTCTGTCCAGGCACGCCCTTATGACATCCAGGCTCTCATTGGTTTTTATTTTTGTTTGTTTTATTTTTATCAATGAAAACATGTAAACACAAAAGGACAACTTTTTAGCTGAATTTGTATGATTTGATCATTTTCTAACAGATCTCTAATCTCGTATGGTACATCTGCACATATATAGTAAGTTACATTATTTAACATAATTATGTGATAAGTTCATCATATGGAAAGAAAATAGATTCACAGTCACTATTAAAGTACTGTATCACTTCTGCTCTAAATATATGACCATTCGTGCTATGATGGATCAGATTCACTCCCATGGAGTTGTCAAACCATGTTCCCAATAATAGTTAGTCAATGATAATTACCAAGAGACCAGGCAGACCATATTGTGTAATTTGAAGGAAAAACAAACATTTTGTCTGGACTTGTTGGTACCAGGTCTCAATTGGGCTTGTCAAATTACAGGCAGTGCTAATGTCAACTCAGTGTGGTATGCTGAAAATATATTCTTACCAGGAGCTCTACTTAGATTGAAGCATATATTACTTGTGTTTGTTGCTAGATCTTAATTCTACCACCCATCTAGTCCATAGTTTAGGCTATTTACCTTCTTTTTTCCATCACAAATTTTAAAATGTGTCATGATAATTTGTCATAAGTACAACCATCCTAATAGGGTGACTAAGACAGGGCAAGTGGCCACTGTGACTAATGAAAAATGTCAGACTAACGTCCAAAAATTGAAAATGGTCCAGTGGGTTTAATGTTCAATGAATCCTTATTAAATTTGCTGGAAATAGTCTAGAGGTGCCTATCTATAGTCTGAACAATACTAGTGGTGCCCCCTATAGGTGAATGGGAAATATGAATTATTATTTGGTAAAATTTATGAAATTCGTTGGCAAACACATGTGTAATGTGTAGAAGTTGAATATTAAATAATACAGGTGACCTTGGCCTACTTTCTCAAGGTCACAGACAGAATACATGTCATGAAATGATATGAATTCCCTCTGTGACCTTCAGAAAGTAAATTTTAAATAAGTATGATGATTCCAGATCCAAATATCTTCAAAATAGACCCTTCATTAAATAAGAAAATGCCTATCAGTCCACATAGAGAGAGAGAGAGAGAAATTCTATATCTGTTGGTTCAATCAGTAACTTAGCACTGGAGAGGTTAATGTTATCTTACAAGTGAAATATGAAATGCAAGAGCTCTGTCCAGTCACTGAAAACAAACAATAAACTAATGAGTGAATTTGACAGCTGATCACGAAGACTTAAAAGACTAAACATGTACTGCAACATTGGAAACTTAATATGTGATGGATATAGAAGATAAGAGACACTCGATATTACAGTGTGGCATCTGGAAAGGCCAGTCATATGATACAGCTGCAGATATAATAGACTCAGGGGCAGTCGGCTCACTGAGATTTCAGCTCACTTTACCATATATTTATACATATTACAAGTGTCTCCGGCTGTGCCCCAGGAAACAATATATATAGATGACAAAGGAAACAAATGCTATAAATGAGAAAGAATGTCCATTTCACAGGACACATGTTTCGAAAAACAATCCAAGGAGCATGTGCCCCATTTTATTAGGACGAGCTGACAACTGCAGAGCTTGAGCAATCCAGAAAATGGATTGTACTTCATATTTTCCTTGCCAAGAGTGGTAATTTGTAAGAGGTCCACTAAATAAAATGAACCACTTCAAAGCATATATATATTTTGGAATATGTCCAAAATATGTTTTGTATGGTCTCATATTTGATGAATCACACACATACCCCCCCCCCCCCCCCCAAAAAAAAGAGGTAAAAATACTGCTCTTGTTCACAAACTATGGAGTGCAAAATTAAAGAGGTAGTATATGCAAACATAAAATGGGACTTTTCCAGTGCGATCATACTTTAATGTCTTTAAACATGCCTTGAAGTATGTGTTGTAGACAGTCCTGTGCCTCGCAACGTGAATCTTGTAATTGACAATGACGTTGTGCTAAGAACATGAATTAATTAGCTTTAAAAGTTTAATAGCAAAAGAACTCCAGCAGGGTTAGAGAGAGACTGGTCAGTCAAGATGATGACCCTCATAAGGAATCAGACCAGCAAATTTGGCCAAGTATTTAAGTAAGTTAGAGAATGGGATCAAGTCTCATAGAATATACTGTAGAACCATTACAGTAGGACCACTGTATATCACTGGTGTAAAAAATATCTTGCTGCAGATTTTTATTAACTTAAAAAGAGTAGAAGGATTTACAAGTTAAATTTTCTACAAATTTATTGGATGATATTAGCACTCAGGTCAAGTTAGTACTTACAATGCAGATCCAGAGAAGATGCAAAAAGAGCATCTTTGTATGCGACAAAATGTACAGTGCTCAAAAACTAAGTGACTGCTCCAAGATCAATCTTAGTGTGCAAAGAAATGTGTGTATAAACATGCATGAATTTGAATTTACATGGGCACATTTATGAACAACCTGGAATGGTAATATATTGTTTTAATAATCCATGGCTCATATATATAAGTTCTTCAACTTGTATAGTTTATTTGCGCATGTTGGGCTTGAGACATACACAGAAAGTCCATATGTCATCACCATATACTAATGTACATATAATGTTACTCTTTACTTCTGAGGCTAATGACATAAGGCTCCATGTTGGGGCGGGGGGGGGGGGGGGGGGGGAGTGCTGATGGTACAGTAATCCCTTCTTTGTGAGACAACTCCAATGAAACAACCATATTTGTCAGGTCCTGGGCTATTTTTTATTACCCAGGGAACATAAAGTGCCAGGGGGTACTTTCGTCCCCTACGTTGTCCATCAAAGGCTATATAGCTAGCATCTGTGGTTCATGATGAGACTGGGTGATTTATCAGCAGACGGTGCTTACGGATACCCCCCAGAATGTTCCCTTCATCAGGTCATAATGTTTTCCATATTTTAGTGATTGAGATATTGGATTGTGTATAAGCGCGTTCCTAGCAGTGTATTCTATATTAAGACGTCTGTTTATGGTTAATCGTTTGTTTTGTGAGGGTCTTAAACAAGACTACTCCTTGCAGCTGTGGTTCCATAGTGGTTATTGATTAACTTTGCAATTCCAGTTTCTATGTTATGGGTATAGTTTGATGTCTTGGTTGAGGGTGACTTGGTTTAAACATATTTTATTTCTCAAAGTACACGCATAAAGTTTCACAGAAATAATATGACAATTGGGAAAAAGGGCTGGGCCCTATCCAAATCCCTCTTGCGGAGAAGAGACAGAGACAGGACATTACAAAACAAGACAAACACACACTTGAGGATGACAGTCACAAGACCAGGACAGATAGAAGGGCTCATAGTCTTAAGTTTACATTGTAATACTGCCGTTTGTGTACATGTATAAATGAACTCAAACACTAATGACCTTGCTTAGCCTATCCCTGATGGTTTAAAACGTCCAGTAGCTGAAATGTAATCATGGGTAGCAGAAAAAATTAATTCATTATCGAGCAGAGAGCATGTACAAGAACCATACAATATTGTTTGCAGAGTAAATGGGGTGAGAGAAGTGATGGCAGAATGTAATGTTGATCGTGGTACAGTATATAGAGGGCATGCGAAAAGATAATGCCATGTATCTTCAACGGATGATCCGCAGCGGCACTTAGGTGTGTCAAGAACACCAATTTTATGTAAATGAGAATTTAGTTGGCTGGCACCTAGACGTAAGCGTGTGTGTTGAACCGATATAAATCTATTGCCAAAGTTATACTACTCAGAAAAGTTTATACTTCGAGGAACTGGTTGGCATATCTTAGACTAAAAGACTTGAAGTGATCTGGACTGTTGAACATCGATAGGTAATTCATTCCATAACCGAACTGCGGAAGGGAAAAAAGATTTATCGAAAAGTTCAGTACGAGCCCTGAAATGAGGTAGGTCAGAATGTTGGCATGTAGTATATGTGGAGGTATTCGGAACTGTAGGAATTACAGAACATAAATTATCAGGAGTGAGTTTGTTTGCCAGCTTATACATAAGGATCAATTTCGAAAAATCCCTTCTCTTAGCTAATGTACACTGTATGCCATCCAAGTTCCTCGTACAATTTTGCATTACTGGTACCATGCATTGCCCCAGTAACAATGCCAGCAGCATTTAATTGAACACTCTCTAATTTTGCTTCATCCGCGGCAGTACACCCACTCCAAATAGGGCTACCATATTCAAGAACTGGTCTAATAAAAGATACACATATTGTTTCCAAAGTTAGTCTATCAAGAGTAAATTTTAGTCCCTTCATGATGTTGGTCAATTTACTGGCTTTACAAACAATTTCGTTAACATGATCAGTCCACCTTAAATCAGACCACAAAGTGAAATGGGTGACTTGTGCCAGTTACTTTGCCTTTTGAGAAATATTATTGTCTTCCTGTACAATAGTACAACATCTGTGGGTTAATAATATAACATCTATGCATGCTACTGTTGCCTATTGCTCCAGGATAGGCGGTTTTAATTTCTTGAGGAGAGTTCATGGAGCAAGGTACCTAAGTTGTCTTGTTAGAGAAGGGAGCTCATCCTTGAACATTTTATACAGTGCCCATTAGGGGCGTCAACAGGCTAGTACCGGCTGTTGTTCATGCTGAGACTGGGTGATTGATCAGAAGACGGTGCTTAAGGGATCCCCCCAGTCCATTCCTTTCATCAGGTCATAATGTTTTCCATCTTTTTAGCTATTGAGATATCAGATTGTGTATCATGTAAGTGCATTCCTTGCAGTGTATTCTATATTGAAACATCTGTCCGTCTTGTCGACCTTACCATAATTTGTCAAAAAAATATTCACTGTAGCTTTACCAAATTTTTTTCAGAGATGCACCTTATAATGGACCATGTTCCTTATGAAAATCAGCATCCTTTGATGATTCTTTAACTTTTTATGAAACTTTTAGTGTATTTATTTGAAGGCCACCTGAATGGCATCAACCCTGTCAACATTACTGCAATATCTCAAAAAATATTAACCATTGCTTTACCAAATTTATATCAGAGCTGCACCTTATAATTGACCAGGTTCCTATACAAAGCCAGCTTCCTCTGATCATTTGAAAACTTTTAATGAAACTTTTAATGTGTTTATCTGAAGGCCCTGTGAGTTGTATCAACTGTGACAATGGTACAGCGATATCTCAAAAAATTTTGCTTTAAAAATCAGCTTTACCAAATTTTTGTCAGAGATGCATCTTATGATGGACCAGGTTCCTATTTAAAACCAACTTCCTCTTTGCATTTATTCATTTTTTAATGAAATTTTAAAGTATTTATTTTAAGGCCGTCTGAGTGGTGCACAAGGGGACCATGTTATCATAATATCCCAACAAGGATATATTGCAGGTTCACCAAATTTTTATCAGAGATGCACATTATAGTGGACCATGTTCCTATCGAAAACCAGCTTCCTCTTATATTTTTTAAACTTTTGAAACTTTTGAAGTATCTATTTGAAGGCTGTCTGCCTGAGTGGCACGTAAGTGGACAATCTTGTTACCAAAATATCTCCAGGTGGATTCATCACAGCTTCATCAAATTTTGGTGCAGTAACACCATATTATGGCACCTGTTAAGTCTCAAAAAAAAATAAAAATAATTGCAGAATTGAGGGAAAAAAGATTGTGGGCACCAAGGGTTATCCGTTCTCCCAGCACTATTTTCCCCTAATGGTAGATCTGTAAACTGGTCAAATTGATATAAAAGTGATGTAGGTAAACACTGCATGATGTCTGCTTTCACACAGTGTAGCGGACCTATATCTTTGGTGATGTTTTGAACAGTAGATTAGGTACCTCAGAAGGTGAAAAGCCATGACCATATTGTTTTATTTGCCAGATGGTTACCAGTTTATAATTGACCAGGCTCAGTAAGTAACAGAAAAAAATGTTATTATGATAGTGTATATTTTTGCAGTTCATTTTCTGGTTCATGCATGCATACATACAACTATATGTAGGACTAATGCAAGTTGTTAGGTTACCTGCACAAAACAAAAACAAAAACAAAAAACAAAAACAAAAAAAAAAAAAACGAAGCAAAAATGCTGTGCCCTGGTGGGTATCCTCAGAAACATTTTTCCAAGGTTTTGTGAAATGTTTTGTGTTGTCACTTGGATGCCATCTGGTGGTGATCTATAGAACCAAAAATAGCATTTTCTGTACATGGAATTTAAACCACACATAAACAATTCCTGTGACTTTTTTAAACCCACATGAGTACACATAATTTCTGTGTTAAAAAATTCAGATTTTAGTAAATTCTGTGAAGTGCATGCATCTTCTGTTTTATACATTGTCAAAAGTCTATCTGACAGTAAGCACACAAAGTTGAAATTTTGGCCACCTTTGAAATCTTTAGAACATGCCTGTTGAGCAAATCCCTACCTTAAACATCGGCTGTCAAGATACCATAAAATTTTGTTGCTTACAGAGGAAAGCTTATAAAAACCAGGGAAAAACTTTGATGCATACGATATAAATCAACAAATGAAAGTCTTTGGTTGCTGATATGTAGTGATAGAGAGGTCTGTGCGGACTGCTCCATTATGCCTTTAATGATTGATTAACCTTCTGGATGCTAGTGCTTATATTTCTATCATTTTTTCTTTTTTTCATTGGTCACACTGTCTCTCTTGTATTGTGATGTTCACTGTCCTTTATGTTTCTGGATCACTGTGTGTCATCTTGACAGCTACAGGATCTATTCCAGTTTGGACATCTGTATGCAGATCTTCAGCAGTGATGCTAGTTACATGTATGCTTGTCCTGTTTGGGTCTTTTCTTGCAAAAGATATTTATATAGACAAATCCCTTATTCTCAATTGCTCAATAAAATATCTTTAAGCCAGCCCTTTAGACCCTGAGTCAACCACTTGCATTGATGCTGGGCAGGGTGCAGTACAAGGACACCAAGAGGAAAGCTATTGATAGGGCAGAGTACAGCAGAAGGACACCAAGAGGAAAGCTATTGCTATGGCACACTGCCGCACAAGGACACCAAGAAGAAAGCTATTGATAGGGCACAATGCAGCAAAGGACACCAAGAGGAAGCTATTGATAGGGCAGAGTGCAGCACAAGGACACCAAGAGGAAAGCTATTGATAGGGCAGAGTGCAGCACAAGGACACCAAGAGGAAAGCTGTTGATAGGGCACAGTATCACACACAGTTATGACTAGGGGATGGGGAATTGGTAGCTCTATCTGTACTCGCTTGGTCGGGAAACATGACTTGTCCAGAGGTAGAAACACTGAGGCAATGAATGTTAACTTCTCCAAGGTTTAATATCTCTTGCCGATAAATATAGTCACATGTAGGCTTGGCAGGTATACATTAGACTGCTGTGTCTTGCTCTGGCATTGGACACTCACCCTAGACCAAAACTGAATGTTGCAACAAGATAGATGAAGCTTGAAGAGAAGTATTTCTTGTTCACCAAAACAACAAAACAATCAACAGTAGTAACATATGGCATCGACCAATGAACAGAGATGTAACATTATGCCTTAGCCAATCAGGTAGAAGTTGTGTCACAATACCAGTAAATTTGACTATCATCAAGTTCCCACACTGTTTCCCTGTAATATCTGATGCATTGTTTCAACTGTTGAATAGCTAATGTACATGAATAAAGAGATGGTGTCTTACAGTCTGTACAGAACCTCTAAAACAGTATATGTAGAGCTTGCAGTAATTGCTATACCATGTGTGTAAAAATTAACAAAGTATTCAGCAGGTCTATTTGTACACAGAATTAAAGACTTACATATATTTGCATGGTCTGATGGCACAACCTATTGTCTGGTCAGATAGACTGGACCCATAAATTGAGTTTTGGATACCTCTGATGTAACAATGAAAGCTTGATTAGGCAGGCGAGGTGCCTTTTTGTAATTTTGGAAGAGAAAAATGAGATATCTGACACAAGGCAAATAAATCAAAGTACAGAATATTTCAGAATGAGAAGTAAAAGACTAAATTGAAACCTTTCATATTGCTGATGCAACATTAAGTTGAAACTTCTTTTCAATGGAAAACAGACATTTTACATAAGCTTGTACATTTCAATGAATTAGCAACACTCAACATCATTTCTACCAGAAAAGTACAACTGGGTCCTGTATTTAAACATGTGTTAACAGCACAGCACAGGGACACCAAAGGGAAAGCTATTGATAGGGCACAGTGCAGCATAAGGACCCCAAGGGGAAGCTATTGGTAGGGCACAGTGCAGCGCAAGGACATCAAGGGGGAAAGGTATTGATAGGGTACAGTTCAGCACAAGGACACCAAGGGGAAAGCTATTGATAGGGCACAATGCATCACAAGGACACCAAGGGGAAAGCTATTGATAGGGTACAGTTCAGCACAAGGACACCAAGGGGAAAGCTATTGATAGGGCACAATGCATCACAAGGACACCAAGGGGAAAGCTATTGGTAGGGTACAGTTCAGCACAAGGACACCAAAGGGAAAGCTATTGATAGGGCACAGTTTATTCTATAAAGCGTAATCTGCAGAAGCACTGCTTTCTCTGCACCCAAGTAATAATTACATGCACATGTATACATTTTTTTCTTCTGACCACATATGGTCCTTTTGTCATTTAAACAGACCAGACTCATTGGCATGGCATAGTGACCTCTTATCATGCCAAAAAGGAAGTCAACTGGCCTACTCTCCAGTTGTAAACATTTCAGCCAAAGATCCGGCCACCCAGTTCTTAGACATGTATGCAGATGGGCCCTGATTTTTTTTTTTTTTTTCAAATCATTCAATGTTGTTTCGGACCATCAAAGACAGTCTACTGTCATAAAGTATATGGTATCAGAGAAACATAATCACCATAATCACCAATGAAAAAGGAAAGTTAAATGCAGTGGTCCCTGTTTTGAGAGGTCACTCCAATGAGAGGCCACGTGGCTTGAAAGGCCACTTTTGGCAGGTTCCTGCTGCTATCATCTCCATGTTATTGTACCTCTAATAAGAGGCCACCTGTCATGAGAGGCCACTTTTGGGCCTGCCCTTGGGGTGGCCTCTCAAGACAGGGACGACTGTAATACTGAAACATAAATAATAAAAGACGTCTTTGTGCCAATTGTGTCAGTAGTTGAAATATTAAAACTTAACATTTATTCAACCTGTTTCGTGGCTAATGTATGGTCTTGCCTTGTAACATGATGATTTGGTCACACCTGGGGATGGTCTTACAAGACAGGTTTCACCACACATAACATAAAGACAAACCAAGCAGCAGAGGTGCAGTATTCGGCACTTGATCACACGTTGTGGATCAGTTGACTCAGCCATTAGAGGTTACTAGTCCAAGACCTGTGGTCACCTGTGGGTGAATTTTTTGCAGCAATTAGTCTGTAGACCTGTACAAGACAGTTCTAGCACCTGGCTTGGTTGTGAGCGTCATGCTGATTCAAGTGGAAATGAAATTATTCATGGTTAAGACCCATAGTAATTGATTTTGCTGCCCCTTGTGTGAGACTCACTGCAGAGTAATATCGTTGACAAGAGATGGCGGCCAGCATGCTTTATCCTGTGTACAGGGTCTCCTCTGTATGTGGAAAGACTTTTCAATGGGTCTGGTCATCACTAACTAGTCAGAAATGGGGAAAGCCCACATGTCTATGAAAGCCACATGAAAACTTGCGACCTTGATGCCAATGTTGCGGTACTACAGGGGGGAAAAAACATGGGAAAAGAGCTGGATACAATTTGGGCCTGAAAGGAGTGCACTTTGCATGATGCTGGTTTGTCCACTAATGCCAGCTTGTATGTATAGGATTGGGAAAGTGCAGTCAGAGATGATAAATACAACCACTACCTAAATCTTTGATGACTTCCAAAAATGATGTATCTTTTTGTACTTATAGTAGGGAAAATGTCAGATACATTATGGGAAGTAGCATCAGAAGTCTGGTCATCATTCTCATTAGGGAAAATATTTCACTGGTGGTTGATGTTTTTATTTTGATTATTGGGTCACTTCTGAGTTTACATGTAAATGTTCATTGTTTTATGTATGCATACATGTATGTTGTTTTACAATAGAGACAGAAGAAATTATCCATGGTGGTCAGAATTCTCTTACCCATTGCAACCTGTAGTGAAATGACATTGTTCTCTCTCTCTCTCTCTCTCTCTCTCTCTCTCTCTCTCTCTCTCTCTCTCTCTCTCTCTCTCTCTCTCTCTCTCTCTCTCTCTCTCTCTCTCTCTCTCTCTCTCTCTCTCTCTCTCTCTCTCTCTCTCTCTCTCTCTCTCTCTCTCTCTCTCTCTCTCTCTCTCTCTGTCTGTCTGTCTGTCTGTCTGTCTGTCTGTTGCATTGTACAGCCATCGTCAAATTATCAACATGTGTCTAACTTGTAGCTGAACCAATTATGCCCCATTGAACATATGAGGCAAAAATTATAATTGCCACAATTGCAGACATAGTAACATAAGTGTTAGCAATGAGCTTTGGCACTGATAACTAAACTAAGATGACCCACAGTAATCCGATTAAAATTCTGATATTATGCACTCATCCAAAACAGCAAATAGGTGAGCAATTTACACATCAAAATACAAACTAAAGACACACTACAACACTTTAGGTCACTTAAGCTGGTCTCCCAGCACTTTAGGTGCTTTGCCAGAGCTCCCATAAAGATTCTGTGGGTCCAGTCCTGATCCATGCTGCTGCACTCACTGACATCAAGGCCCTGTGGCATGGCACAGTACTCCTGGTGGCAGTTATGCGTTCTGGCAAGCATGCACAAATCAGTTTCCTACTCAGGTGTTCATGGTTGGTGGACGTGTATTGTTGGAAGCTCACACTTTTTTGTTGCCTTTCCATACTCTTGCAGCTTCTCTTTTCCGTCATGAGGTAATTGATAGGTTTCCTGGGAAACTGGTCTGATCTCCAACTCAGTCAGTCAGGTTGTTTGACGTAGAGATCTGTGGATATGGATATGGAGTTGGACATCTGTTGGGACGCCCACCATCAAAGCACGGCCTATATTGGGATGACCATCCTGCATGTCACTCCTGTATGTGTAGGACCAGTGTTTTCTGCACTGAAGAGAGTTCGTGTGGTGTTAGGTTATGATTGACTCCCTATCAGTGGCAGAAAGTCTGTCGGACAGATGTTAGATCTGCAAGACGAAGGCTCCAACATGTGGAGGCTTGTTGTGTGAGTGAGAGGTCAGTGTGCCAAGCGAGGGGACCATGCATCCTCGAATTGAGGCATGTGCTGTCGATGTTAAGATCCAGGTACCTTCCAGTTTGCCCAGGCCTTACTGTCAGGTGAAAACTGGTCATCGAATCAAGGCCCCAATGGTAGGGGCAGCTAGTTTGACCAGGCCTCTACATCAGGATCAAACTGGTCCTCCAATCAAGCCTCAGCCTAGAATCAAGGCCCCTTGTTCTCAAATCAAGGACCGTCCTTGGATCGAGAAGCAACCTCGAATCGGGGCCCCTGTGGGGATGGATAGGTTGTCTACGGACTGTAAGTGGACTGTAGTTGAGAGATCCTGTTTGAGGGTCCCCTCTACGGCCCTAAGGCTCAAGTGAGCTGATCCCTAGTGAAGGGCCCCGCCCATCCTGCCCGTTCTATGGCCAGCTGTGTGTTGGTAGTTCAGCGGCAGGATGAAAGCTTGGTGATCACTGAGGCAGTGAACACCAAGGTGGGAAGGAAGTCAGTGGTGGCTGCAGGTAGAGCAGGTGCTCCCCCGGCCCAGTGCATGCCGGTCAGCCAGTGTCGCCTTCCCCCATGGGCGCGCTTCTGTAGGAAGTTTTGCCAGCTGACACTCTCCTCATGTGGGAGGAGTTGCAGACGCAATATAGTGCTGAGTTTACAATGCCAGCTAATGAGGTTGCCACAGTGACAGAACCTTAGCTGGACGCTATGGCGAAGACTGAGGAGGAGCACCTAGAGGACTTAATTACCTGATCAGGGGATGATCTGGAAGATTGTCTTATGGCCAAGGACATCCTTGACCTCTACTGCTCAGATTTCCCAAGCGAGGATTCTAAAGCGGAAGAGGGTGGCGCTCACTTCTCCCCCTGGCAGCAGAACAGCAGGAGGATCTGTTCCTTGTGATAGGGTCAAACAAAGTTGAACACCAGGTTGCACTGTTGTGGATTCCTGATTTTAATGATTTTTTTCCCAATTTAGGTACTTTTTGGTAAATGCACCTTTCCTACTGATTACTGCAAGGCAATGAGCATTTAAATGCTACTTCACATTTTGGACTTCTTGGAAGAAACTGTCCATCAGATTGACTTCAAACTTGGTGGCAATGTACCTTTGGTGAGTCTCTACCAGCTGAGCACAGGACTGTCACAGTCCTTTTGTTGAGGGTTTTTTTTTGTTTGTTTTGTCCCACAAAGCTCTGACTTTGTACACAAGGACATTATCAATGAAAGCAGTTTCTAGTATGAAGTTGAACTGGCTGTCTTCATTGGTGAGAGAAATGTTATTTTGTTTAATGCATTCCTGGGCAGAGTATGAGTCAGTACATTGTAGGTCTCTTTGGCGCTGGTTGGGCGCATTGCCCCTATGTGTGCCAAGGAAAGCTATTGACATAGTGCAGGCCATCATGAATGGTCTTACATACAAATTCTACAAAAATGTGTTCTAGTAACAAAAAGATTAAGTAAAAGTTTTAAGACAGAGGACAATTTACATCCAGTCGATTTTGGACAATTTGAGCAGGAAATGGTTCAGTCTGAAAGTTTGGCCTGTGCATTCGATGTCATGTCCACATGTACAGCTCTCGGCTACACGGACACACGCTCAAGTATAGGTCTACAGGTACTTTTATAACACTGTACTGTCCGAAAAAAATAGGTTTTGTCAGTAAAACAGACAAAGATGCATTCCGATATGATATATTTATGTCCAGTTATCATTTTTTTGACTATTTGATGTTGGGAAAGAGGGTGAGGAGGATGCACTGTCTCCGTCTGGTGATGGATGGCTGTAAACTGCGGCCAGGTATGCTGCATAAGATAACCTTGCATAAGTCAGCCAGCATTACATGGAAATAAATGGTGCTATTTGAAGATGAATGAATACCACAGGACCTTTCGCTTGCCAGAAGTATGGAGATCATATCGCTATTATTTGCTTTGGCCCGTGTTGTGTCAATTAAATGCAGTGCACCTTTGAATTATGAGTCAGATCTTTCTGGGAAATATTGCAATTTTCTTTCAGATTGACCAGATTACAAATGATTATGCCACAGGGAAATGTGAGTTATAGCGAAACATGTTGTACATCAATGAAACCAGTTAATTGCATAGTCTGCTACAGCAGACTGCATCCACAGATCACCTACACCTGAAAGGCACAGGTGATACGTGCTTCCACAGAGAAAGCTTGGTGTAGCTGACTCAATGCAAGGCTTATTTTGTCTGGCATTTTTCACGTTAACTAACTGCATTAAACTAAATGATATTCACATTTGTAAAAATTACCGTCTCGTGTGGTTTTGGAAATTTTTGCATTAAACATGTACAGACATTGCTAAAAGTAAGCAGGCGCCTGTCAATACCTGGGGAATATTTTATTTTTATTTTTATTTTTTTATTATGGTGCAATATCAAGGAAACATTAGAAAGATGCAATGTTAGAAATGACACTTAACAAGTTTGTCATGCAAGATTCAGTATTTGCAGCCTATACTTTATAACTAGGATCCTACAAAACACATTGTAGAGCACGAAATGGTGTTCAATGTTACCAGATTTTTTTTTTACATTTTGTGGTGTACAAGTTTGAAATGTGACTATAGGAAACAACTAGTTCAGGTGAAACTAATCAAGGTATTCACATGATAATGTCTTGAATATACAATATATGTATATGTGTGTATATATATATGTATGTATGTATATATATATATATATATATATATATATATATATATATATATATATATATATATATATATATACACATATACATATATTGTATGCCCTTCATAATGCCTTGGACATACAATACAAAGCATACATATTAATTTCCCACTACAACTGCATACCCAGTTGTCTTAGTAACCATAGTCTCGCCTGCGAGATAGGGGCTGCTGCCTGTGCAGGGGAAATGGAATATTGCCGATATTTTTGGAAATAAAGAATACTTAGTACAGGCAGATGGAAATTTATTCTTATAACTTAGGAAGCACTAAATGGATATAACTTTGGTATTTGAAAACCCATATTTCTATTTTTGACACTAATTTTATGAGAAAGGGGTGTCTGGCTCTATCTATAGACAGCCCTCTGTGACAGTTATAATGCCCGTGTATCCTCTTTGATTGACACGGGTACACCCTGTGATTTGTGGCAGAAATTATATAGCATGCTTTGTTGATGATATGAAGTATATCAATGAGCACTTGATGCCATATAGCAGAATGAGTGAACAAGTGAGCGACCCAAGCATGAGATAAATATATATAAACGGTGTTGCCAACCTGCCAAACTTAAAATCCGGGAGATAAAGAGTAAAATTACGGGAGATTGATAAATTAATATGAAATATAGAAGGGAAATATTGATGAAATTCAGGGAGGTTATTTAGAATTGTCAAAAATCCACACTTTTTCAAGAATTATCAGCATAAAATTCCGGGAGTCTCCCGGGAAATCCAGGAGGGTTGGCAACACTGTATATATCTATCTATCTATATATATATATATATGTATGTATATATATATATATATATATATATATATATATATATATATATATATATATATATATATTTATCCATCGAGTTTATGCTCAAGATAATGTCTTGTGTACACAATTATAGTGTACAGAAGTTTATATACCCATCAAGTGTATTCCCATGATAATGTTCTGGGCGTGTAATTAGTATAGATATATATACATTATATATATTTATATATATTCAGTTAGAATGTACATATATATACATACCCATCAAGTTTATGTCCCTGACAATGTGTTGGGCATGTGATTATAGTGTATGCAGAAGAGTTCAGGACACCATGAAACAATTTGAAAATGGGGCTTATGAGAGCAAAATGTTTAGACAGCTTGTGCATGAATGAAGGACAATTTTAGAACAGATTTCCAAACTGTGCATTAAAATCAGATTTTTGATCTCCAGGAAACAGGCTTAAGTAGCAAGTGATCTCCCAGGTATTTTCAGGGAACGCCAGGTGTGGTTTCCATGAATTAAATAGTCATGGCTTAGCATAGGCTGCCAAACATTGCAGGTTATGATATTGTGTGTTATGAGGGAATGGACTGAGCCCAGAAGCTGTGGCAGTGTGGGATCCTGGCTGGCTAATGGCCTCATGAAGGCATAACCCATCTCTCTGTATCATACATGTAACTGATGACTATCATTAAATCCTATACAAGTATATCCTGCCAATGACAATGTCTGTGTTTCTTGTAGAATTATAGTGGGACCATTGTCACATAAATCATTCTCTGTTGTCTGAAAGAAGAAATAAAAGAGACAAGTTGCCATTGCATGTACCTAGACTTGTTGAAGGGCTTGGAATGAATTAGTCTTGTGCGTGTACTTCTTGTCTCTTGATACATGTGGTGTTTTCAAGTATTTTTAATTTGACCTTTGGTAGTTGATGCCATGGATGTACAGATTTGTGTATTTGGGCTTAGTTTTTAGGATAGCCGAAGTTTTCAGTACAATAAACAAGTTATGCGTACAGGACATGTGCGATAAAAAAGCCTGCAAGAGACTGAAAGAAAAAGTAAGGAGACTTGGATTTTGCTATGTATGGACAGGAAATAAGCAGCAGACACTGAAAGTTTGCAGTATATGGATAAGAGTATGAGTTGATGCAGGAAACCAACAAGCAGTCAGGTAGACAACCTCTCATCTGTTACATTGTAGTCTGTTAGCCTGAGAAGCTGAAGCATCTTGATCAGAAACTCATGCAAATTATACATGTGTGGAAAATGCATAATCAGTAGATGTCAATACACTTACATTGTAGACCCTTAAGTATAAGTGTAGTATATACGACCAGTTTGTTGATTAAAAAATTGAAAAAAGTGACTTGGATACAAATGTAAAAATTTTGTCTTGACGGTTCCACCAGATTCTAGAGTTCACAGAGAATTACTGACCATATATGGACCTACAGAAAAAATACTTGCTGCCTTATAAATTGTTAAAGGAAAGGCCTTAATCTTTTTAGCCTTTTTGTTCAAGCAGAAATAGAATTAAAACCAAGTGTAATGTTTGTTACTGTATAAATGCTAACATGACAGGTGGAAGCCGCAAAGTCATGAAAACCTGGGTACAAAAGGTTAAGAGCCTGTGGAATACATGATGATGATGATTAATAAAGATAAACCCTTTCAGTGCAAATTTGGAGACAGTCAATAGCTTCCTTGTTGGTGCTTTGGGCACAATGCACCTGAAGAATTCTGAGGAAAGCTGTTCACCTGATTTTTTTTTTTTGGGGGGGGGAGGGTTGCTGGTGCTTAATTGAAAGGTCTTTTTGTGAGGAATCTGAACCTAGAATGATGATAATTAAGATAAGAACAACTTTTGTAGTGATCAGCACTGAAAGAATTGAAGGGACAGTCATTACAACTAGCTCAGTGAGTGTAAGAAAATTAGCAGTGTGGTATTTAATCATTGAGCATTTGTTTATCTATCTATCTATCTATCTATCTATCTATCTATCTATCTATCTATCTATCTATCTATCTATCTATCTGTCTGTCTGTCTGTCTGTCTGTCTGTCTCTGTCTGTCTGTCTGTCTGTCTATCTATCTATCTATCTATCTATTTGCTTGTTTCTTCGTTTATTTTTGTTCTTTTTCTATCTAATCTCTATCTATCTATCTATCTATCTGTCTGCCTGTCTTTTCATTGTGAACCTGGATGGGTTGGAAAGGCTTGTCACATGTGAGACCATCTATTCATCTCAGTGTGGGCCTGTATTCTGAATTATCCAGCTTTTAAAATAACAGAAAGTGGTACACTTATGGTTAATCTTACACAGGAAGACCAGATGCAATAGAGTTGTGACATTCCCATTTTAACAGGTCATATATCTCATTTATACACATGTATGTTGTAACTAGGCGGAGTTTGTGCAATTTAGCCAGAAAATAATTGAAACAATACATTGGGGACTCATTTAGGAACAGCTACACTGGTAGTGGCTCTTAAAAGTTTTGACATTAATCCAGTGGGTATTCTCATTACAAAATAATCCATCCGTTTATGTTAGTACAACAAAACAGCTAAAGCAATCTAATATCAGCTATCGGGTGATAAAAACCCTTTATGGTTCCCTCTGGGCACTCAATCTTTCTAGTCATATCCAGTATGTATTTGGGACTGACTCTTTTTTTTTTTTTTTTTTTTTTAATGAAGGCTGTAGAAACTTTTATTTTTTCAGTTTCATTAGTGGAACTATGTTTGTGTCTGAGAGGGTTGAACAACACTTGGGCCTATGGGAATTACAGAGGCTCCAACGGATCTCGAAAGAGATGCGGGGTCCACTAGGTGGGACTGATAAAAATGTAGATACAATAGCAGACAACATTGAGGCTTCTGTGTTAAAAGTTTGAACGATCCCCCTATCTACTGCATAAATAAAACTTGTTAAAACATGAAAGTGACAAGTCAGAAGACTGGAATAAAAAAATGAAGGGGAGTGGCCTCTGCCGACGCGTTTCGGGGCTGTGCACCCCTTCCTCAGGCTCCCCAATTTATTGAACGATTACAGAGCTTAAGTGTGTGATTGAGGCTTCTTTAAATAAAATGTTGTATCATATTTGTTACGTTCTTATTGTTACGTCACTGGATGACGTTATTCTGCAGCGGGCTCTGCTTCTCTTATGGTTATTGTTATTTTGCACATATGGCTTCTTTACACAAATTTTATTAATGTTTATTGAGTGTCCGGACATCTTGTCGTATCCTCACATGTCGCACTGGCCGTTTACCTGGAAAGATGTGAGCAATATTAATAAATATATATATTTTTTACTCATGTTAAAGGATTTTTTAAAATGTTAGAAAGTTAATCTATGGCTTCCGGGATGGGGGGTCCTTCATATTCTTCATCTGAAATATATAAGTCATTTAAGACTGGTGGGATTGTCTTGAAAAGTTGTGTGTGCCACTCAGGAAAGACAGGAAAAGGTTGAGGCAGGGCTTGTCCAATGAATTTTTCATAAAAAGCCGGTTTATACATGAGTGGATTTTGTACTATGGGGATCCGACGTGTAGGCCTCTGGTACTGTTTACCTGGGATGACTCTGAAGCTCGACCCTGTCGTCCTCGCCTCGATAGGGCGGACATATTTGTCCTGTATTACTGCTTCATCCCTGGGCATGAAACGTCTGGGGGCGACAAAGTCCCTCTGGTGAATTTTGAAATGTCGCCTGAAATTGTCCATATGTCCGTATGTTCTGTTGCAATAACAACATGACAGCCTGACTTTGTTCTCCTTATGCGTTCTTGTGTGACGATTTAGCGAAGATGCGTGTTTGAACGACTTCGTGCAAAATTTGCAGGTCAGCATCTTTCGTTCCTACTGTTTAGGCCTGCGGGGTTTACCGTATTAAGCTCATGTATCCAAGCTGCTTCGTATGTAGTACGGGTAACGTTGTAACGTCGCGAAAATTTCTGAATACCGTAGATTATGATGTCAGAATGGGGACACTGACGTATGTGTAATGGAATGGATTTGGGATTATCACTTCTAAGGTCCTGGCGGTGTCCATAAAATCTTCTGTTGATAGTTTGTGACGTTTGGCCAACGTATTGTTTGCGGCAAGAGGTACATTCGATAATGTAGATGCAATTAGTAGATTGACAAGTGATATGTTGTTTAATATGATATTTCAGTTTGGTGGAGGTGCTAATAAAGAAGTCCCTTTTAGCGTAATAAGGGCAAGTGGCGCAGTTTTTGTTGCACGGACTGCTACCAGATATGGATATGGGCGGTTTGATGTCAGAACGTGTTAGTAGATTCCTTAGCGATCGTGGTTTGCGGTAACTGATGATGGGAGATTTGTTGTAAATTGGTATCGTGTGTTGATTGGCCCTAAGGATGGGCCAGAAGCGCGATATAAGTTTTTTGTTGAGTGGATTTGCCGGATGGAACGTCGTGACAATATTTATGGTGTCGTTGTTGTTTGGGGTTCGATTGTTGTGTTCCAGTAATGAAGCACATGGTCGTTCCCTTGCGCGGGAAATGGCTTCATTAATGATGCGTGCCGGATAATGCCTGGCTAGAAAGTGTGTTTTGAGGAGTGAGCTTGACTGTACGGAATAGAGTTCTTGTGTTGTCGCGGGTGGCATGAGCGATAATGAAGGTATAAATGTGTGTCCGTGGGTTTTACATAGAGAGTGGTTGATAGGTGACGATCACGTTCTTCCTTTTTGACTAGCACATCCAAAAAAATTTTTTTATTTGCTGTAATGAGTAATGAGATGTAAATTTTATCGTTGGATGGAAATTATTAGCGTGCTGTATGAAGTCTAAAAGAGAGGGTAATCCATGTGGCCAGATCATCCAAATGTCGTCGATAAAACGTAACCACATGCGTGGTTTGAGTGGGAAAGCGTTAAGTAATTTTGTTTCTAAATGGTGCATGAATATGTTCGCGTAGTTCGGGGCCATTTTTGTGCCCATGGCTGTCCCCGATTTTTGAAGGTAGAATTTATCATCAAAGTGGAAGCAATTTTTAGAGAGTACAAAATGCATCAATCTAAGGAGAATCCAGGTATGGGTGGTTTTATCCTGTCTTTTGTTGAGGACTTCCCTGGCGGCCGCGATACCTTCCCTATGTGGTATGTTGGTGTATAACGATGTTACATCCAGGGTGACTAAGAAATCACTTGATTGGACCTCTTCTTGTTGTATTTTGTTAAGGAAATCGGTAGTGTCTTGTACAAAAGAGGGTATGGTAGGTATCAGAGATTTAATGTGTGCGTCTATGTAAGCCGATATCTTGTCCGCTGGGCCGTCAATGGCCGAGACTATGGGTCTTCCTGGGACATTCTGCTTGTGTATCTTAGGTAAGAAATAAATGACTGGTGTCCTGGGGTTCTGATTTAACAAGTATGACCTGATGTGGTCGTTTATGAATTGCTTATCATGGATATGATTGATGAATGCGGTGATTTCTTTGTTAATTTCTTTTGTAAGGTCATGATCCACAACCTGGTAGTGTGCGTGATCTTGTAGTTGACGTAGGGCTTCCTTAATGTAGTCGGTCTTGTTCTGTATGACAATGGCTCCTCCTTTGTCCGCAGGTGTGATGATAATATTGGGGTCATTTTTAAGTGATTCTATGGCTTCCCTTTCATCTCTCGTTATGTTAGGGCCATAGGTTTTGGTTAAATTCATGATGTTGACTTCTATACTATTGATGAAAGATTCTAATTCCCTGTTTTGTGAAGGCAGGGGATTCCATCCTGAGCTCTGATTTTTTAGGCCTAGTGTATCAGTGTCATCCAGTGACGTAACAATAAGAACGTAACAAATATGATACAACCTTTTATTTAAAGAAGCCTCAATCACACACTTAAGCTCTGTAATCGTTCAATAAATTGGGGAGCCTCAATAGCCCTGAGGAAGGGGCACACAGCCCCGAAACGCGTCGGCAGAGGCCACTCCCCTTCATTTCTTTATTCCAGTCTTCTGACTTGTCACTTTCATGTTTTAACAAGTTTTATTTATGCAGTAGATAGGGGGATCGTTCAAACTTTTAACACAGAAGCCTCAATGTTGTCTGCTAGTGGAACTATGATTGATACATATTAATTGATACATATTGATACATATATGGCAAAACCCAAGGCTGAGAACTCAATCAGTGACTGGGGCTGAGTGTATGTCATATTGTTAATGAATTGAATGATTTAATCAGTAGCTGGGTATATGTTTCATTGTACAACACCAGTAAGCACCCAGTCATAAACATTTGATGCAGATGCCATTTGACCACCAGCCAGTTTTAACTAGTTTAGAGGGTACAGCATTGGTCGGGGTCATAAGACAATGGGAAGATGCAGTACATGTATATTGCACAGAAGTTTAGCCCACTCCACTTTAAACTGGTTAAAACCAGCTTGTGGTCAAATGTCGTCTGCTTCAATGTTTTGGACTGATTTAAACAGTGATGAAAAACAATTTAAATGAGACTTATAGATGAAGCCTATCAAGATGATATACCCCAGGTCAACAGTTTTACTCAGTGTGGGTTGTGTACTTAGTGCCCAAGCCATGTTGACTCAGTATTAATTCAAGGTTGAAATTGACCAAGCAAAAGAAAAGAGTATGACAGAAAAAAATATGTAGCTTTGACGCTGTCAGTTGGGAATTGATTGCCAAGGATGTTATGTGGCATGCCCATTAGGTTTTCCTGTGGTTGGTCAAAGGATGAGATGTACTTAGAAATCTTGGATATAAATACTGTTCTATGAAGGAGAGCCTATAACTGCTCTGCTTCTTTACCTCCAGTCAATGTTATCTCTGTTTTTATTTGTTGCTTTGTATGTTATTATTTAATGAACAAACACATCAATCAAACAATGAGTGCTGCAGACTATTATGGCTGGCAACATCCATTGACTGTTCATGCATTGAGCAGCCAAAAAAGGCATGGGTTGATGATCACTCAAATATCAACCAATCAGGAGTATGATTTTTTGCAAGTTGAAGCATTTCATTGGATGTTGACTAACCAAAAGCTTAAAAGGTCAAAGGTATCAAATTTAACCAATCAGTGATCTGAATTTTTGTGGATGGTTGCATTGGATTGGCTTATGAGTGACCAAACAAAAGCCAAAGAGATCAAAGGTTGAGGTTCACTCAGAATTCAGCCAGTCAATGATGTGAATTTTTGTGGATGGCAGCATTTGATTGACTGCAGACCACAGACTAAACAGCGTAGAATTCTGTGAGTTAAGTTTAAAAATACTGGTGGTCAAGAATAATAACAATGATCCAGTGCATAGGGTGTGGATGGGGATGGGGAAGTATGAATCTATCAGGAGGGGTATTGGAGGCAAAATGTGACGCCGTGTTTCAGTACTCCTGGTTGGTCCTTATTGAGTTTGGATGCAAGATTCATCATGGTACAGGTGTGTGGCGGGCGTGACAGTTATAAGTCCATGAGCCAGAGTTACTGGGGGTTCCTGCAGCAATGTATCAGCATGATCTTTCCAGTAAAATATCACTTTAGAAAAACCAGCTGCTAGAAGATGGAAAATATGCCCAAGTGAGCATGCATGGGGACAGACCAATAGCCACCCAGGAGGCAAAAACTTGATTAAGTCAGTCTGGTGACAATGTATAATGATATTTTACCCAACTTAATACAACTGTCAGGTCAAACCAGGGCATAGTGTCCCCAGTGCTGAACGAGGGCCACATTAGTGCCCTAATAGCATGTGCCACTGTTATTTGTCATTATATACAGACCCATGGGTTTTCTTTAGCAGAATAGCAAAATTTAGTAGACTTAGTACAGTTTCCGTAATTTAGTAAAATAATATTTAAATGCTTTTTCTGTATTTAAGACATCTTGCACACCAGTAACATCTATTTATTAAACATGTACATAGAACTAAAACAGCATAATTCTTAGGCACAAATGAATATTTTTATTGCATGAAACCTGATGGGGATGCCCTATCCTGTCATGGGAGCCATACGGTTTATTCAAGGTGTCCACTCCATCCCCCACCCCCAGGACTTTAAACTTATCTCAAGGTACCAGGTAGCACCCTTTGGCAGACTTGCCACAAGAGGGACAGGGCTTTTACAACAACTACCTGCTCAAGATCACTCCTTTCAGTTTCGTTGGGCGTGGTTTGCTGGCATACAATGGGTATGTTCCCTGCGCAACCTTTGCCTGAGGGATTCCCAAAGGGAGATTTGATTTTATATTGTGGTGGTCTGCTTGTGCCAGCCTTTGTGCCCCTCCATCCCGCTACACTTGGGGTATGTGAGGCAAGAATTTGTGTTAATTACATTATGGGCAGTGGTACTGGTTTGTGGCCCTACCAGTGGGTACTATAATAGTGCAAGGCTTTCCAGCAGTACTGTACAAACAGGTTTGGTTTTTAGCTCAGCTGACTTGTCAGTCAGCTGAGCTTATCTTATGGTCCTCCGTCCGTCATCCGTCGTCCGTCCGTCCGTCGTCCGTCAACAATTTACATTTTCGACCTCTTCTCCGAAACCGTCAGCCAGATCCACTTCAAACTTGGTGGGGATGTGCCTTGGGTAGGTGTCTACCAAGTTTGTTCAAATGGTCACGGTCCAGTGATTTTTGGATTTTTAATGAATTTTTTTGTTCTTTTTTGGGCAAATCTTAAAAAATCTTCTTCTCTAAAACCGCTCACCCAATTACTTTGATATCACACAGAAACACTCCCTTGGACACCTAGTTCCTAATTTGTTCACCAGGTGGCGCTGCAATTGTTTTCTATTTTTTTGTGAATTATTGTGTGTTTTAGCTATTTTTGACTTCTTCTCCAGAACTGTCACTCAGATTAAGCTGAAACATGGTTGATATGGTCCTTGTAGAAGGGTCAAACAAAGTTGTTCACTATGTGGGAATGCTGCAGATTCCTGATTTTTAACGATTTTTTCAATTCGGGTACTTATCGGTCAATGCAGCTTTCCTATTGATTACTATGGAAGTCAATGAGCATTCTAATGCTAATTCACATTTTCGACTTCTTCTCCAAAACCGTCATCCAGATTAACTTCAAACTTGGTGGGGATGTACCTTGGGTGGGTGTCTACCAGGTATGTTCAAATGGTCATGCTCCAGTGATCTTTGGACTTTTAATGAATTTTTTTGGGTTTTTTTGGACAAATCTTAAAAAATCATTTTCTCTGAAAGCACTTACTCAATCGCTCTGATATCACACGGAAAGACACCTAGGGACTCCGTGTTCTTAATTTGTTGACCAGGTGGCGCTGCAATTTTTTTTATGAATTTTTGTGTGTTCTAGCTATTTTCGACTTCTTCTCCAGAACCGTTACTCAGATTAAATTGAAACGTGGTGGATATGTTCCTTGTAGAAGGGTCAAACAAAGTTGTTCACTATGTGGGAATGCGGCAGATTCCTGATTTTTAACGACTTTTTCAATTCGGGTACTTGTCGGTCAATGCAGCTTTCCTATTGATTACTATGGAAGTCAATGAGCATTCTAATGCTAATTCACATTTTCGACTTCTTCTCCAAAACCGTCATCCAGATTAACTTCAAGCTTGGTGGGGATGTACCTTGGGTGGGTGTCTACCAAGTTTGTTCCCATGGTCATGTTCCAATGAATTTTGTTTTTTTTTATGATTTTTTTTTTCAAAAATCTTTACAAAAGTTTTAATAGGAAAGTTTTAACATGGGAATTTCTTGTAATGGTTATAACTAAAATACTTTTGGCCAGATTTACGTCAAACTTGGTGGGGATGTGCCTTGGGTGGATCTCTACGATGTTTGTTCAAATGGTCATGCTCTATTGATTTTTCGAATTTTTATGAATTTTTTTTTGGGGGGGGGCAAACCTTAAAAACTCTTCACCTCTGAAACTGCTCACCCAGTTGTTTTGATATCGTTCATAGACACTCCCAGGGACGCATAGTTCCCAATTTGTTCACCAGGTGGCACTGTAATTTTTTCTATTTTTTTTTTTTTATGAATTTTTTATATGGTTTTGTTATTTTTCACTTGTTCTCAGAACCGTCACTCAGATTAAAGTGAAATGTGATGGATATGTTCTTGTGGAAGGGTCAAACAAAGTGTTTACTAGGTGGCATTGCTTTAGATTCCTGATTTTTAAGTATTTTCCATGTGGGTACTTATCAATTAATGCAGCTTTCCTATTGATTACTATGTAAGTCAATGGGCATTCTAGTGCTAATTCACAGGACAACTGACACAAAATTTACTGTTTACTTGATAACTTGAGATCTGTTTTGAGTTAGTACTGTGATGCTGCACATGTTAATGTTTTTGTATGAAGGTCATGCTCAGACAGTACATGAATGACTTTGACCTCGTTTCTGGGGTCACAGTGCAACATACATGAATTTTACTCTTCATTATAACTTGAGAACTACTTGAACCTTGATGTTGCACATGTTAGTGTTCTTGTATAAAGGTCAGACTTACTCAGACTATGGATGACCTTGATCCTTTCCCAAGTTCCTAGAGCTGCAAGTGTGATGAATGTCAAGATCAGCTAAGCATGGGCTGTTCACACAGCCCTCTTGTTTGAAAATATACACATAAAAAAATTAGGCCCTGTACCTATATCTAATGTATAAATATTCTGTGAAACTGAATTTAAAACTGATATATATTTTGTTCCATTACATAATGCAAACTGTAAACAAGGCCAAGATTAAAAGAGAAAAATGTCACAATTCGTGAGTCACTGGACAATACGAAAATATCAAAACAGCTGTGTGCTGAAATGATCAATGATCAATACGCGTGACAGCCAATGTCGGTAAGGTGGTAGTTTGTTGTGGAGGGCCAGCTCACTTTCTTGATATATCCATCTCAAGCCTGCAGCTGAACTGGTATCATCAGTGGGGCTTAGGGTAGTGGTCTTGAACCAATTCCATTATTCATGCTTGTCTAGACCAGCCAGTGGCTATTGTAAACTTGTAAATGCCCCCACTAACCTGCTGTGGCAGTGGCCTAGACAACCTGCAACTGTATTGACAAAAATGGAATAATTATGCCCCCCCCCCCCATCCAAGGAGGAGGGACATATAGTGATTACTTTGTCTCAGTGTGTGTGTGTTTGTTTCTTTGTGTGTCTGCACTGACAGTTTTCACACAATAACTCTACAAGTGTTCTGCTTAGGGCTTTCATATTGCACATGCTTATAGTCCTACATAAGGTCTCAGACAAATTTGAAGATGGTTGACCTTGATCCAATAGCTTAGTTCCGAGATAGGGACAATTTTTGCCACCGGTGGTGCTGACTACTATGTTCCCGCGACGTCACAGACGTTTCTGCAAGTCTCGGGGGACACTTTCAAGTCTCGCCATTTTGCCCCATTGTGTTAACGCGGGAAAGTTGGTGTCATTTTTTTAACGCCGGTTATTTTAATAACCTACAAGTGTAACTCCAAGAAAGCATGCCAGTGTACAACTGTAATATACCAGGATGTACCTCAGATAGCAGAAAACATGGTCACTATGAAAAATACTGACACAAAACCTGAGACAAAACCTATACAAATCGGGGTCTGCATTGTGGCACAACTAACCATGCATTAAGTCACCCTTGATTGACTCGGTGAGTTCTGAGGGATTAGCCTGGGGCGCACTTCTGCCAGTGCTTTGAAGATCCTCGCGCTTGGCTGACCACTAACCAGATTAGCGCTTGACGGATGCAATCAGAAATTAACAGTAAAGCACCTGACGTAAATTCGCAATACACTGTCTGCAAACTGTGTTACCTGATCACTGGCACACTGTAGGCTTTCAAGCATTTTCAGATCAGCTATTACCATTTGTTTAAGATTGGCGACATTAAACAATAAATAAATATCGAATAATTAATATTAAAGCCCTCTTACGCTGTACACTTGCACCCTCCGCTATGGATGACCCCTTCTTCCGTGACTATTCCTCAGACCTGGTACGGTGCCTCGCCTTGCGAGGTTTGTCTTGTACAAAGTGCCTTCACATACAAAAGTTTGCATGAAACCAGAGACGTGCATGCACGTCTCTGATGAAACAAAGTTCGACAGCACGTGTAACTTAACCCCATGGATGTGCCCCTGTTCCGCAAGTTGGTAGCCCCTAGATTCGCGGCACTTCTGAACATTGTTGGGTATCCAGTCACATTTGCTTATTAGGTAGGCGATGACATGGGGCATCTTAAGCACTGGCATTGCTTTCAGGTCTTCTGTCCAGGAGGTTATCGAAGATACGTATGGCCAAGCCACCTTCTTCTTCCCATCGGGAAACTCCAATCGAGCTCTCCGCACGTCCATGGTATCATCTTTCTCCTCAACTAGGTCTTTCTTCACATATTTGTACCCCTGCACTCCGCAAATCTTTAGAAACTTCTTAAGGTCAACCACTTTCATCTTTGAAAATTTGTCGTGTAGTTCATTTCCCGTCTGTTCAATCACGTTAATCGCCGCTCCTCCGTCGTCCGTATTTCCCGCCATGTTCACTGAAACTGAACGATCACTGTTGCACGTGGATTCTCGTATGGGTTTCGCTGTCACGCTGTGTTGGTCACGGCCTACTATTCCCCCCGGAAAGCTTGACCGCGGAATTGCGTTACCAGGCATGTCGGGCATGCGCTGAGGGTAAAAATCTACCATGCGAAGCCTGGTGTTAAAAAAAATCCCTAACTCGGAACGCCAGTATTGCCAAGGTCACAGAGCCTTTTTAGGGAATTTAGTTTTCACATGATAACTCAAAAAGTTTTTTGTTGAGGGTTTTTATAGTACACATGCTTATAGTCCTGAATAAGGTCTCCAACAAGTTGGAAGATAGGTGACCTTGACCTAATTCCCAAGGTCACAGAGCCTTTTTAGTGAATTTGGTTTTCAAATGATAACTCAAAATTGTTTTCACTTAGGGCTTTCATAGTGCTAATGCTTATAATCCTGAATAGGGTCTCGGATGAGTTTGAAGATGAATGACCTTGACCCAATTCCCAAGGTGACAGCAGATTTAGTGAATTTGGTTTTAACGTGATAACACAAAAAGTATTTTGCTTAGAGCTTTCATATTGCACATGCTAATAGCCCTGAATAAGGTCTTGGACAAGTTGGAAGATGGATTCACCTCGATCCTTAATCCAAATCCCAAAGTCACAGAGCTGGGGGGGGGGGGGCATATCTCTAGCAATCTCTGATTGCATTTTAATTCAAGAAGAGTTTACACTTTTTTGCTCAAATGGCGCAAAAGTACCAGATGTAAAATCTTGTCTGCTTTTATGTTTTCACATAAATTTCTAGTGGAAAACATTTTTGTTGATAATTGTAAAAAGGACCTTTTGTAATGGCATGCCCCAGGTCAGTAGCATTGTTGAGCACATTGCACCCAACTCATGCTGAAGATAGCTATATTGATTCAGATCAGTCTTATTCTAACCTGGAGAGGGTGATGTGACTCCAAATTCCACAAAGAAAGATGACCAACTTTGGTCAGTCCATGCAACAGTCATTTCCATAGTGTATTCAAATGAAGAACAAGAAAAGAAAAGTTATATTGAGGTCAAGTAGCATGCCCTCATTTGCATAAATGCACGTCTATCATTAACCTACAATTCTGATATTTTGAAGAGCATGACATTTCCTGCAGATTACGTGGTGCATTCTGTATATGGTTGTCATGGACAAAGGGGCATTTACACACTCTACATGTATTTACCTCAAAATAGTTTCTAGGCTGCTGTCACAAGAGGGTGCTGAAGTTTGTGTATTTGCTAAAAAGTGCTGGTGAGGCCAACAAGAGAACCAGTAACAGGCCACACAAATCTTGCATGAAGGCACTGAAAAAAGTACATTGGACCTAGATGCTTGTAGGGTTACAGATGACATATACTAGTGTTCCTTTGTGTTTCTTGAATATTGATCTCTTGATGTACAGATATGTTGTGTTCAAATGGGCTAATCGCTAGAAACACCAGCAACTGGACATACAAACTGTGCAGGTACAATGGCCGTGGTACTATTACTGTGGAAAGTTGACCTGTCTTATGGCTGGTACCATTGTCAAATATCCTGCTTAAACATGAAACATGTATATTGGATGATAGTGTTCAGAAATAATCCCTTCATATACATGTTTATATTGTTTGTGTCTGTTGCAGGTAAGGATACTGCTCTCATTGGCTGCTTTCACTTGTTTGTGCCAGAAGGTAAGTTGACTACTTTTGCCCCCATGAACACCCGCATGTATTATCCATACAGTATCCAGAGACTTGCCCACTACCTCAGCAAAGGCGTTCCATAAACACGATGGTTTTATCTACTGGTTTACTTTTCTGTTGTTGCACATACATATATTGTACTTACAGTGTACAGGTAAGCTGAAGGTTAAAGGAGCCAAAGTTATGATGTTACATTTTGTACCAAGGACTGTAAGATTTATTTCAGCAGGCAGACAGAAAGACAGAGAGGGCTTTATAATATCCCACACATACCAGTTCCATCTCCTCCATGTAGCCGGAACCTCCTGGTTTTTTGCCTTACTGTCTACAATTTACGTCAAAAATTTTGCCTTGTCTTAACAATCTCACTGATAAAATTACAATTAATGGGAGGTAGTCATAGACAAGTATCAAATACATACCTGCTCTGGTCCCGTCATTTGCTAGGCAACCAACTAGGACTCCAACATGATGACAGCAGAACCATTAAATTACTTAAGCATCCAGAGATCAGGAGCATTAACAGAGTGAGCTAACTCAATACCCCAGTTACTAAACCCATTGTTTAGTGTCAGGTTGCCTTTGCCATCGCCAGTGGAGATGATGTAAGGTAGTTGTATTACAGTTCTGATTGGCTGCCTCATTTTGGGGTAAGTGTCAGTGAAGATGTGTCAAATTTGAGGTTTTTCATCCTAGTTCCCATTTCCTGGAAAGGAGGAACTCCCACAGTAACTCTTTTGTGCATATGCAAGGATTTTTTGTCTCTTGCCCAGGGACCCCCCTACCCAAAGGTCGCAGAGCTTATGCGACCGCTCATGTCGGTCCATCCGTCCATCAATAAACTTTTGCTCCTTAGTGCAATACCGTCCAAAGTTTTCAAGCTTGCCCGATATAACTTTCACAACTTAAAGGGTGTATGAAAATCTAGGCTGCTTTCAATATTGGTGGTGAAAATCTTGTGAACGCTCTAGCGTCTTTCATTTTTGGCAAATCTTCACCAAACTTGGTGGGATTGTGGAGGAGGTCAAAGTCTAAGTTGCTAATGATACTAGTGGCGCCACCTATAATTTGACAGAAGTTATGAGCCAAAATGTGTTTTAAGATGTAAAATTCCATATTTGGTGCTCTAGCATCTTTGCTTTTTGGCAGATCTTCACCAAACCTTTTTTGGATTGTGGGGGAGGTCAAAGTCTAAGTTGCTAATGATACTAGTGGCGCCACCTATAATTTGACAGAAATTATGAGCCAAAATGTGTTTTAAGATGTAAAATTCCATATTTGGAAAAGTAATTAGAGTAGACTTGCCAAATTTGTATGATGTATAGACCATGGCCAAAAGTATAATTTTACGAAATATCAGTGACCTTGGCTTATTTTGGTGAGGTCACCATGCCAGTAAAGTTGAAAAGATGATTTTGTAATGGCCAGGTGTAGCGTGGACATCAATGGCACAGAGAATGGAGCCTCCAGATCAAAATTGCACTTGATTACATAATACATAAAACTGTACTTAGTGACTTGCTTTTTGGGTCACTGTGACCCAGTAATTATGGAGTTTGGCGCTTAATTGTCCAAGTTTATTATTTTTCGTCAATAACTCGAAAAGTTATCACCCAATTTGAACAAACAGACTTTATATGGAAAGCTGGATGTGGGGCGCATATTTTGAACAGTAACAATTTTTTAATCCGAGTTGAAGGTCATGGTCAAATTTCCAGTTTGAATATTGGGGTCATCTGGTGAATGCACCCCACAATTCTTGAGATAGGCCCGTATAATATTTAGGAGTTATGAAGTATATAAAAATCTTTGTCAACATCAGTATTGGTGGCACCACCTATACAATTATGTAATCTACAGGTCAAAATGCGAAAATCTTGTGACCACAATACTGTCTGCAGTTTTGAAGTTATCCCAATATAGCTTTCAGGATTAATAGGGGGTATAAAAATTTAGGTTCTTTTTGATATTGGTGGCGCCAACTACAGTATTATGCAATAAAGGGATCAAAATATGAAAACTTGTGAACACTTTAGCACCTTTAATCTTCTGGCAGATCTTCACCAAATTCGGTTGGATTGTGGGGGAGGTCAAAGTCTAATTTGGTAATGAAACTAGTAGCGCTACCTATAATTTGATGGAAGCTAAAATGTGTTTTAAGATACAAAATTCCATATCTTGACTTGCTAAATTTATAGAATGTATAGACAATTTCCAAAGCTACAATTTTATGTAATGTCAGTGACCATGACCTATTCTTGTGAGGTCACCATACCTGTATGGTGGAAAGAGCTGATTTTGTAATGGCAGGGTGTAGATTGGACTTTAATGGCAATGTCAGCATAGCACCAGGCAGGCCCATGGGCCTCTTGTATTACATAATCTGGGTGTCCTTGATCTTCTGCCCCAAGGCCACTGAGGACATAAAGTTAAGGACTCACTCATTGTTGTCTTGGCACATGCAACAATATTCATCACAGGAGTTGCACAAATAAGCTATGATGACATGTGGAGCAAAGTGCCATCTGGTGGACAAATTTTGCATTAAGCTTTTTAATGTTCAGAAGCCACTTGAGGAATGACAGCTTTGAAATGTTCAGGTGCAATATAGCCACGATGCCAGCAGAGCGTTAGGCACATGGGCCTCTTGTTTATTCTTAATTAGGTATAAAATCTCCCCGCTGGAAGCACGGTTAACAAGTACCAATTGTCAATTTTGATGGAAGACTGTGGAAATACTTTTGTCATCTTTGTTCTTATTTTCTTTGCCCTGGTAAACAGCTGTTAATTCTTGGTATTATGTACCTTTTTGCAGACTGTCTTATTAGTTGTATAGAATATTATATGCGTAGGTTGCTTCAGGATTAGATTCCCTCAGGGGACAGTCTTAGACAAATGCGGAATCTGGTGCTGTATGTGGGATGTTTCAGGTGATTACTGTATGTGCTTGCAGTTAACATTGCTACCTCACCAGGATTAGGAAACAGACTAGCAAACATAAATGCATATTGTGCTGTGTCAACTTGCATGTGGCCATCCAGAGAAAACCCACTTAGCACCTGTGCCAGATACTTCAGGCTAGGAAGTTAATCAGCCTTCTTCGTGTGACATATGCCAATTGGCAAGGTTATTGGATTTCGTTCATTACAGAGTTACTTTACAAAAATTGGTGTCAGTCTTGTAAGTTATATTTTTTAGTATGACAAAGTATTACATACAAGAGTCTACTTGTAGTGACCTTAGATATTTGTTCTCCTTTTGTTTGACAGGAGACTGTCAGCTGAAAATGAACTAAACAGACAGAGGCGTGATGATTTAAGCATGCCTAGTGATCGTACAAGACTTTACTGGGAGTCTTAATACTTCGTCCTGAAGCTTATATAGGCCCAACTTTAAAATGGTGAAGTGTGTGGCATTCACAAGGAAAAATATATAGACAGACAGGGGGACACGAGCAATAAGGCAAGCTCTGTGACAGACAGGGGGACATGAGCAATCAGGCAAGGTCTGTGACAAACAGGGGGACATGAGCAATCAGGCAAGGTCTGTGACAGACGGGGGGGGACATGAGCAATCAGGCAAGGTCTGTGACAGACAGGGGGACAAGCAATCAGGCAAGGTCTGTGACTTTCCATCAACAGAGCTAAAAAGTGTTATCTTCACCAAAGTGTATGGAAATCAGGGTTAAATTTGATATTAATGGTGCCACCCACAATATATGAAGTCCAAGGGTCAAAATGAGAAAACTTTATGAACACTGTGGCATCTTTAACTTTGGGTGGATCATCTTGAAATATAGTAGGATTGTGGAGGAAGTCAAAATGTCAGTTGCTTGTTTTGGGAGTACATGTTAGTACCATCAGTGGTTGGATGGACATTATGATAAGAAAGAATGTGTTGAAAGGTACTAAATTCCATGTCTTGAAAAATAATTTACATGTGGACATGCCAAATTTATAGGGTATGTAATATAGATCATGTCGAAAGGTAATAAGTTCTGTAATATGGACGGCACTGGCATTGACCCTTTTCCACGTCACCAGGTCTGTCAAATTGAAAGAAGTACAGTAAAACCTCCACTACTGAACACCTCCAACTAGTGAACACCTCACTTCTGAACACTTTTGTTCAGTCCCAAATGTTTACATGTTAATAGGCACCTGGGTGTTCCTGGATGTTCATAACCTCTCACTACTGAACACCTCTCACTTCTGAACACTGAATACCTTTTTTTCAGTCCCAAAGCCACAAATAAACCTCCCACTACCGAACATGTGCTTTTGCTGTGAGCCATAACCAGGCCCAAGGTTAGTTGCTGGTTGTTTGTCACTAAGGATAAAAGCTGGCACACTGCGTGCATGCTGGGCCAACACAGGAAGGCTGATAAGACATGCCTTTGTTATGCCCTGCTTCCCACTCTGTCTCTGTGGTTAACAGGTCACACCTTGCTTGGTACAATTTATCAAGATTATTGTATAATCTTCTATGAAAGAATGGCTTAGCTCAGAACTGACTTTGGTTGGTATCTCTGCTGATCAATCAGCCATCAAAACCAACAGCCCATTGAGTAAGCTAAGCAGGCAATTGAAAATCCTGAATGCTGGAATACGGTCTATACATAAGTTCACCAAGCGGGAAAACCCCGGCAGTTGTTCCATTACGAAAGCGAGGCATGCAGGCTGATTTTTTGCTACCAGATGGCGTGCTGTGCACCTTCTCAAAAGTGGTTACGATAATGCATGATGGCGGATACTAATCTTGTTTGCGTCAACATGAACAGAAAAGCAGGAAATGGACCAAATACAGGAGGTGTATATAAGTTTACCATTGTAGATCCTTGGCGGAGGGAGTACGGAAAGCATTGATAGAACGTTGAATGACAAGGCGAATTATCATGGTAAAGTCCACCACTGACTGTTGTGTAGTGGGCTGTAATGTTGATACCAGGAAGAAACGTCAAACTGACAAATATTGAAAATAAAAGTGCTGCTTTATTCCTTCCATCAACTGATATTCCTTTGTCTTACAAATACTTTTTCAGCCACCCTAGATTCTGTTTTTTGAAGAAATCATGGTCCGTGTTTCACTCCTCGTTACTTGCTGTATTCAGTAGGGCTGTAGCCTGTGTGGTAAGACTGAGTGGCCCGCAAATTACCCAGAAACCTGTGCGCTCCTGGCTCTGCCATCGGAATCTCCGCTGGGGTTTCCCCGCTTGGTGAACTTATGCATAGACCATATTGTCTCCAAATACAGTGGAAACTGTATTGTTTTCATAGCATTTTGGTGTGATATTCCACCTTGCTCTTGAGTGTATGTGATTTTACCAACAGTCACACATTGTCTTAATAAGTTGACATGTTTGAGTGAAACTGCTTGTGACTGACACAATTTGATGTTTGATAGCAAGAAGTGGGACAGTACAGATGTAAATTGTGTTATTAGCTTACATCATGTGCATGTAGTGTCATTTATGTGAAGAATTAATGGATAGTTTTGCTG